>LNAC01000403.1:1036627-1305411 GCA_002007465.1 Ailurus styani | reverse complement strand
GTGGGGGGTAGGGCAGAAAGAGAGAGAGAATCCTGAAGCAGCCTCTTTACTAAGTGGAGAGCCTGAGATCCCAGGCCTCCGAGATCATGACTTGAGCTGAAATCAACAGTCAGTAGCTTAACCAACTGAACCAGCCAGGCACCCCAAGAAACCTGTTTAGACTGTTAGCCCCATCCTACCAGGATTCCAGAAAATTTAGATGTCCTTAAATCCCAGATTTTATAGTTTTCTCCACTCCTTAGATTTCTCTTAGTCATACATCTGTATGACTTTAATTCAAAGTCACCCTTTATTACAGTCCTTCTGACTTCTTTATGTCCCCAACTTCTGCTGCTCTTGTGCTGTGTACCACACTGTCATTCCCTCTAGGAACTTCCATGGCCTCTGGGTACCATGAAACACATAATTTGATGGCTCAAGATAGAGTATCTAAGATCACATTTACCTTCCTGCCCGAAACAACTGCAAAAAAATTTTATAAAACATATAAAACAACACTTTGGGAGACACTGGACATCAGGCAATGAAGTTCAGTGGTCTCTGAGAGGAAACAATGTAAGTCCTATAATTATTACTCCAGCTTGCTGTCAGAAGAGAGGATCCAGTCCACAGCATAGGGAAGGAGGATCCAGGCAGAGCCTGGTGTACTCCCAGACTTGAGGGGATAGATTTGAGAGTCTGAGGAAACCAAAGCAACTAGAGTTTGCAGGACAGAACTCTGGAAAAGAGGGAACTTCATAGAAAAAAAAATCCATATAACTGTATATGGTTCTCCTCTAGAATTTAACTGAATACTGATATGTGTATGGATGTAAGGAAATGTCCAAAGCTATGAAAAGAACCACCAGAAAGGATTAGATATAACAGTGCTCAGAAGTCAAACACTGTTGGGCGAACATTTGTAAGCTATGGGGCAATTTCCAGTGGTTCAATATATACATAATTAGAGTCTCTGAAGGAGTGAGGTACAGAAAATACATTTGAAGAAATAATTATTGAAAAAAATTTCCAAATTTGGAGAAAGCTATAAGCCCACCGATTTAAGAAGCTTGGTGAATCCCAATCACAAGATACACAAAGAAAGCTACATTAAGGTGCATAACAATCAAATCCTTCAAATCCAATGATAAAGAGAAAAATATTATCAGTAACCAGTGGAGGGGAAAATGACACAATGTACAGAGGAACAAAGATAAGGATTACAGAAGATTTATCACCTGAAAGAGTAAAGTGAGAAGCTCCTAGAACAACATTTTTTAAAGTACTAAAAGGAAAAAACAAAAAACAAAAAACACTGTCAATTTAGAATTTTTGAGTGAGTGACATTGACATTATCTTTAAAAACAAGATTGAAATAAAGATTTATATATACAAATGGTTGAAAAACCTTTATCGCCAGCATATCTGCAGTATAAAGAATGTTAAAAGAAATCCTTGGAAAAGAAAGTTTTACCAGATGTAAAGATGAATCTATGCAAAGAAACAGAAAAAAAAACAAAAACAGTAATTTCGTAGTAAAGAACATCATAAAAGTTTTTTATTTAAATCTCTTTCAAGATAACTAATGCTTTAAACAATAATAGCAAAAGTGTAATGCCAGATGTATAGCATATGTGAAAGTAAAAATATGACAATAATAGCATAAAGATCAGAAAGGAGAAATGGACGTTATCGTAAGGTTCTTATATAAGATGTGAAGTGGTATATAACATGTGAAGGTAGACTACGATAACTAAAATACATAATACATACTATAAACCCTAAAGCAACCACTAATTAGTTAATAAATTAATTTATTCTTACACAGCTTTTAAAGTTATTTATTTATCCATGTATGTATGTACGTATATATGTATATAATATTTATGCCCCACATGTGACTTGAACGCACAACCTCAAGATCAAGAGTCACATGCTTTTTTGACTGACCCAGCCAGGTGCCCTGCAACCACTAATTTAAAGTGAAGAGTTATAGCTAGCAGGTCAACAAGAGATAAAACAGAATCATAAAGAAAAGTATACTGTCTAATGTATATCTTGCTTCAAATAAAAATCATAGGATTGCATATTAGACTTTGGACATGTATTCCTTTATGAATAGAAGAGTTAATTTTGAAGAGAGAATATAAAAGCACTTAGAAAAACTTGAACTTGCACTGGTCTCAGGGTATGTCAACCATCTTTGTACTGCAAGTAATCTGAAAACACAATACTTACCTCGACTGTTGTAGAAATTCATTTCAACAGGAAGTACAGGAATTTCAACAGGAATTTGAACAGGAAGTACAGTACTTGAATCAGGGAGCAACCCACTTCCTTTACTGCATATGGAGGACTGCAGACTTAAGTGTTGGGGTCCATGGCCAACATTTGGCGCCTACACGAAGGCCCCTTTATCCTGTAGCAGGTTGGCTTACAGAAGGAGGCTGTATCTAAAGCAGAACTGGTCTTAATGCATAGCTTGTGTCCATCAAAATAAATATAAGTTTTGTAAAAATGGTACAATCCTAAAAGCAAGAGGTAGATACTATCTACTTACAGATTTAAACCTGTTCTTGGAAGATAGAACACAGATGGAAGAATATTACATGAGATACAAAGTATAAGAAAGTCATTAGGGCATCAATAGTGAGATTGCTGTGGTTAGGACAGGAAATGCACCTGTCTATGAGAGCACCAGCACCGGCAGACAACTGAGAAGTAGGTCAAAAATCCAAGGTATTCATAGCAGGTCTGCATATGGATTGGTTGACAGCCCTCTTTCCTACATCTGTGTGAAAAATACGTGACTGCTAAATGTTTATTCCCCAGTCAAAACAACAACAAATGAAATACAGGTTTTGGTTTTTGTTTATTTTCTTATAGAAGTGGAAGGTATTATTTGTAGAAAATAATGTAAATAGTATGAATGCCAGTGACCTAGAGAAAAACCCTTCACATTCTACCATCTAAGGGAGGGTGCCTCCACTGTAATGGTGAACTCAGACCCATTTATGCTAAATTAAAGTGTCCAACAAATAAACTCCACCCAAGCCTATAGAGTTCTCAGTAAGCCTTTCTTTTGCCTAGATTTTAAATATGAAAAGATAACAAAGGATCATCATGACTTTGAGGGAATAATCCACACAAAAAGAAAAACTTATCAAAAGGCAAATGAGGTTATTCGGGAACGGAGAATGCAGTCTCGTCAATATTTAGAAACCTTGAAGGAAATTTTATACCTATAAAGTAAAACACACTATTTATTTATTGTGTTTTAATATGCTACTACAAAGTACTCATCAGAAAACAAGAAGGAGATCTTGGATTTTTAAAATATAGTTGCCAAAACAGGAAGAAGTCAACAGAAAAGTTGGAAGAAAATGTTTAAAAACAAACAAACAAAAATCCAAAATGTGGAACATAAAGAGTCAGAAAATATGAGAGAAAAAAATAAGCCATAAATTGAAGATTAGTTAGATTGTTTCAGAAGATAATGAATAGAAAGGAAGAGGAGAAAGTGTCCATGTGTCTGGAGTTGTCTGTCAACATTTGAAAAATGACAAAATGTGCAAATCTTTTTTTTTTTTTTTTGTATTTATTCGACAGAGAGAGAGATCACAAGTAGACAGAGAGGCAGGCAGAGGGAGAGGAGGAAGCAGGCTCCCTGCTGAGCAGAGAGCCCGATGTAGGGCTCAATTCCAGGACCCTGAGATCATGACCTGAGCCGAAGGCAGAGCCTTTAACCCACTGAGCCACCCAGGTGCCCCAAAATGTGCAAATCTTGACTGTTTAGGAGCAATATCAGCTTGGGCAAGTTATTTGTTCTGTGTATTTTACAAATGCTTTTGCATTTATTGTAAGTGCCCTTTTAAATGCAAGGATTGTTATAAAATAGGACATAGTGTACTATAAAATATTATCATTGTTATAGTGATTTGTATTAATTTTTAAAACAGTGGCCCACTCGTACAAATTCTCTTCTACCCATCATAAAAGCGAGCAGATGGCTCTAAGTCCTATTGAAGGGATGTACTTTCTAATTAAAAAAAATATATATTTCCATGAAAAGGACACTCTACAAGTACGTAGGCTAGACTATTCATGACACATAAAATTATGACAGAGTTGATATATGGTTGAAATTCTCTTTCTTTGTCAATCATTCTCTTCTTTGGCTGCTTCACCTCTCGGCTCATTTAGAAACAAATGACATACTATATTACAAACTACTAAACTTTAGGTAATTTTAATGAGCATACAATATAATTCATTTAAAACAATAAAGTCGTAAGTAAGTTCAGATAGATAATTTCATAATGTGGATCTCTACATTTTCTTTTTTCCAACTTTNAATTCATTTAAAACAATAAAGTCGTAAGTAAGTTCAGATAGATAATTTCATAATGTGGATCTTTACATTTTCTTTTTTCCAACTTTATTTTTTTTTTAATTTTTATTTATTTATTTGACAGAGAGAGATTACAAGTAGTCAGAGAGGCAGAGAGAGAGGAGGAAGCAGGCTCCCTGCTGAGCAGAGAGCCCGATGCGGGCCTCGATCCCAGGACGCTGAGATCATGACCTGAGCCGAAGGCAGCGGCTTTAACCCACTGAGCCACCCAGGCGCCCTCCAACTTTAAATAGAAGCTGGTTGAAGGCAGGATCAAATAAGAACATCCAATTAGCTTTTCGCAGAAGCATGTATTTTTCAGAACTAGGAGAGACTTAGAGATCATATAATATAATTCAACATCTTCATTTTTGAGATCAGGGTATTAATTAAGGCATTCCTTGATGACATTCATTCTTAATGGCAGAGCCAGCTCTTCTAAACACCTGCAAGAGTGTTCTCTCTGATAATTTTTTTCTTAATTGTTGAGTGTCCTATATATTCTAAAAGGAACCAACACATAAATTTATAACAAAAATAGGTATTTCAAGAAAACACAGTCTCAGGGGATGAACTGATGTGTATAGAAAGTGATGAGCACCAGAAGAACAATTAATGAAACTGAAATGTATTATTTAGTTATTTAAATCAAGTGAGTGAGGGGGCACTGGGGTGGCTCAGTCAGTTAAGTGTCTGCCTTCAGCTCAGGGCAAGATCCCAAGGTCTGGGATAGAACCCCACATTGGACTCCCTACTCAGTGAAGAGCCTGCTTCTCCCTCTCCCACTAACCCTCCCTCCCACCTGCTCTCTCTCTCTCTCTCTCTCTCTCTCTCTCTCTCTCTCTCTCAAGTGAATAAATAAAATCTTAAAGAAAAAGTGAAAAAAAAAGATCAAGTGAGTGAGGATGTATGTTCTTACATGATACCATGAAGCCATTCTATTTGCTCATCTTATAGCATCACCCAAGTGTATTTTATTTTCTTTCTTTCTATTTTCCTTGGTTTAATAATCCTTTTAAAGGAAAAAAATCTTGCTAAAATTGAAGTGAATACATTTAATGCAGCATAATCAGCTTCTAAATCTACTTAACTGGAGCCCCATCATGCATTTAGTACATTGAATGAATGGCACAAATGTGAAACGTATTATAATGAGGACCGGGTGAATTTTGTGAGACTAAACTTCACTTTCCTGAAATGTTCTTAAGCATCTGATTTCGCAGTCAAGTATAGCTCAATTTGCATACTTCTTTATTTGCATTTGACCTAGACACCTGCATTACTTTTTGGAGAATTCTACTTTTATGGTGCTTTTGAACACTTCACTGCCACCCCACTATGACAAAATGCATTCTGCTTGCTGTGGCTTGTTGAGGAGTACACAGCAGGATTATTTCTAGCCTTTTACTTGTTTTCATTTAAGTCAGAACAAGTTGTTTACTATATTACAAGAGTATTTTGCTTTTCAGAGGTTTGCTTTCTCATCCAGTCTTTAAAAACTACATGCAGTTTTAGGGACATGGACATTTTCTGAAAACAGAATGCAAATAATACCTATTGATACCACATTTGTTCATGTGGACATCAATGGCTCCCCACTTCTGTGGTACTAATATTAGACCACATTTTTCTGTCCTCACTGATCTAGAGGAAATAAACAACCAGCACTCAAATGTCCCAAGTAGAATTTACAACTTCCCACTTTGCTGCCAAACAATGCACTACTTTAAATCCTTCTGTTTCTCCCCTTCCTTCCAAGTTGAAAACTTGCCAGTTACCCTTGACTCTTTTCTTTCTCACTCTCCTGCATCACATCAGTCACAAAGTTTGGGTAAGTCTACCCCCTTCAGATGTGTTGGGTCTAATGCCATTTCCGCAATCATTGCTTTAATTATGCTCCCACCATCTCTCACCTGGACCATTTCAACACCTGTACTCCTCTACTACCCGCATCCAGTTTCCCTCCTTTCCAAAGCTGCAACTTCTCCAAATTTAAAATTTAAATATCACACTGCCTTGCTCAGAATGCAAAGTGCAAAATATACTAATTGCCTATAGGGTAAAAATTAAACACCTTTCATGCCATATATCATGTCTGCAAAATCTTGCTCCCGACCGCCGCTTCAGTCCCCTACTTCCCACTGCCTCCTCAGATATTACTCGTTAGCCATATGGAATTTCTTCTTCTTGCACTTGGCTTTCATGTACTTCTGAACTCATGTATGCACTGTGCCTAGAATTCCCATTTCCTGACTGCATGGCTGGTGGGATATCTCAAGAAGATTCATGGGTTTCAGAGTACAGGCAGCAACACAGGGTCTGCATTGCCGTGTTCCCACCTGTTAGCCATGGGACCTTGGCCACATTACTTAGGTTCCTCAAGTCTCAGTTTTCTCATCTGTAAAAAGGAAAGAGTAAAACTGTCTGCTTCATTGGATTCTTGTACAAACAGTGAAGTGCGGTGTCTGGCACATGGTGATCAGTGAATGCCAGCTATTATCGTTGCTAATAATTAGGAATAATTATGCCATTATCATCAAAGGAAACAAAGCTATTAAGGACAGCATGCTGCATCTCATATGAACAGCCTAAAGCTATACTTAATAGCTATGGCAAGAAGGGAAAAAAAGCTAGGCCTTTTCTCTACTGTGCTTTAAATAATCATCTAATTTGTAAGTCAAATCTGTGTGATTATAAATACCATAGTTCATCTTCTATGGATGTCCATCGACAGGGCTGAGAAATTGCAGTCACCAAGAAAAGAGCGGTTGCTAGATATTGCATATTCGATTCATAGGTTGTAAACTTCTGAGACTCACTGTCTTCTTTTGCAGGGTGAGGATAATTTCTACAA
The DNA here is from genome assembly GCA_002007465.1 of Ailurus styani. Lineage (NCBI taxonomy): Eukaryota > Metazoa > Chordata > Mammalia > Carnivora > Ailuridae > Ailurus > Ailurus styani. The sequence continues at coordinate 1,298,188 of LNAC01000403.1, read as the reverse complement.
AGGTGGGTTTCACAGAGAGCATCTTCTGAGAGGTAGAAGATGCAAATACAGCTTTAGTCCAGAAAACTCTGGTTCCACACTCTGTCTTTTGTACCCTGGCTAGTCTTTTCTGTTATTCTTACTTTGCCTCTGGGTTCAGACCTCAGAGCCTACCTGGAGGGGAGTGGGGGGTGGCCCAGAGGTGCCCCTGATTTTACAAGTTCTTTAAGCCCTTCCTCTGGGGCTTGCCCAAAGGGCTGCATGGCTTCATTCCACTCCTTCTCTCTCTTTCTAACAATGTGACAGCTCATGCTTTCACTTTCTTTGTGGTCAGTTATGTCTGCTATTGAAATGACCCTTTTACACCCCAACTCTCAGAACAGCCATCAGCACCTTTTCGCCAGGCCAGAGGGCAGGTGAAGATTTCCATTCCACTATTGTTTGAAACAAGTAATTATTATAGTTCCTAGAAGTGGATGGTCAAAATGTAACTCAAGCAGGAGACTCCACTGGGCAATGCCAAGCTTCCTCTGATCTAGAAACTTATGATTCTAGGTTTAGAAGTATTTTACTTTAAAATCTCCATTGAAAATAATAATAGTAATAATAATAATAATAATAATAAATTAAAATTAATGGCATGTATACTCTATCTCTTGTTTATAGCAGTGAGCAGACTGTCAGCCACAGTGAGAAGAAAGAGTTATACTCTAGTCCTTCGACACGGTCCCTGGACTCTTGCTGGTGCAGCCCAGTCCCCAGGTTCTACATCTTCTTTTCCCCAGAATTGGATGCTCTGCTGGAGACCTGCCTCAAAAAACAATCATTATTTCAAGAAGGGAGTGAGATTAAGGAGCCCTCGTCATATGCCCTAAATTAGTTCCTGAGAATCCTAGGATCCTACTAAGATGCGTTGGTGGCCACAGAAAGTTAGTGTCGAAAGAGGGAAGAAGGCTGACTCTTAGGCATAGAAGATTCCATCAGAGCTCCACATTTATCATTCATTTAACAAACGTTTGCTGCACCCCTCCATGTGCCAGGACTGTGCTAAATGCTGGTGGTGCTGGAGGTGTCAGGCATGGTATCTACTGTTTTGGGCAGGGGTTGGGGAGTGCAGGTGGAGGGTGTGGGTGGGTGAAATAATTAGCAAGACAATTTGAGTGACAGGTCTGTAAGAATATTAATTATTAAGAATATTATTATTAAGAATATTAATAAAGCACTTATGAACAGCACTTATGATTTGAAAAGCTTCCTTAGTTATGGTGCTACACTGGGGAGGGGCAGTGTAGATCTGCTAGAAAGATCAGGAAGAGAGGTTTCCCCGTAGACAGCAGACCACTACCATATGACCTCTGTATTAGGCTAAGCCAGGAAGGAAACCTGGCATATTCAGGAGCCAAGCGAAGGGAAGTGTGTGTTGGATGGGAAGGTGGGATTGAGGTCATACGGACTTTGCAGATTATAATACAGAGTTTGGGTGTTATTCTAACATATTGGGTTTTAGGTCAAATTTCATAAGGACAAAGGTGCTATAGCAGAACAGGTCCAATCAGTAGAGAGAAACCCTACAGTGGTTTGAACAGAAGAAGTTTAATATAAAGAGTTGTTAACTATGATCTAAGAGTAACTATAAGATCTCAGAGGATCTGTTGCCAGGCTGGGTTCTACTGGATGTCTTTCCACCTACACGCCACACCTTCCAGCCAGCACCATAAACCGCAGGAAGCCTCTTCCTCTTGCACGTCTGTCCAGCACCATTTACTAAGAGTAACATCATGCTCACTTAAAAGACCTATTTAAAAGAATTTCACTATTGATCTCAGAGCATATCTCAAAGGGTGCACTTGGAGTTGAGAGGCAATACATTGATAACTAACACAGAGGTTCAGTGGCTTAAAGTAAACTTCAATAAAAACCCTACTCGGTGGTATCCAGTTGGCTTGCTAATGTTCCTTCTACTATTCTGGGCTCTCAGTTCTGGCATCTGTGCTTATCAGAAGATGTGTTGCCCCTGCTCTTGTATCTTGCTGTTATCCCTGGATTTCTGTATGGTTCCCTAGGTCTCAGTGCCTATTTTAACTTTCTTCCGAGTCCTATTGAGTTTAGGGTCATATTCTGTTGTTTTTGTATTCCTCTCCTAGAACCTCCCCTGAGCTCCAGCTCAACATCTGACATCTCACCATCACTGATGGACTTCTGGGAGCTAGACCTCCTCCTGCTGCTAGCCTGGGTTCCTGAGGATCACTGCCCTGGCTTTTTCTGCATGTTAAACCACTGCATAGAGGACCACCTTCTTAGCAGTGCCTGCCCAAGGTGGTGGAAGCTTCCATGTTCCAGAGAAAAGAGCCTGGGCTTGGGCATTAGCCCTGGTTGCTCCCTTGCAAAGTTATTGTGAGGAATGAATGGAAAAACAATATAAAATTCAAAACATAAATGTACTTAGCATAATGCTACCCATAGCAAGAACTCATGTTTGTTTCCTTCTATCTTAAGGGCTAGCTCCCAATTCTGCCCTGAGCCTTTTCCAGCTGGTCCCATCTTTGGTAGTAACCCAGATCTTGGCCAATGTTTCCAAAAATAAGCATAACAACTACAACAATGGTTGCTGTTTTTTGAGCCCTTATTATTTTCCAAGTGTCTATAAGTGTTAATACATTCCAACATTAAAACAATGTTTTAGGGAAATGTATCAACACCTTTGGATCAATAAGGAAATTGGATCTCAGAGAAGTTAAGTAACTCATCCAAGGTCACCCACCTAATAAAAGTAAAACTGGGACTCCAGGTCATGTGTTACCAATTCTGCTATTTATGCTCTTAGCTAGAGTGGCCTCCTAAGATACAATATTGAGAGCTGATTAACAATCCTGTCTCTGAGGAAATACTTAGGTCTCACATTGAGCATTTTTTGTGAAAGGCCCTAAGTCCTGCTATTTCAAAATCTTATTTGTGGATAATGATACTTATCACTTTTAACACAATATCTAAAAAGTAATTAGTAGATGTTGTTAAACGAATGCTTAAGAGGAGTGACTTAGTCATAATCACAAGTCATGCTTCTCAATTGATCTTTAGCATCCTTTTTATTTGGCATTGACCCACATTATTGACAAGCTCCATGGCCATTAATTTGGCTAACTCAGGTTTTACCACTTTCAAACACATTTCTGAAAATTGGTGGTATAAGTTATTTTTATCATAATGCATCTATGCTTCCCGCTGTCATTTTAACTGAGAATTTGAAAGGTTAGGTTAATTCAACCTTCCATGGCACTTTTTCATACTTTTATGATAGCCATTAATACATGGTATCATGATTTATTGCATATGTGTCCTCTTAGGTTTCTCCATTTGAACTCTTTAGAACAAGGATTATAATTTTTTGGTTATCTCCAAATGAAATGGCTCTGGTAGGTGTCAAATATGATATCTAGTATCTACATGAGCTAAACATCAGTGGAATGTAAAAGATTGTGAAAAGTGTTTTGCAGGGTGCCTGGGAGGCTCAGTGGGTTAAAGCCTCTGCCTTCAGCTCAGGTCATGTTCTCAGGGTCCTGGGATTGAGGCCCGCATCAGGCTCCCTCCTCTCTCTCTGCCTGCCTCTCTGCCTCCTTGTGATCTCTCTCTCTGTCAAATAAATAAATAAAATCTTTAAAAAAAACTGTTTTGCATACTCTGGATAGACTGTTGAGATTTGGTTTTCAGGGAGATATTTAAAAACCATGAGAAATAATCTTCAATTTTTAGGGGTTAAATACCTAATTTCACTTCTCTTTCCACCTGTTTTATACTGTACTGGCTCCACAGCTATCATGGTGGCCTTTTCAGTTACTTTAATTCTCACATCTCTGCTTCATGCTAGTCCCTGTACAGCCACAGCACAAGAGAAGAATTCTGAAAGAGCTGTTCTTTCCTTCTAGGAGGGAAGAAGTGACGTGAGAGGCCTAGTACACATAGAGGTCATACTCATGCTAGGCACAGAACTCTGTAGAGTGGTTATGGAGAAGCTATTAATACCCTAGCATTGCAAGTGAGACAACTAAAGCTCACAAAGTTTGAGTACCTTTCCTAGGTCACATGGCTAATATATAGAAGGTCATGGATTTGAAACCAGGTTTGGACTGGCTCCAACTCCTGTTCATTTCAGCCACAACACAACTCCTTCCACGGTTGATAATCAATCATCCTTTTCCCCTCCCTTTCTCATCAGGGAAAAATGTTCCAGCAAATGTTTAATTGATGCTACAAATATTGGGATCCTTTAAGTAATAGTACCATTTAATCGCATTTCATTTTATAGCTTTGTCATCAACCAAAATTGAGCAGGTGGAGCATTGCTGTGTTGGTGCTGGGAGCCTCTCTTAATGGGCATCACTGACTGAACAACACTGGGTGACAGTATAAGAAGCAGATGCTGAATGGGACAAACATGGTAGACACATTTACATGTTCAAGGAAGATGAAAAGAAAGAACTGGGTCAATCCCAGAAAAATTCATAGAGGAGCTAGGATTTAACTCATGTTTTAGGAAAGATACATGGCTTCTCCTTCTTGTATAGTAGGGCTGTTGAAATGAAGCCCTGAGAACCAACTTTGCAGTAAATATAGTGTAACATGAGGAGTCACATCCCTGCAGTGAAAGCAGAGAAGAGATTGTGAGAATTTTCCTGTAAATGTAATCACCTCTTCTTGTACTTGGGAGCTTGTGGTCTTCTGGGAAAAATCTGCTCATTGTTTTCCTTCCCTTTCTCTTTCTTTCGCTGACTTTCACTCCTTTTACTCCTTTCACTCTACCATCCTTTCTTGCCAATGAGGGAAGCAGAATCACAGAATGTGCAATCTTTAGGGCCCTCAGAGATGTGAGGAGCCCAACCCATGACTCATCAGGTGAAGGGACAGAGAAACGTTGAGTTGCCAAAGATCACATGTTCAGTGTTGGGGCAATTAATTCACCATTAATTTGTCCATTCGTCATGTATTTTAAAGTACCTATAACATACCAACAACTGCATTGTGTATATTGAATGAGTGAATGAATGAAAGAATGAATGAATGAATGAATGAACGAAATGTTGGGCAAACCATTTTCAGTCTTGTCCTCCAGGAGTTTACACTTCAGTGGAAAGGAAACATGAGGATTTGAGCTCCTGGACAACTCCTTCCTCCATTCTCACATCTTCTCTGGGAGGATGCCTCTGGACTTAGATCTCCCCAGAAAAGCTCAAAAGCTCAGAGACTTTCTATTTTCTTGGTTAAGATTTCAAAGTTGAGGGAGAGAATATATATTGTTCCTTCCCAGGGGGAAGGATGAATTCCCTGGTCCCCATTGGCCCTGTAGCTCTTCACTGGAGATGTATTCAGCAGGAGCAGTCCATCACTCCCTGGCAGAGTCCCAAACCTCCTGGGCCAGCCTTGCTTTCTTCTTGTCTATTGCTGGTATAAATGTGGCTGATTAAGCTATAGTGAGTCATTATTCCAATGGACCTGGGAGAATTCTTTTTCTTCCTATTACTATCTCACATCAGTAGTCCAACTTTATTAAAACTTAGAAGAGGGCGCCTGGGTGGCTCAGTGGGTTAAAGCCTCTGCTTTCGGCCCAGGTCATGATCTCAGGGTCCTGGGATCAAGGCCCGCATCGGGCTCTCTGCTTGGCAGGGAGCCTGCTTCCCCCTCTCTCTCTCTCTCTGCCTGCCTCTCTGCCTCCTTGTGATCTCTCTCCCGCTGTGAAATAAATAAATAAAATCTTTAAAAAAAAATTTAAAAAAAATAAAACTTAGAAGATATTTTAAAAAAATATATCAGTAATGCTATGTAAACAGACATCAACTCATTAAAAATCCCTCCTGTGTTCATGCAGGTGTGTCAAAGATAAATGTGAAACATGACCTCTCCTTGGGCTTAAAAAAAAGCATACATTTTATGATCCATCCTCAGAATTACAAATTCTTCAGAGATTCTAAGATGAAAGCCTCTCCTCTTCATAAAAGGGAAATCACAATTGGGTCGGAGAAGAAACAGTGAATGGAATTAGAGAAATCTTGGCTCTCTAGTTCCAAAATGACCTTCAAGAAGTTAACACTATTTTAGCATCTCTTTATGTTGCTAATGCAAGAAAATGCAAACATGAATGAGGCTGATATGCTCTGTACCTCCTTTGATTTACAGTAGTTTAAATTGTCCTAAGTGATGCCATCCTGTCTCACGCTCTAAAAAGACAATCCAAACTGATGATAGTACCAAAATTATTTGGAATAAAGATTTACTTGAAACTACTGCCAACCAGCTTAAATAACATAGATATTACTTTTCTCTATTCTATTTTTCATGACTTGAACTGTTGCAAGTGTACCCCATCCAGCTCCATAATTGCCTAGCAGATTGTTAAAGGGTGGTTTTAGATTGGCACAGATGGTGCCACCTACAGCCAGTTCCTCAGTCCTTGTTTACTCTGCCAGTGGCCTTGGTCATGATCTTCTAATAGCTCATTTAGAAGAGAAGAGGGAACCATGGAGTCTTTCTGTTCACCGTCCACTCACTTTCAGCAGCCAATGTTATATTGCCATGGATACAGTGGTGCAAAGGGATGGGCAACTCTTGATTCCGCCAACCCCATTTCCAAATTATGACTCAGGCTATACTGTGAAAAGTGGAAATATCCTGTATATGTGGCAAAAAATAAAGTACTAAAATGATTGCAGCAAATACCTGTGTATCAAATATTCAAGGTGGCGATCATTATTGACGTCTAGCCTAGATTAATACTGTAGACAAATCTGTTAAGATAATGTCAAAGCTGAATTCAACTGAAATGGGTAAAAGTGACTGTTATGTTTCTAGGCCATTGTTATACCCGTATGTGCTATGAATGAGTTATCAGCTGTTCTATCACTTTTCTTTACACCTTTACATAACATGTAAGTCTCAAAAATTTCTTGGCGGGTCCACGGGATACTCTGACTGAAAGCCCTTTAAGTATAATCAAGACATATTCAAATACTCTATCTTAATGATCATAATAGTTCTCCTCCTTTACCTCCTCACCCTCTTTCTCTGCCTCTTTCTCCTCCTCCTCTGTTTGAGACAATAGGAACATATTTTGGAAGAACTATGTGGAAACAGTAGCAAAAGAAATCACTACCCTCTGCAACCTACTTTCCAAAAAAAAAAAAAAGGGGGGGGGGGGGTGTTGACATTTTAGATAAAAATAAAATAAATGTTTGAATGTTTAGATATTAAGTATAACCAGTGTCAGTCTCTGTCAAATTGTAGGTTGTACCCTTTACATGTCTACACTAGCAACATAGCGGACATTTTATACAATTGCTCAGATGATTCAAGCCTCTGTCTGATTTTTCCAGATAATTGGAGAAAATACATACATAGAATATGGCATAATTACTGGATAGTCATGGATGGTTTCAGACATCACTTCATCATGAGAGAACAATCCTGGCTTATGTTTTCAACTATGAACTCTGTTAGATGGTTCTAAAAATATTGAGAAAAAGTGGGAGAGTGAGATTAAGATGGAGAGAGGGGAAAGAGGAGAGAAGCAGAAAGAAAGATGGAGAAAAAAAGTACAGAGAGGAAAAGGAAGAAAGAAACATCCAGGAACATGTTGTAAAGAGCAATTAAAAAAAAAAAAAGATGTGTTGTCATTTTTGGTTCTCCTTTGAGAAAACACCAGAGGACTGTAGGGACTTGGCACAGTGTTTTAGTGATGTTATCATCAGAAATATATGCCTTATGAAAGCTTTGCTTGTGACAAATGAATACCTAGGAAACTCATTCACCACCTAGAATTTAGTCTCTCTTTGGTAACTACCATAGGGGAAAAAAAACACAAAAGGATTTCATGAAGACAAGGATAGAGCTAACTAAGGTTAAAATATTTTGGATGGAGATGTTAAATATTCTATGTAAGATGTAATAAATTTGAAGTTAAGTATTTAAGAATTCCTTGGTACAGAAAATCAAATAAATATCTAAAAATGATAATTAATAAATAAGTGTAACACCTAGGATAAAAATCTTAGAGAAAATATCTTTATTAAAATCACCTCCAAGGATGTATTAAAATTATCAGATAAAACAGAGAAATCCTACGATACAGAGAAATTTAGATTCTTTTTTTAAATGACACAGTCCAAATCCCAAAGCAATTCTGGCACTTGTGGCTGACAAATCATTAAAGTTTATAAGAGAAATAAAATTAGGCCAAAATTTTGTCCATCAAACACAATGTCTCTGACATTTTAACATATGACCATGAAGCTGGCCAAGTTTGAATTTTCCTTTTCATATTTTTCTTCTTGTTTTGCAGGATGTTTCTGGAACCTTTGTCCAAGTTTTTCTGTTGTTGTTTTTTTGTTTTTTTAATAGTATTTATTTGGAGAAAAAGAAAATAGAAACTATTCTATGTTTAAAGCATAAAAATGAATTAACCTCAGATAATTTTTAAGATTAAAAGAGAAAAAGAAGGAATAATAGTTTACATTTTCCTCAAAATTTTTTTTTTCAATGTGACATGCTTTTTATACATACCATTTCTGCCCAAGATAAAGTGAGAGAACTGACCATGACAACTCTAGGTCATGATAAGAAGGTCAATTGCTTGTCTAGACACTGTCTTCGATAATAATAAGCATTTTTCAGATAGCCAGGGAAAGTATATCCCTTTTAGAAAGGTAACTGGATAGGTACTATGTTCTTAGATTACCCATAATTGACCCTAGAATTAAAAGTAGACATTTTTTCCCCCTTCCCTATCTGGCTTAGGCATCAAACCAGATATCAGCTGTCCTTTCATAAGTGAAATTCAGGGAAAGGATAATAATTCTGGCTTGAATCAAGGTGATGCATTACTGCGGACCATGTCAACATGTGACTAACAATAATCATTATCATGTTAGATAGTATGTGAATTTTTATAAAGACCTCTTAAAATCCATTATATGTATCTATGTGGACTAAACAGGATTCACAGTCAGATTTATCTCCTGTTCCTTAACATCCTTTTTTCCTTCTTGGTTACTATGATTTTTTTATGGGAACTGCTGTCATTTATTTATTTTTACCCACGCTTTTATTATCAAGGATTTATATGATAGGTAGATAGATAGATAGATAGATAGATAGATAGATAGATAGATAGATAGATAGATAGATAGATAGGTAGATAATAAGCATTTCTCTCCTGTTCAGTTTTTCCTTATTTTGCAAAGGTGAGCTTTGCTGGTACTGAGAGCAGAATTCCTCCTGCAAAAGCATGCTGGAGCTAGCTGAATTTAAACTTCATCAGGTTACAATGCAAAAATATCATGACAAAAGAGTGTGTTTCATCTTGTCTTTTGATGAGCACAGCACAAAGTAGAAAATGTTCCCTTTAACACTGACTGCTAAATTTCTAAACTGGCGCCCTAATTACACCCTTGCAACGTGAAGGCTTGTCCATTTGCACATCAGTGGAGAGCAAATACTGCAGCACTCTGGAGGGCTGGTGCTGTCAAATGAATGAGGAGAGTGGGGAAATGACTCTTTTCCTTTTAATGTCTTTTTTCCCATTTTATTATGAAAATTTCCAAATGTATAGCGAAGTTTGAATTTTTCAGTGAGGACCTGAATACTGTCCACCTAGATTCTACTATTAATATTTTACTACATTTTCTTTTTCACATGTCTATCCCTCTATCTATTCTTCTATCTGTACATCAATCCATCTTATTTTTGTGATGCATTTCAAAGTGAATTGCAGTACTGTTCCCTAAATACTTCAGCCTGCTATAATGGTTTTGATGAAGAAAATGGATGCATTTCTCTTGACCAACTTTAAAAGAGCAATTTTAGAGAGGCGAATAAAGGTAGAGGAAATTATTTTCCTGGAACAAAGATATGAAGAGAAATAAGTTTTGAGATACCACACAGGGTCATTTTATAGACCACTGTTCTAGTCCTGCTGGAATTTAAATCAATATGCCTTTTTTCCCCCTCTCAGTAGCAAGAGAGAATTGTTCACCATCAGATTTATGTGACACTCTTTAGAATCAGCAACACATTGGTATTAACTTGGTACCAACTCATGCTTAAAATATGAGAATTGCTAGTGGATTTTGTTTTTATACCACCAGGCAGATGTAGGACAATTTTGTTCATATATGCCATGGAAACCAAATAGTATAGATTAGATGACCTGAGTTTAGAATGAGATAAAAGTTATCTTTTCATTAGATCACAGGTTTGCTAAAACGAGGAACATTAACTATGTAACAAAGTAATTGAGACTCTCACTCCTCTCTGCAAATTATTATGTTGCTCCTCAGTGTGTAATGACATGGGCTTAATTGGTAGAAGACAGTTGACTAAGGTACAAGCAATGCTGGGGTGTGGAAAAGGAGTGAAACAAAGAGTTTCACACAAGAGATGCTAGAATCATCTACCGAACAAGAATTTTTGAATTGGAAACAAAGTTAAATTATATAGAGCAGTTCTCAGTCTGCCCATATGCATGGAATGAGAGATGATTTTACTTGAGGATATTTCTTGTTTCAGGAATTCAGGGATTGATACCATGGGGCAGGACAGTGCATAATGTAAAATGATTATAACGTGTAGCTTGTGTGGCAAAAAGAGCAGACTGGAACCTAGTGCATGGGGGCAAAGAATGATTGGAGGTGGAAAACAACCACAGAAGCATCATATTGGTGGACGAGGAGCTCTCTTCCTTTTGTTTGCCCAGAAACTACTACACGTATTTATTGCTGAGCAGATCAGATCTCATATCCTCTGGACAATGTTCCTTAGTTCCTCTGTTCATATAAATTTGTGTCTAGAGCTATACCACATCCACCAAGGGACACTCACATACAGGGGCATCTGGAAAGAAAAGAAATGTCATATATAGAGAAATATCATATAGTGAGAGATCTGGACAAATGCCAGTCGTCTAATTTATAGAAAGAGTCAGTGATTCACCTAAGTTTACACAACGAGTTAATTGAAAGCATTGGACTTGATCTTTACTTGTAGTGCAACGTCGTTAGAGAGAAATGAGAGAAGGAGAGAAACGGAATGAGTGCTGGGGGGTGAGGGGAGGAGAAGGAAGAGAAGAAGGAAGGGAAAGAGAAAAGAAAAAATTAAAAAAAAAATAAAACATGTCATGGCACCCCAAAATATATGTTTTCTTTCTTATAATTTTAAATATAAATTAAAGGGGTGCCTGGGTGGCTCAGTCAGTTAGCATCTGCCTTCAGCTCAGATCATGATCCTGGGGTCCTGGGATCCAGCCCCACCTCCCCACATCGGGCTCCCTGCTCAACAGGGAGCCGGCTTCTCCCTCTCCCTCTGCATGCTTGTGCTCTAGCTCTCTTTCTCTCTCAAATAAATAAATAAAATCTTAAAAAAAAACATACAGATCAAATAAATATAAATAAAAACAATTTATTTTAAAATATATCTATATGTGCTAAATATTCCTCCTTATCAGCAAACTATATTACATGTAAGGCACTCTAATTTTCTCAGGTTAACCAAATGACTTGACTTGTAAGTTCTGTAGATGTTCTTGATTGCGCCAATGTTCTCATTAAAAAGAAAAAAAAAAGATTTTAAAATGTCATAAATTCTGATATCGTATCTTTATTTTCCTCCATCAAGTTTCAGTTTCAGACATAGAGGCACGGCAGAGGGGTGACATGTTCATCTCACAGAGGTTGTAAGTTATCCATGGCAATTTGCAGAGAGTGCTACCAGACAAATACATCCATTGCCTTCTTCCCGACTTTCTTTCCTACTCTCTCTCCTCTTCCCTACATACATTTAACGTAATACACACACACACATTTTAATAAGGACAACATCAATGACCAGGGAATTAGCTCATTTAGGTAATTTTCTTCGCAATCTTTGTCAGAGGGAAAAGAGACTGTCACTTTAATTCTCTGGAAGATTCCTCAGGGATCTGTAACATAATAGCTCTGCTTTGCTACCCAAAGACCATCCCTCACCAGCCCCTTAGTCTCCCTCCTTTTTTTACCCTCCCTTGACATCCATTGCAACTCCTTGCTCCCCAAGTGTTCTCTACGTTTTAGAAATGGTTTTAAATTTATTATATGAGAATGCATTTCTTGTCCTCTTTTTTTTTTAACTGGAAGTCAGTAGTAATCTACTTTATACTCACCTTTGCTAGAACCCATCTATTGTCTACTTGATAATGGAAGAAATTTGAATTTTAGCAAAGACATAGTTTAGAATAGGTACAATCAATAAACAGTAAATATATAGCCCCTAGATATTTTGAAAACAAAAAATATTTCCTACATTATTCATGTTTAAAAGAAAAAAAGTGTCTCCTTTTAATACCCAGAGAGAGATTAATGAGGTAACTTAGATTTAGAAGTTTTTTTATTGGGTCTTTGCCAAAAAAGGTCATATGAATGCACTTTTTATTTTCACATTATATATGAAACTTTCCTATCTATGTCAACAAGGGTTGCAGCATAGTGTAAAAGCTAGAGGGACCATAAGGTTAATTATAGGATGTATTTTTAGAAATAACAAATGATTGACAAATACATATTTTTTTTTCTTCGCTCTTGTTCTTCCCTAGTTTTCGTATAATTTATTCAACCATCCCTCCATCAGTCCATCTATCCACTTGTTTGACTGATATATAATATGTCTGAGACATGTGCTAGGGTTACAAAGAAGAATGAAACATTTCCTGCCCTGAGCGAGTTCATAGTGTAATAAAATGCCCTGTCTCTCAATTTAGGGTTCACTCCCATGGGCTCAGGTAGGCAATCCCAAAACCAGAGGGTAAACATGGCAACCTTCTGGGGCTTTATTTTCACTCTAGGGCTAAATAAACTCTTGGGAAAATTAATTTATAGTTCATTTAAACATTTTTGTGGATAAAAAAATACAGATATCTTATGGAATGGAGACAAAATTTGTGTGGATTTCAAGTTGCTTAAGAGTCAAGAAAGAACCTGAATGACATTCTATGACTCTGGAGAAGGTTGTAGAGAATGGCGTTGCTCCAGACAAGTGGAGACAACCTGGGAAGGGCCTTGAATGCTATGCAGATTAATCTGAACTTGATCCCAGAGGCTCCAGGAAGTCACAAATAGTGAATCAATGTATTGAAACTCCCAGAATGGTTTCACTCTTCTTTGTAAGCTGATAGCAGGCATTGTTTAAAGCTTGCTGAGGCAGCAAAATAAATTGGATATTGTGTTATGGTCTGTGAGTCAGAAGACCTTCTTTCTGGTTCCATTAACCACTGACTACATGAGCGAACTTGTGCATAAAAAGTGCCCTGGCCTGCGTATGACTCTCTACCCTACTGAAGGAGGGGTAAAATCATCTGCCCTTTTGGCCCCAGAAGGACATTTTGCGTCCCAAGGGGTAACATGCCCATGAAAGCCCTGGATGAATAAATGGTGAAGCACTGAACAATGCACGAAATGCTTATTGATGAGTCACCTCAACTGGGGAATAAAAGCAGTCAGTAAATATTTTCATAATTTTTCATAAGTGAGTTTACAAATCCTGCTTTTTTGTTGTTGTTGTTTCTGTTTTAAACTCACTTAGCAGCCCTTAGTCGGAGGATTAAGAGTTCATGTCCCTTCAAGGTTGTTTTTCTGTGTTTTTATAGCATTTAATCACAGCCTCCAGTGAAGTAATTTGGTAGGAGCTCAGTAAACACGTCCTGTATCTCTGTTCCTGTGGCCATGTGTCCTCTATCTATCTCTGTTTATCTCCCACCCGAACAAATGCAACCTCCCTCTCTCCCTTTTTCTTGTTATTTCTCAACTCCATATCCAAAAACGATCCTTTGATCCTGCACAATATCCGGTCTTTGGATCAGAGACTATTTTAATGTCTAGATGTTTGCACAGAGCCATTCATCTGGAGGGTTCTTGACCACTCTTTTTCACCCCATTCCCTGATCCCTCAACAGCCAAGTTAATCCAAGTTTCTTTTGTTTTATCATTAATTATTCGTTTGTTCATACCCCAAGCATTCAATGTGTCCTTCCACATCAGCATTAGGCTCTGGAAAAATAATACAGAAGGGGTGGGATAAAACAAACCTGCAGGAGCTTATTTGTAAAGTAACTCGATTAAGTGTATGAACAAAGAGTTCCGGGAATTCCGAGAGTAACTGCCTGGAAGCCTCTGGGCGGCCTTCATAGAAGGGGTGGTATTAAAGAATAATTGCTTGTTTATTTATTCATCTAGTCATTTGTACTCCAAGTCATTCCAAAAAATGATTTAAGATGGATCCCAAAATTACAGGCAATCCATACAAAAGTAGGTGAGAAAATCAGGGTATTGAGAAAACAGAAGAAGAAAATAAAATGAAGACAATGAAGACAGAGTGAGACTGGTCCAAGGCAGGAATGGAGTGAGGTCCTGACACTTACTGGAGGTGGGTCACAGATCGGAGGTCAAGCAAAGCAAAGAAACATCTGAAATGAATCAGAGTGTGCTGAAGATAAACACAAACTAGCTCTCAGAAGACCTCAACCAGTCCTGGTTCTAAGGGACAATTCCTTGGTGCCCTCCTAACGAGAACCCTTGGAAAACATGACAAACAATACTTTTGAACAGCATCACTCCAGTCCACACAACAACAAGTTTCTCGGGTTTATTGTCACAACAGCCTTTCATGGCGGCTGAAGGCATGAGGTCCACGCCAAGTTCAATAAAAAGCAATTCTATGTTGTCATGCATACAACGGAGAACAATGAATACAATTTTGCCAGGTAGGGCTGGCATTGGGGACCGAAGAAACAAGCTGAACAATAGCACGAAGTTGCGAAAGTACACTCGGGCTGTGAAGCCTTGCAGAGCTCGGCAGGGTGTTGGCATAGGGTGTGTCCGGAGCTCTGTTGTCTATAGGATGGTAATCCAAATTCCTTAGCATGACAAACAAGGTCCTTGATGAGCTGGTTGCTTGCCTACCTTTCTTGCCACACCTCGTCTCCACCCTGGAACCGTAAGATTCCATCTTTCTAAACTTTTTAAAAAACTTTTTTTTCCTAGATATTCCCTGCTCTTTCATGCCCGCCCACATACCTTTGTGCAGACGGTTCCCTCAGCCTGGAATGCTATAATCCACCACCTAGCTAATCCCATCCACCAGGTTGATTTCTGTTTCTCTGTCAAAGCTTTTTCTGTCAGCTCTGCAAGGAGTCTCTCAAACTGAGTCTAACACTCCTCCTTTGGAATACGTGATGCTTTTTATCTATCTCCTTTTGCCCCTGTGCCCCTCATTCCCTTTGAAAGCCTACGCGAATCTCTTTGTTTCTTCTTTGGTCTGCAACATAATGATAAGATTCGTTCTCATTCATTCTTTTTTTTTTTTTAAGGTTTATTTATTTATTTGAGAGAGAGAGAGAGAGAACAGGGAGGAAGGGTGGGGGGGGAGAAGAGAGAGAGAGAGAGAGAGAGAGAGAGAGAGTGTCCCAAGCAGACTCTGCACCAGGCATGGAGCCTGACCGGGGGCTCCATCCCACAACCCTGAGATCACGATCTGAGTCAGACCCTTAACCAACTGTGCCACCCAGGTGCCCTATCATTTTTATTTCACTACCACCTAGTGGAGTGTCTTACCTAAGTAGGCATTTAACAAATATTTCTGGAAGGAAGGAAGAAAGGAAGGGAGGAAGGAAGGGAGGAAGGGAAGAAGGGGAATGGGTGATAGGCAAGAGATGATACTGGCAAGACTGGCCAGGAAAATATTACAGAAGACCCCATATCCACGTGAATGGTCATGGAGTTGTTTATAGGAAATGGAAAACCACTGAAGCTGCAAGTCAGTATTTAGGAAGGATAACTGGCAGCATTGTGTGGGTAGACTGGGAAACAGACAGACCAGTTGGCTGATGCTCATTGCAGTTGCCCTGGTATGAATAAGTTCAGCCCTGAGCTGACACAGGACAATGAACACATGGAACCACTGGAGGTTAAATTATCAAAATTATCGTGTTTTTTCTGTTTGTTTGTTTGTTTTTGTTTGTTTGTTTGTTCTGAATCTGCTTTAAAGACACTGCCTGACATATACTTCACTATTTGGCCAAATTCTTTCCCACCCATCATTTATTATTTTTAAATTGTGATACAACATACATAAAGGGCCTCAATCTTAAGTACACAATTCAGTGAATGTTATATATTTACACAGCTGTAACTATTACTCTGATCATGACAGAGTATATTTCTAGCACATCAGAGGACTCCTCATGTCCTCTCCTAGTCAATATCACTCCCCAAAGTTAGCCGGTATTCTGACTTTTGTCACTATCAATTAGTTTTGCCTGTTCTTTAAACTTTATGTAAATGGAAACGCACAGTATTTACTCCTTTGTTGTCTGCCTTCCATGTCATTGCATGTGATTACATTTTATTTATTTTCATTGATGCATAATATTCCATTCTGTGAATACATAAAAAAAATCTTAACCTATCCTATTGATGGATATTTGGGTTGTTTCCGGTTTGGGACTATTATGAATGAAATTTCATTATATTAATACCTTAAATTGTTCCATGAGACCTATTCTGGCTATAAAGGCAGTTATATTACAAAAAAGTCTTAGACTTGGAGGGCAGCCCTGGCTCTGACAGTTATTAGCTTTATAACATTGGCAATTTACTTCACAACTCTGTCTCGATTTTATTTTCTGTAAAATTGGACTAACTCTCTGAATTCACCTGATTTTAAAAACCAAGTTGGGCCAGATCTAGTAAAGGGGATGGCTGTGTTGTGTGAGATATCAGGAGATGAATCTGATTCACTCACGATTGTGGATGCTAAGGCTGGCATGCATTAAACGCCCCCGATGATTGAATAAGTAAATGAAAGTTAATAATAGTTGGCAATTTCACCTTTAATCTTCCCTGTCTAAACAAAAAGCCTCTCCCGTAGACTTTTGAGTCATATAGCAAGGCTTTATAAGACTCAGGGGTAAGTGATTAAAACATTCATAATACACAAACCTATTTTAGAGACTTCTACATTTATTTTAGCTGAATTTTGCTATGTGGCCGTTGCCTGATTTTTACTGTTTTCTTGGTCATTGTTTCCTTAACGTGACATTCTGCAAATAGAGGAACTGTTGACAGAGTTTGTGCCCTGTGGAGCCTGGCTCACCACTGACTCATGATTGAGAGCAGATGTTCCTTCTCTGTTTCTTTGCCTTTAAGGAATTGTTCAATCTCCATCCGGCCAAATGCACTTAGCTCTTCTTATTCACTGTAAATACTAGTAATATTTACCTAACATAGGAGTTGATTTAATAGCAGCCACTTTGTGATCACATCCTTCAAAGATACACTGTTGCTGGTATCTTTTCTTAGAAGCTTCTGGGTAGGGACTCTGTTATTGGTCATGTACACAGTGCCAAAGCAACTATTGACTGAGTGAACAACTCAGTCAACTAGTTGTTTTGGCTATATGGTACCAAAGCAATTGGTTTGGCTGCTGTTGAAATATTGACAGTTATTTGTTTGTTTGTTTTAGAAGGGAGCTCACTGTGAATGCAACTAATTTTTATACATTGTGTTAACTAAAGGAGGGAGACTCAGGATGACAAACAAATGAAAATTTGTTAAATTTGGATACCCTTTCCTATATCTCTTAATTTGGGGCTCTAATCTGACTTCTAAGAAATACAGTCTAAGGAACTGTGAGGCTAATGAATGGTTAGAAGGGCATTCAGCTCTCTCCACTAAGCACCACACTCTTCTCTCCAGATTCTAGCTAGAAATCTCAGCTTGGGATATGCTATAGGACATAAAAATTCAACCCATCCAAAACAAACTCTTGTTTTTTTTTTCTAAACTTGTTCCATCCATATGCCCCTTCTTGATGACTGATAACAGTCAGTTATACAAACTTGAGATTCCTCTCTCTGATACCTCACCCAGCTCGACCCCAGGGAGCCATATTAAATTTCTCATTCACTTCTGTGGTCCCAACCTCTTTACCCCTCTTAGCTGTTCCCTTGTCTCTAGCTCCCTTCCTACTATAGTGACTCAGGCCCTTAGCCACATTCTCTTGGATTATTGTCATTCGGTTTCTTTATTTCCAACATCAACCCCCTCCTGCTCTTCCCATGTTTTTTTCTAAGTGGTTTTATAAAAAAAATCACATTAAGTAATGCCACTTCCTCTTTAAACCCTTTCACTGTCTTTTTGATGCCTTCAGAGACAATTTAAAGACTCCTTTGCTGGCATGTAAGGTCTCTTTGCATAGGATTACCCTGACTTGGTGTTCCAGGCTCAGCCCCAAGCCTCCCTGGTGGATCTTTGTCACTCCATTAATAACAAACTTCCTCAAACACGTCATGCAGTTGCTGTTTCTGTGATTGTGTTTTATTTTTCCTTTTGATACTCACACAACTTACACACAAATGCATTTTTATCATACAAGATCCAAGCGTCCTAAACTCCACAAGACACAATACACGAAATCTTATACCTCTCGACGGCACTGCTTTCCCCAGCACCTCTGCTTACACTCATGCTCTCCTCTTTCTCTCTGAGACCATCCTTCCGCATCTTCTTGAAGACTCCATCCCATCCTTCCATACTCAGGTAGAACACTGGCTGCTCTGAGAAGCCCCTCTCTAAGATCAGTGTGCCTCTCCAAACTTGCATTTCAACCTATACCATCCTGATTAGTGGCATTTACCCTTGTCCTTTAATTATTGATCTCCTTGTCTTTCTCTCCAGCTAGAAGAAAGCTCCTCAAAGGAAGGGAAAGTTGTTTTACTTGACTTCATGCCCCAAAATCATGCTCAGTCAATGTTTGTTGAAAGAATGAATGAGCAAATTGTTTAACTTGTCATAGGGTGCTTTTGAAGTATGAGGCAGGAAATAGCCACAGAGAAAAGGACTTTTGAGTAATGGAAAACAATCTTCTCTGCACTGATAAGCTCAGAACATTTTCTTTCTAACTTGAAGTCATAGAAGTATAAAAACCTTTTCCATAGCTGAAGTGCAGAACAGAAGACATTTACAGGGATTTAAAGGATGTCAGGCAGTAGTGGATATTCTGTGTGGATTAATGAACTAGCAATTTGGAAAAGAATTAGAAACAACAAATTCTTGAATTATAGGTACGATAACTTCTATGTAGCTTATATATCAAGGCCTAAACTCTCAGGCTTGCATATGGAGAGTCTGAGATCTCTCTACAATGAGAATATCACATGAAATGCCAGATGCAGGCTGACTTAGACTGGCCTGGGACACTGGGGATCAGAGACATCAAAAAAGCAAGGCCTAGGGGCAGCCCTTAAAAGCACCATGAACACTACTGCCTGTGGGTTTTCACAACAACCTAAATCACTATGGTAAATAGTGCAGTAGGACATGCTCACTTGTGAATATTCTTTGTAAGCTGCTGAACCCATTTATATTTAAGTTGACTTGGTGATATGTGTGCAACTTATTCCATAGTGTGAAACTATAATACTTTGGTTGTTCTGATAAGGTTTCAAGTTCATGAAATTCAAAGTTATTATCAGAATGGAATCTGAAAGCAAGTAGGTGTAAAACATATTGTCTTGCTCTGCTGGTAACCTGATTAGGTAAGGGTGACTGATTAGTCCCAACAAGGGCCCATGTCATGCCTCCACAGTGCACAGTTAAAAATGAAAACTTACAATAATAAAATGCTGTCATTTCTACATGTAAGCATGTAAATGTTTTTTTTTTACTTTCAAGATATATTTTTTTCCCTAACCAACCTAAATAAGCCAATTATGTATGATGTACTAGTATACTATAATGTCCTGGGGGAGAAAGGGTAGGAAGAGCACAGAAACAGGAAGACCTGGGAAGAAGGGATCCATAGGCTGGGATGGATTGTCATGTGAATTGTATTAAAATTAGGGCCCTAGGGCACCTGGGTGGCTCAGTGGGTTAAAGCCGCTGCCTTCGGCTCAGGTCATGATTCCAGGGTCCTAGGATCAAGGCCCACATTGGGCTCTCTGCTCAGCAGGGAGCCTGCTTCCTCCTCTCTCCTCTCTCTCTCTGCCTGCCCATCTGCCTACTTGTAATCTCTCTCTCTGTGTCAAATGAATAAATAAAATCTTTAAAAAAAAAATTAGGGCCCAGGGTGGGGGGTGTGCCTCGGTGGCTCAGTTGGTTAAGCATCCATCTCTTGATTTTGGCTTAGGTCATGATCTCAGGGTTCTGAGATCAAGCCCCATGTCTGGCTCCATGCTGAGCGTGGAGCCTGCTTAATATTCTCTCTTTCTCCCTCTCCTTCTGCCCCTCCTCACTCTCCTGTATATGTGTTCACTCTCTCTCTCTTAAAAAAACAAAAACAAAAACCAAACAAAAACGTCCTCTTTATCTCTCTGTCAGTATTTTAGCTCAGAACTGCATTTTCTCTCACCTTCACTAATGTCTGACGGTCACTCAGAATCACTGCCTCCGTTGCGATTTTTCTATCTTCTGTCTGTCTCGTTCTCCATTCATTCTTCACATTTTGTCCACATTCTGCAGAAATGCAATCAGGATCATGTCACTCCCCCGATTTAAATGTTTAAGTGGTTCCCAATTACTCTGTAGGTTAAAATCCAAACCACAAACCTGGATGCAAACAAACAATAACCATGCACCTCTAATTTTCCCCAAGCCCACCTTATCACACGTATGACTCCCTCCCACCCCTCCCCACCCACTGCCACAACACATTTCTTGTCTTGTATGCTGCCCTTGTCATGTTGCTTTTCTACCCATTCTCTGCCTGGTGAACTCTTCTTCTCCCTCTAAAATACAACCCCCGCACTTCCTCCTCTAAGAAAACTTTCCTGTGGGTAACTCTTGTCTTGGCTGTCTCATGATCTTGTGCACATGCTCCCATCATCACACTTACCAGACAGACGGCATTGTGACCATCTGTTTACCCACCCGTTTTTCCCATTAGGCAGAGATCTTACCATTTTTTCAGATGTGACACATTTCACAGATGACATTCAATAGTGCAACACATTTCCACCGGTATTCCCTACAAGGTGGCTATAACTTCACCATTTTTTTCTCTCCCCGTCAGGAAAGCATATTATAATAGGAGTGAGAATAACAGACGATAATGACCTTGGATCTGTCTGGGCACACATACATATGAATTTATTTATATTTCAAATTCATTTAGAGCTCTCATTCTGGAGTCAGACTGCCTAGGTTTAAAATCCTGATTTCTTCCCTTACTGCCCAAAACCCAAAATGAATTATTTAACCTTGATAAGCCCCAGTTTCTTTCTCTGTTAAGCGAGAATTATAATAGTATGAAGGCTTCAGGTACGTAAAAATAAAAAAAAAAAGTTAAATGAACTAATTCACATATGGTAGTGGGTTGTGAACATTCCCAGTAAATCTTAGCTATTATTATTATTATTACTACCATTTGATATGAGTTGATCGATTGCTCCTCTAGTGGATCATAGTAACACTTATTTTCCTCATCCAGAACCTGACTTCACATGAGTGCTTTTGTGAAGAGACAGAAACAGTTATTTCTGAGACTTCTCTGAACTTCAGTTACTTATGAAATTGGAAAAATTATGCCCACAACATTAGGCAATATAGAAAAATAGCATCACTTGGAGCATCAAATGCATATCGTTCATACAGTAGGCACTCAAATGCTCCTTCCCTTCCCCTGACCAAACCTGCCAGCCAGGGGTCAAGGAGAGGGCAGAGCTCTTCAGATTTCCTGAGGCAGAACTGTGTGTGGAGGCGATGATGAAATCAGCTTTGTTCAGTTACACAAAGAGAAAAGTAGGTCACCAGGAGAAGGTCCATCAACTTGAACACTGAAGAGAAAGAAACATGCTTGATGATTGGAAAGGAAATTCTTTAAGTGTGAATTGCTCCGAGTACAATATAAACCTTGTCAGTTATGGGATTCCAGCTGTTGTTTTATTGCCTTTAATTTCCCATTAGTGCTTCAATGTCTGGGAAAGGTATCCGGCCTCCAGGAGAGGAACTGAGGTCGGAACTGTTGTTCCTGTCTCTGCCAACATTTTGAATTGTGTTTAAATGAAGCCATTCAAAAGATCATCTTATGCCTAAGTCTTATAAGGAGTGTTTGTGACTAAAATAAACTCTTTTAGTGCCCTTTTTCCCTCTCTAATCTCTCTTGTTCACCTCCTACCCTCTAATCTCTATGTTCACCTCCTACCCTCTAATCTCTATGTTCACCTCCTACCCTCACCACCAGGAGAAGAGAAACTGAGATAATACGATGGAGTCATTACAAGGTAGTGCCTTGCATGTAGGTGCTCCTTACCCTGGGTAGGCCTTGGAGTGTTTGGTAGTAGAGGGTAGGTTTGATCATCTGATTCTATCTGTTCTGCTCCATGGATTAAGTACCTTATAAGTGCTGTGAGTACTGCCAAAAAGTTGAGTGTTCCTTTTGGGTTGGGTGCACCCTGATTCTACCACTTACCCACCAGATTACTGGGTATTTTGCTGGTGGAATTCAGTTATGTTTACTGGCCCAGTTGGGTAAGATATTCCTTTATTAATCACTATGAAGCAGATAGGGGTCTGGACTTCATTTAGCTATAGAGTGGAAATGATGAAAACTAGCAATTAGATAGATAATAGATAGATAGATAATAGATAGATATGTTTGGACTCATAGTTAAATATTTTTAACTTATGTCATCACATAAATTCTCACAGCACCAAAGTGGGGCATCTCACTGCTTTCATTTGAGATCAGGATTCAAAGATTCTGAGAAGTGGAGAGCATAAGCTATAAGTGGAAGGGATAGAACTTGAACCCACATTTAATTAAATCAAATTTTTTTTTAAAAATTGTGATTTTGTACATATCCAGCTTTTCCTTTGGAAATAAGAAGATAGGATTTCTTTCCTTCTAAACCTAAGAATTTGTGCTTCTGCGGAACCTGGTAGTAACAGGAAGAGCTATACCCTATTCCTGACCTTGACGGCGCTGGGTCTTTAAATCTGAATCTACCACTACTGAGTGTATGTGTCCACAGGCAGTCATTTATGGAGCCTTGTAGGACTGAGCAAGGATTCCTTATTATTTGTACCCTCCATCAAAGATATTAACAGTTTTATAGAAAAGATCCGAAGAGACTCTGTCTTCCTCGTGTACATGATTTTCAAATCTTACGTGGGGTTTCTGAGGGTCCAGTAATGAAATACAGGTGCATTCCTCGGATGACCAGAATGTGAGGGTTATAAACATTTGGTTAGAATATTCAGCACCTATAAATGCTAACCTTGTAACAGTGGCGTTCTTATTACTCCAAACCCTAGAGTCAGGATTTCCTAGTCCTGAGCACTAATATGAGCCATATTTTTTCTGTTTAACCATAGACACAATGGTCACCTTAAAAGACCTGAGGGTTAAACCAGTTGCTGTAGGTTGATACAGCATATACATAAAAACACACAATAGCAGTTAATATGTAAAAGGCCAAATGAACTCCATGAACATTTTTGTTGGAATCTGTGGTTAAAAAGGAATCACTTAATCAGCTTCTGGTCATGGCTTAGGATTGAGAGAGCAATCAGCAACTATTAGTTGGGGCATATTGTTTTCTATTAAGCAATGCACGAATATTGTTTATCTTATAGATACTACTCATCCCTACTTAACTCTACACATTTCAACTATTTCCAGTTAATGGATGGGTTATTGTGTTGTTTTGTCTTTAATCTTGCAATTTATACTAATGACATTCCCATTATAAACTCATTCCCCAGCTGGCTTTAAAAAATAATATACAAACAGTTACATTTTTGGCAGTATTTTCCCCATACCATTACATAGCAGATATCAAAAGTCAAAATACTGCAGTATTTTAGAGATTACTGTCACGTATGGCTCCCATAGCAGAGTTGAGGCAGATGGTGGTACAGAAGGGGTGGGAGACCTCGCCTCCCATGTTCTCAAAAAGCAGAACGAAGCAGACATTACTCTGCCAAAGCCTTGCAATATTTGGCCCCAAATAAAGTTGGACCTTGTCCTTCTGTTTCTCCATCTTTTTCCCACCTTCTGTGTGGAAACCGTGTCTGTCTCAGTCATCATGCTGTTATGTACACTCTGCCAATACAGGCATGTGTGCATGGCCCAAATCATGGAATCCAGGCATGGGATGAACCACCATGGCATTCTTTCTCTACACATCAGAGCAGAAGTCATGGACAGCATCTCAGTATTATGGCTTAGAGATTTTTTCCAAGATAGAATCCTAAAATTCTACTCACCAATAATTTTTTCCAATTGATGATCTGAGAATTTTCTTTTCTGTCTACATGATAGGTAATTACTGAGTTATATAAAAATTAATTGATTCGTCTGAGTGGTTGGATCCTGTGGTGACAATCATCCTGAGAGGTAGAATTTTAGGGGCATGATAAAACTTCTATTATCAGCTCGAAACATTGATTTGCTTAAAATAAAGTCTCTGTCTTAATTATAGTCATTGATACCTTCATACCTGTAATCAAGGCACAGCATTTCATGGAAGCAAACTTCATGGTGAGCCTTACAACAGAAATATGAATAGGAACTTTGATTTATAATGTTTTAGTGACATTGTCCTGGCAGCAAGAACGAGCCTGTGTTTTGCCTTTTGTAATTTTATTCTTTTGCTTCTTTTCAAAAACTCAAAGCATATAACTTAAGGAAAGGGGTAGTTTGACATTTTCCACTTAATTCTGTCATTTTGGACAGCCAGTTTGTGTAAGATGTACAGGTTTCTTATTCCTTCGACTGTAATTATGGAGTGATGGGGAAGTGAACAACAGCCATGCTTAACCCTCCCTTGGCAAAATTCTATCGTAGTTGAAAAGTACATAGCCTCAGTGCTTTTCCTCATTCTGTCCCTTCTTTTCTACATGTTCCTCCTTTGCCCCTCAGTAATGCCATGTTCATTAGGTATTTCATCCCTATAGAAGTTTGTTCTTAAGATGCTGTCCACATCAAACTCAAGTTACACATTTTTCACTTGGTTTATTTTAAATCAAAGTCAATGTATCCCCTCTCTTGGGAGAATTGCATTTTGTTCCTTATCTCTAAATACTAAGAGAGAAGATTTGAACTTTTATTTAGAATCACCAAATGAAGAACCATAACAAACCTTAAACATGTCTGGTACATTTTTTATAATTCATGTGTTCATTTGTTTTCATTCTTTTAGAAATTATTTTTGAATGTCTGTATGCACTGAGTGCTATAGCAGGTGTTAGGAATCAGGAAGACATGGTTCTTTCTGATAGTGATTTACCCTAATAACCTAGTAAGTAAGGAAGTAAATTAAATAATATAATGGAGGCACAGAATTATAATGCAAGGGTACTGTCTTTACAGGATGCAGTCCAGATGAAAAAGAGAGGAATCTAGTGTATCTAATGAAACAAGTCAGACAAGGCTTCATGAAGGGAGTTATATTTAAGAAAAGTGTTAAAGAAAGTATATGTGTGTGCCAGGGAAGCAGAGGGGGAAAGCATTCAAGGCAAAAGTGTTGGAGGGATGAGGGGGAAAGGATATTCTAGGGATAGAAAAGCCACGGAAGCATGAGGCAGTGTCACACTCTCAGCGATCTGCAAGGATTTGCATACTTGGAATATAAGGGGGGGGGAATTTATTTATGGCCTTTGTGCAACCCTAGATATATCCATTTGATGATGGCCTTTATAGTGGGTATTTTTGTTTTATTATAGTTCAGATATAATTACATTCCTGGTCTACCATGGCAAGAAGCTTGAGCTCCTTACAGGCAATGCATGGGGAACCATTGAAGGACTTTAGACAGAGGTGGGATGTGACCAGAATTGCTTTATCGGCAGCAAGGTGGGTAACAGAGTGGACAGAACAAGACTGGAGGCACAGAGCATTGACTGTAAATACTTGAAACATCCTGCCCAACGGAGGCTGAATATAGTCAATAACAAGAAGGCTATGTGAGATTTTGAGTAAATAGAATTAACTGGATTTGGTCACTGATTGAATGTGGGACATAAAGAAGCAGTCCAGGGGAAACTCCAGGTTTTAGGGGGGAAATTCCAGGTTTCTGGGAGGATGGTTGGCATTTCAATGAGAAAGGGAACACAGCAGGAGGACCAGTTCTGTGGGAAAAGAGGAGTTATGCTGAGGGCATTTTGAAGTAGGGGTATGAGTGAAATCCCAGGGAATTGCTTGGTAGACATTTGATTCCAAGGATCTGGTGCTCAGCAGATGGACTGAGGACAGACGCACAAAGACGGAAATTACCAACACCAGAGTATCAGGTTATTGCACAGGAGTGATTACCCAGCAAGTATTTGAAGGGTCAATGAAAGGGGAAGAGGGGCATTGTCAGGACACTGTCAAAGGCAGACATTTAAGGAGGGAGAAGAGTTATCACCAGAAGAGATCGAGAAGGAATAGTCAGCGATATGGAAGAAGAACTAAAATACAGAAAAGGAGAAGAATTATGGAAGATTCAGAGGAGAGACTAGAAGCCATAACATTGTTAAATCAGAGTTGTAATAACACAAGGGAAAACTTATGTGAAAAGAGAGTAAGAAAAGGCAGTGGGGGGGGCAGCAAAAACAGACTTTCTTCTTTATTGGCTTTTTTCAATGAAAATGCAGGCCAGATGCATATGTTGAAGTAATCATGACAGGAAGGGGCTGAATGAGGAAGGATAGGGAGGCTAGAAGGAACACAATCCTATTTGGATTGGAGACTTGATGTGTGTGAGAGAAAGTGTCAAAAGACACGGTCAGCATCCAGGGCATGCTAAGGAGCTTGAACTTTATCTCAGAGGCGACATCAAAGCACTTTAGGCAGGGCAGAGATAATTCCAGGGTTGTGTTTTAGAAAGAACATTCTGACAGCTTGTGTAGAAAAAGATTGGATGACAGCCAGCCTGTGAAAGGAGATCAGTCAAGAGGTTGGTGAAATCTTGGCCAGAGAGATTGAGACCCTTCAGGAGGGTATGCAAAGTGGGCACCAACCCCATGACTGCACTCAGAGATTTTGTTATCTGTGTTTGATAAGAGTGTTCCTTTTCGGTGGATCCTGGGGTTCCTAAAATAGCTACCAGTGTGAGCAACCAACCACTTGTCTAAGATAGCTTGGGAGGTGGCTATCCACTGTGGCAACTGTGTGTGATTATCCTTAGCCTTCAATGGGATGACAGTTCTATTGTCCACTTCCCCGTGGCCAAGACTCAAGTCTTGAAGAAGGACTGTGGTTTCAGAGGCAGAGCTTTACTCAGCTCCATGGGTGTGTCTATGTCTCAGCCCAGTGACTGGCACTCCCTAGGGGCCAAAGCACACAGCCTCTAGACAGCAAAGACAGGTTCTCTCTTTTCCCTATCCCTCATATCACAGAATTTCCAACAGGTATCCTGCACTCTCCTTCTTTCTCTAATCATGGGTTCAAACAGGTGACCTGTATTTAAAGCAGTGGTTCTCAACCAAGGGCAGTTTCCTGCACCCAGGAGACGTCTGACAGTGCCTGGAGATATGTTGGTTATCACAACCAGGAAGAGGGCGTTGGTTCACAACTGGGATTTCTGAGTAGAGGCCGGACGTGAGGCTAAATAGCCTATGATGCACAGGACAGACCCTCAACCTCCCAAAACAAAGAATTATCTGCCCCCAAAAGTCATTAGTGCTGGGGTTGAGAGATTCTTCTTCTTTTTTTTTTTTTTTTGAAGATTTTTATTTATTTATTTATTTGACACAGAGAGAGAGAGATTACAAGTAGGCAGAGAGGCAGGCAGAGAGAGAGGAGGAAGCAGGCTCCCTACTGAGCAGAGAGCCCGATGTGGGCCTGGATCCCAGGACGCTGAGATCATGACCTGAGCCGAAAGCAGAGGCTTTAACCCACTGAGCCACCCAGGCGCCCGAGCGATTCTTCTTTAAAGGACTAAGGTATTCTTTTCTCAAGGATAAGTTTGTTTTTTTCACCACCTATTATAAAAGTGAACTTTTCAGGTTATCTATTTCCAGCTATGAATAGATCTTCTATAAAGTGAAATGGCAAATTTAATAAATTATCTGTTTATGTCAAACCAAAATTCTAAAAGAATTTTTACTCAAGTATTAAGTATTACTCTTTTTTTTTAATGGTTCAAATCATGCCTATATGTGCTAAAGTCTCCACTCTAGTTGCATCTTGGGCCATGGATAGATAAAACAAAAATGAAAATATGCAGGCAGTTTATCTTATCAGATTTTGACCAAAAATATATTTTCAAGGGCTCTGTAAACTTTTTGACCATGTACCCAAGCTCTGGTGAATCACAGAGGGTAAATATTCCCTGTTGGAATAAACTCTAAAAAGCAAATGTCCCAATCTTTATCTTTGTCCACTGAGACTTAGACAACAGGTATAGGACACTATCTTCAAAAATAACCATTATCCAACAGCTTCTCCCCAAAATATTATCTTCACTTCTTTTTATTTGCTGAGGAAGAGATTGTATGTTACAATCTTCTCTTCTAAGATATTTTGAGGAAAGAACATATTCTGGCAGAATGCAATAGATCTATGCCTTTACAAGGTAGGAGAAAATTCACACATCTCACAATTAACTAAAAACGTGCTTGGTTTATGTTAGAAAGATGATCT
Source organism: Ailurus styani (assembly GCA_002007465.1). Taxonomy (NCBI): domain Eukaryota; kingdom Metazoa; phylum Chordata; class Mammalia; order Carnivora; family Ailuridae; genus Ailurus; species Ailurus styani. The sequence goes on along the minus strand of LNAC01000403.1, from coordinate 1,269,577 downwards.
GTCTTCTTCACAAATTTTCTTCACTTAATTTTTGCCTCATTCTGACTTCTGTTTTCCCATATATTATTTACGATGTTAAAAACAGAATTCAAATAAAATACTGCACTTATCATCAACAAAACGTATGTCAACAAGTCAGATATTTAAGCATCTCACAATTGAAGAAAATGGTTTAAAAAAGGGATTCTCTGAGTTCGGCATCTACACTGAAATAAGCCAACTCCTCAGAATTAGCATGGAGACCAATCAGTCACAAGCAAAGCCTCGAGATGGTTTCTGGTTTGCAGTTATCTGTGTCCTTCCACTTGGCAGGATGGTGATCAGAACTCCTTTTTTAAAATTCTATCTAAATGTGCTTTTAAATGTCATCTTGCAATTTCTAGAAGGGCACCATATTTTTCCTTTTGACTTTGAGTAGCATTACCAATGAGAAGCAAGTCCTAGAAAGTACTAAAATTCAGTTCCTCTAAGGTTATTATTTTTAAATTAAGTAAAAAAACCAATGTGATTATAGAGAAACATGCTGCTGTTTTTTTGTTTTATTTTTTAAAGACTTTTTATTTACTTATTTGAGAGAGAGAGAGAGAGCAAGAGAGAGAGAGACAAACAGGGAGGAGGGGTAGAAAGAGAGGGAGAAGCAGACTCCCTGCTCAGCAAGGAGCCCAATATGGGACTTCATCCCAGGACCCTGGGATCATGACCTGAGCTGAAGGCAGATGCTTAACTGACTGAGTCACCCAGGTGCCATGTTTTTTGTTTTAGAACACACTTTTAATCTTTGTTTGCTTATAGGATTTCAAAATAATAGGCCATTTAGATAATCATTTGCTTTATTAAGTACCCTCTTCTCTGAGTTGTCTATAATCATGTATGTATCCGTCATTGCATTTATCACATTGAATCTGAACTATCTCTTTATGTGACTATCAACCCCATTAGGGTGTAGAACCTTGAACTAAGGACTCATATTACTATATTATTTTTATTCCCAACATCTAGTCCAACTGTAAAAATATATGAATGAATGGAGTCAGATAGATGAGTGGATAGAGATGGACCACTGAGAAGGTGCATGGAGAAGAGGTTAAAGGTAATATTATCTTGGACTCAGAAGCACCTGGACTGTAGATTATTAATAGATTTCAGTAGATAGATAAATATCTTCAGGGCAAGCTATGCTTAGGGAATTCTGAGTTTATTTTATTTAAACTGAAGGACTCAAAGACTGTACTTGGTCCATGTGCATTGCAAAATTTTGGGAAAGAATAGAACATGTATCATTTGACTATGTTTATTAGTTGACTCTGGAACACCTAGTATCTTTTCTGGAAGTGGCATTCAGTGAGACACATTTTGGGAAATGACTAGCTTTTAAGTAAGGGTCTTTGTTCCACCACCTTTAAAAGGAAGTGAGAGGAGAACTCATGGATGGCTCAGTTGGTTAAGTATTCACCTTCGGCTCAGGTCATGTTCTCAGGGTCCTGGGATCAAGTCCCACATCAGGCTCATTGCTCAGCAGGGAGCCTGCTTCTCCATGTGCCCGCTGCTACCTCTGCTTGTGCTCTCTCTCTCTCTTTCTGACAAGAAAGAAAGAAAGGAAGAAAGGAAGAAAGAAAGAAAGAAAGAAAGGAAGGAAGGAAGGAAGGAAGGAAGGAAGGAAGGAAGGAAGGGAGAAAGAAAGGAAGTAGAGGGCCATTTATGAGGGGAAAAAAGGAAGAAGATAGAAACTTGGTAGGGAGATTTTGGAATCTTATCTTCAGAGTAAGTAGTATGGATATATGAAAAAGAAAGTTTTCTTAGATTATGGGTAAATGGATTGAGCTCAATTTCATAGGAAAAAAAAGAAACACTTAAAAAAAAATGCATGAAGATTTAGAGTGGAGCTCCCAAGCTAACCTAGAGGCAAAATATCCAATTGTACTGCTTTCTCCATTTTAACTGCCTCACATTATAGGTGAAGGCAGATTTAACTAGTTTTGTGTTGCTTACCCGTGCCCTAAATAATACACAGACCCTCACAAACATCCCTGCTGTGCTATCAGCACTCAAGGCTCTTCACTCTCCTGTCTTTCCACTACAGCCACAGGAGTCCTTGCTGGACTTGCAGCATAGAGAACCCACTCACCTCAGGTCCTTGTGCCCTCTCTTCCCTGAGTCTGGAACATTCTTCCTTAAATATCCCTCCTGACTTGTGTCTCCCAAATGGGTACCTCCTTAAAAATATCCTACCCCAGCTTCTCTTGATCTTTATGTTTCTTCACAGTGCTTACTACTGCCTGGCATATTGGTTATGTGTGTATGGATTTATCTCCTTTCACGGGAGCATAACCTTAATAGGGTCCCAGGTCAGGAGTTAAGGATATAATGGTAAATAAAGTAGACTTGATCCTTGCCCTCAGGGGACTGCCAGACTCCAATGAATTTAGGTCTCTCTCCTCTGCTCCCCCTGGAGAGTTCTTAGCACCTTTGATGAACTAAGAAAACCAAGGATGATGCAGTAATACTAAATTTTCCCCAAATTTGCCAAAGGTATGAGAAAAATCCTGGCCACAAAACTTTTTCACAATGTTATTTTGAGCTTAATGCGATGATGTGTCTGTACCAGCTCTTTGTAAACGGTAAAATGCTGTAGAATCACATGTTATTACTAGTGTTTAAACCAGCACTTACTTTTCATTTAAGCTTGTATTCTGATCAAATTAACAACACAAAAAAAAGCACCCATCTTTCAAATGAATGAATTGTCCCTAGGCATAAATTTGGTACATTCAGAAACACATTAGCAATTTCAGGCTCCCCAACATCTTGAATTCTAATGCTGGAAGGGACCTTGGAGATCACCTAGTGCCACCCCCCTCATTTTCATATTTATGCTTACGGCACTAATTATTACAATCTATTGCAATGTACAGTGGTCGAGAAGCAGTAACAGACCCAGAGGACTGCTCCATGTACTTGGCCTCTAATTGGTGGTTAAAACTCAATTTGGGCATAAGAGAAGGAATTTTTTTCTCTTCCTTCCCCCCCACCCCTTTCTAATAACAGATAGCCTTGGTTTTTACTCAAGAGCGAGATAGGAAGAAGTTCTATACTAGAAATTGTTTGGTTGAACTTGTCTTTCTATGTGAAGAACATTTTACTGTTTGAAGGACAATAATCTGGATTCAAAATTGTTCATTGCAATGTTCTGAACCATTCTGATGTCAATATTTGGATGTCAAAATTCAATGGGCCTCATGATCTAGTCAGACATCAAACAGAAAATAATACAATGATCCCGCCAGAGAAAGATGAATGTGTCCCTTTATTAAAATGCATTTCAAGGGGCACCTGGGTGGCTCAGTTGGTAAAGCGCCTGCCTTTGGCTCAAGTCATGATCCCAGGGTCCTGGGGTAGAGACCCACATAGGGCTCCCTGCTCAGTAGGGAGCCTGCTTCTCCCTTTCCCACTGCCACTTCCCCTGCCTGTGCTCTCCTGCTCTCTCTCCTATCAAATAAATAAATAAAATCTTTTTTAAAAAATAAATAAAAATAAGTGCATTTCAAGAACTGGCACAGTGGTCTTCTTAATGAAACACTTCAAAAGTCAACTTGTAGAACTATGTCTACATGTAGTTAGTGATGCTACATTTGTTAGTGACGCTAAAGACTTTAAGAAATCTTTGTGCCGTTCTTATAAATCTACTAACAATTTAAAAATCCCCATTGCCATAATTTGTATATGTGAGTAAAGAGTTGTTTTGTTTTGTTTTGTTTGTTTTTTGTAATTTTCAGGGGATGGAGGTAAGGAGAGAGCTTATTCCCCTTTCAAACCTTTTTATTCTTGATCAAAGTATTTTCATTAATTAAATTCAAGGTGACTGAAATACTCTTTTAGCCAAAATTAGTACACGAAATTTGCAGCTTTGACCTGAGTTTTGGTTATAATTAGCTAAAAAAAGCTTCAGAATAGCAAAAGAATACTTTTTAGTTGGATACAAACTATATTGTATGTTGTAGTTTATATATATTTATAAATACTATACTCTATTTTTTATTTTTTATTTTTTTTAAATATTTTATTTATTTATTTATTTGACAGAGAGAGAGAGATCACAGGTAGGCAGAGAGGCAGGCAGAGAGAGAGAGAGAGGAGGAAGCAGGCTCCCCGCTGAGCAGAGAGCCCGATGTGGGCCTCGATCCCAGGACCCTGAGATCATGACCTGAGCCTAAAGCAGAGGCTTTAACCCGCTGAGCCACCCAGGCGCCCCTACTATACTCTTTTTTAAAGATTTTATTTACTTACTTGTGAGAGAGAGCTCGAGAAAGAAAAGCACTAGCAGTGGGGAGGGGCAGAGGGAGAGGGAGCACAGATGCTTAACCAACTGAGCCACACAGGTGTCCCATATTTATATATACTATACTCTTAAAACACTTAAAAAAATTGTACTATATTTAAACGGCTTTTTATTCTACAATATCCAACATCTGGTTTAACTAACTCTTTTACATGTGTTCACTCATCACTTTGGGATTGTGGACATAGGCTAGACTGTTTACCAAATGGATTTTCAGGCAAAGTTCCACTGGTAGAATCGAACAAGGATAACAGCACTCATGCATCATACCAGCATATGACTAATAACTCCAAGCAATAAACTGCCTTAGATAGAGATCTGTGTTTAGTAATGAAAATGTAATCATAAAAGTGTAACTCACACTGGAGTTTCTGTCCTGCCAAGCCAAGTTACCATCAGCAAACATGTTAATGCTTGACAGCATATTTCAGCACCTTAATGTCAGAAAATAAGGAAATGCCAATTTTGTTCAGAACTCAACAGATTCCACATATATAGGCATCTCCCAACTTGTGGGCTAAATGTGATTTTAAAATTCTGATTGCTCAATAACCGATAATCATCTTTTAGAGATTGTGTCTCTTATTCAAGAGACAAGCAGTAATTTGTAGAAAGGTGGTTTTTAAAATGAAATGTTTGTAATGTTTTGTAGTTTTTTAATACTCTGTAACTTTTTTAACAAGGGTATTTTATGACAGATTCATTCTTTTCTTTCTCATTCCCTGTGTTGTACCTTATCCCACATGTCAAGACAAATGTTTTCTATCATCAAGACGATTTTATCTTTTTATGATTTTCCTTTAGTCACTCATTTCACAGACATATATTGTGTTTCTTTTCTTGGGGAAGGCAGCCGTGTGTTAAGAGCTAAGGACACAAAACTGAATGAAACAGTCCCTCCTCCACCAGGTGCAGACAGGGTGGCAGGAAATGCATTCATGGACGTAAATACAAGACAACTCAGGACAGAGGAAGAAATGTCTGTAAAGAGAAAGAGACAGTAGCTTTAAATCTAGAGAAGAAATAGAAATTTTCCCAAAAATAAGACAGAAGCATCCAGTTTCGCTATAGAGGATAGCATAGCTAAGGCACAGAGTTGTGAAAGGACATTCATTTCTATGAAATGGTGCAAAGTTGAGAGCACCTGGACCACAGAGGCCAGTGATGAATGACGCAGGAGGAAATAGGTGGGCATTATTTGAATGAGCTTTTTATAGGCAATGCCAAAACATGTGGATTTTATCCCAATAAAATGATATGTTACATGGTATTAAAATACTAATTTAGACCTAAAAGAGTGTTTCTTGTTTTTTCACCTGTCAGTTAGAATCAACATCCTGGTGGGCTTCACTTACATCACCTACATACCCAAGAACTGCTTTAACACCAAAATTGCACAGTTGTGGAGAACAGTCTGAGCCCAAGACTATCATGCAGATTCATGAGGTTACTCTGAGTGGTAGCATCCAAGACACCCTCACACAAAGACTTGGCTACTGGGTCCGCAAAGGGATCAATGTCCATAGCAAGCCTGGAGGATTGGTTTTGGAACTTGAGGACAAAACCATGAGGCGTACCTCCGTGGCTGCGGCTGTGGTCCTACGCAGGGGTAGAGCAAGTAGATGACTGCACGTTGAAATTTCAGACTCATGAAAAGAAATAAGTGACTCAAAGTATCTAACATCTACCATTGGATCCATCCCATTGGGGAAGGCATTGTCCACTGAAATTGCCATTAAAACACGAGCATGTGCTCAGGAGTTATCCCATGGGCTTGTTAAGTGTCGGTTTTGGGTCCCTGAAGGACACCGTATGTTCAATATCATCTCAATTTGAAGGAAATAGTAAGTAAATTGGAACCTGAAGGATTGTCTATTCCACCCTGGCCAAAATAAGAACAGAGTGCAAAGTTAGAAGGAGGCAGAACTAGAGACCAGATGGGACTAGGGAGAGGTGTAGAAAGGCTTTGGTTTCTCCTGACATAACTATTATATCACTATTCTGAAGCCTTAAAAGCCTGCTTCACTAAAAGTCTTGCAAATTGAAGGGGAAAACAAAAACTAAAACAAAACAAAACAAAACAAAAAGCATTTGTGGCTAACTAAATTACAGATGTCTGTGTGCTACCAGCTGTTAGATTTGAGTTAAGTCCTCTTCCAAGACAGACAGAATCCTCAGCTCTCTCTAGATCCTGGCCATTTGGCTTAGGTGCCATCAGTCTTCTGAAATTACCTTGGTTCTACTTGTCTCCATGGGATGGAAACTTCTTTCTTATATGAATCCAATAATTTATCTCCCTGAATGTAGACTGACTGGGCAGTTGCCACTTTTTCCAAAGTCCTAGAGAATTCCAGGGTCCCAAACAGATCTGACTAGCCCCTGGCATCTTTTATTATGTGCTGCTTGTGTGTCTGACACCTGTCATTAGCCTGAAAGTAGCCCGACCTTGACATTGACCTTGACCTTATGGTGACCTCTTCTTATCTTGAACTTTTCTGTGCAAGAAGACCCATGTGCCCTTCTTTCTACCTGGTAGGCTGCTGCTTTGTGTTTGAAAACTGCCCCCTGTTTTACCTGCCTGTACAGAGCATGAAGCACTGAGCTCATTAACTAATCAAGGATTTGGTCCCAATTATTCCCTCCATTAATTTCCCTGAAGTCTATGTGAGTGAGCAGGATTTGAGGAGGAGGGGTGTAGTGAGTAGAGGTGTTCCAAAGCCCCATAATTACTGAGTATTAACATACATGAACTATGTGCTTAAATAGTGGTTATTGTAACCAGACAATATTTACTAGACCCTTCCTCTGTGTCAAGCATGTATATATGTCTTACATTTTAAAATTTTAGCTCTGAACACAACACCACAGCACCATAGAGCAAGTTAGGGGCCAGTTCTCTGCACATTCCAGGTAAACTAGGAGTTTAAAAAGTGTATTCACAATAATAATTTTAAAAATGTACATGAGATCTTATGAGCCAGAGAGTGAAGCTTTTGAGCAATGTTATAAGTAAGCATTTTTCTTTGGCATTTTTGTCTTAAAATAGCAAAGTTGGAATATAAAGACAAATTTCTTAAGCCTCCTAGAAAGCTTAGGATCTAAAGAACGTGAAAAGAAGCAAAGATCCAACCTGCGCTTTGACCCACTTTTCAAGATAATAAACCAGAGATTGTTCCTTAGCCCCAGCCCCCACAAAATGCTGGGAGGGATTCCTCATTATCATTTCCACAATTCATCAATATCCTATTTTCAATTCTATGGAGAAGGAATTTCTGTCCAGTAGAAAAGAACATAAAAGAACTCCCTGTATATAATAGATCCTGCTAAATACCCAGGATTTCATAATACAGCTCTCAATTTGAACAGCCATTCTCCAGGCTCTGATCAGGATACTTCCTCTCAACGCTCAACAGTCTCCTTCCTTTTTCACAGATAAGTGCCAAATCTTAGACACAACAGGCTGCTTTCAGAAATTCGGAGTATTTCCTGAGTGACAGGACGTCAAGTCTGTAATATGTGATCTTGCCAAAGTGGTGTTTTGGTTTACTCTCGGAACCCACATTATGTTTTAGTTCACTGTCAGCAAGCACATTACTAAAGATCTCTGAAGAGTTAAAAAAAAATCTTATAATATTGTAAATAAATTCGGCATTTTTTCTTTGTATATATTTAACTGTGTTTAAACAGAGTAACCATAGACCTAAGGCTTTTGCACTTTGCTAATTTTCTTTATTAGGAAGCAATTAAAATATTCTTGTCACCTTAATGATATTCTTTTATTAGAGAGAAAATCTAAAGAATCTCACTTATCATAAAATGTCCAAGTATATAAATATTTGAGACTTGGAAACTTATTACTCTATAAATACATCATTATTCTGATAATATCTACTTATCTTACCTGAATGGTTTAAATGTAAACTCCCCCCTAGCAGTGATTATGGATAGTTATGACTATAAATTCAATATTCTCTTTTTGTTATTTACCTCCTTCCATTAATGCAATTTTTAATGCTTGGTGCCGACACCTTATGAAGTTCATCTTAGTGTGTCTCTTAGGATGGATTGTTGTTGTCGTTGTTGTTTAAAGATTTTATTTATTTATTTGACACAGAGATGGAGATCACAAGTAGGCAGAGAGGCAGGCAGGGAGAGAGGAGGACGCAGGATCCCTACTGAGCAGGGATCCCGATGCGGGCCTGGATCCCAGGACTGAGATCATGACGACCTGAGGGGAAGGCAGAGGCTTTAACCCACTGAGCCACCCAGGCGCCCAGGATGGATTGTTGTTAAAATGTAGTGACTAACAACTCCCAAATTACAGGGGCTTAAAATGACAAAGGTTTATTTCTCACTCACACTTCACTTCCATCCTGAGGAGGCTCTGCTCTACATTGTCCTCATGTAGGGATCTAGCCTACCCAGGACTGGACAATCAGACACATTATAGATGGTAATGATAAAGGAGGAGACATGGCAAATTATGCACTGGTTCTTAAAGGTTTCCACCCCAAAGTGACACTTAATCACTTTTGCTCACATCCTAAAAGCCAAGAACAAGTCTGATCTTAAAGAAGTTGGGGAGGTATGTGCTTGGATGCAGGAGAACTGGTTGTAATGGAGAAGAGTACTAAGAGCTTATCTGGTCCTTAAATGTCTAGTTAACTCTTCACTCCTCATGCAAAATATTCTCAATCCCATTCCATGTGAGACAACACATTGACATTCAGTCATGGCGTCAAGCTCAAAGTTCTGGATCTCTGGGTGACAGGCTAGAGCAGATGTCTCCACCACAGGAGGTGATATGCAAGAGTCTGGATGTCTGTACCAGTTTTGCTTCACAAACACCCAGGACCCAACAGGGGAACAAACACAAGATAACTACAATGAACAGCTGCATTCAGATAGAAGAATGGAAAGACACACAGCAGACACAGGGCTGGATGTAGCAATTCTAAATCCTACCACTCAACTCTCTTGACGACTTACTTTGATTAGGCACTTGTTTCACTTCCTGGGAGCAGTTGTCTATCTTTTATTCTCTGTGGCCTCTGGTTCAACCTCCCCTGCAGATTCTTCCTCTTCCATCATTCTTCTTCACATATGAGGTGGGTAGCCAAAGAATTTGCTCTCCCTGATGACTGAGCAGCCTTCTTCAGTTCATGTCCTTCCTCCGGACAACCAGAAGTCCACGGGCCATTTTTTTAAACCCTTTAGTTAAATTCAATTTAGTTAACATATAGTGCATAAATAGTTTCAGGGGTAGAATTTAGTGATTCTTCAGTTGCATATAACCCCCAGTGCTCATTACATCTAGTGCCCTCCTTAATGTCCATGATCCAATTACCCCATCTCCCCACTCCCTACCCCTCCATCAACCCTCAGTTTGCTTCCTTGAGTTCAGCATCTCTTATGGTTTGCCTCCTTCTTTATTTTCATCCTATTTTATTTTTCCTTTCCTTTCCTTATATTCATCTGTTTTGTTTCTTAAATTCCACATAGGAGGGAAATCATATGTTATTTGTCTTTCTGTGATTGATGTATTCCACTTAACATAATACCCTCTAGTTCCATCCAGTCATTGCAAATGACAAGATTTCATTATTTTTGATGGTTGAGTAATATTTCATTGCATATGTATGCATACACACACACACACACACACACACACATACCCCACAGGCCATTTAAAGTTTTAAATAGTCTGTCCCTTTTAATCCATGTAGATGGTCCTGTTGACAGTACAACTTCCTTGAAAAACTGTTTTTTTTTCCTATTTTTATGTGAGCTCTATTTTCTAATAGCCACCCCTACAGATCTTTTGAGATATAATTTTCTTATGTGCAATTATGTCTTGGCTTTCTCATCCCCATGCCTTTCTCTATTTAATTGTAGCTGCATTGATCCCAGCAAGCTTTGGTAGAAGAACCATAAACTTAGCATCCTTTTTCTGAGTCATTTTATTCAACTTGATAGTTTTTACAAACACCACATTCTCAGTGAGACCTTTACTCTGAGATCACTTAATTCTTTTAATTATTTTACTAACTGGCATGATGGCCACACCAAGTTTAGCAAGTTTCCCTTTGTGGAAATGATACACTTGATTGGCCTTTTGGTGCTCATTTTTTTTTAAATTTTATTTTTATTCTTTGCCCAAGGGGTACAGGTCTGTAAATCATCAGGCTTACATCTTTCACAGCATTCACCAAAGCACAAACTCTCCCCAATGTCCATAACCCATCCGCCCTATCCCTACCCTCCCTTGGTGCTCATTTTTTAGGGTTATTTTTTTACACAATGATTTGAGGCATTTGGTCAATATAATGGTTCCATTAGCAAAGATTTAAAATTGATTTTCTGTTTCTTTAGGCCTTAATGACTCAAAATCAAAACTTGGAAAATTCACTTGATGTTGGATAAGCAACAAAATTATGCTTATTCATAAGATAAGAAACTGTCATCAAATCCCCACATTCAGAAAATTTCTAGTTAACCATGAATCTTTTAAAAAGAAAGTCCAGGGATTTAGGTCCATATTCATGTTTTTAGATATAAAAATTACTTACTTTTATAATATATCCATTTTCATTTCAATTAAAAACTAACATGAGATAGCTTAAAATATTTCTATGACTTTTCCCAACCCTGTATCTAACTGTTTTTAGCAGAATGTGGGGGATTAAAGGCTTGCCCCTCCTCCCATGGAATGGGCAGATCTATCCCAAATGTGGGCTGTCAGAATGACTATCCAGTAAGATGTAGCAGAAGTGACACTCTCTGTAACTTTGGACTTTGACCTTGAGAAATCTGCAGCTGCTGGTTTTGCTCTTCCAGAATACTACTTCTCAAATGTGGCCCCAAGGTAAGAAGTCTGTGGTGCAGTCACTGAAGATGTCCCTTTATGCCATGGGCCTTGCCTTTCAGCATGCATGCCTTTATGGAATTCCCTTTGCTGGAATCTGGGCTGGCCCAGTGATTTGCTTTTGACCAATGGAAAGTGCTAAAATACTCCTTTATAACTTTGAGGTATGGTCCTAAGAAGCCTACCAACATTTGGTCTGGGCCTCTTGAAACTCTCACTCTTGGAATGCTCCTTCTAAAAATTCAGCTGCCAGGATGTAAAAAAAGTTAAGGTCACATGGAGATGGTACATGGAAGCACTACTTACAGTGGATAGTCATAGCTGAGCCTCTAGCAACAGCCAGGATTAACTGATGGTCACGCGCCTAAGATTTTTGAGGATCTAGCCCAGTCAAACTTTTGGATAATTACCCCCTCGGATATTTGATGGCAACCCAAAGAGAGACCCCAATGCCATAGAAAATAATAATAAATTATTGTCTTGTACACAGCAGTGAAAACCTGGACCCAAGTTTAATTACTCTGAGATCTTCATGTAGTGAGGAAACCTGACCTAGCCAAGCAGACAGAGAAGGAGGCCATGTGCAGAAACACAAGGAAGCAGATATGATATAAGCAAATGACATCTGTTTGGACTCCCCAGACAGGCTTAGCCTCCAGGTGAATGAAGATGACCCCAGCTGTTAACCACATGGAGCAGAGGAACTATGTCAGTGAGGCCTACGTTAGTTCCTGATACCCCAAATCATGAGAAAATAAATTGCTTTCAACCATAACGTTTGGGGGTAATTTAATTGCACCATGAGATAACCAAAACATAGACTATTTAGAATTGGGTCTATATATTTTCAGCTAAATCTTTCTAAACCTTGTTTGGTTTTTTTTTTGTTGTTGTTGTTTTGTTTTGTTTTGTTTTAATATTTTATTTATTTATTTGACAGAGAGAGAAAGAGATCACAAATAGGCAGAGAGGCGGGCAGAGAGAGAGGGGGAAGCAGGCTCTCTGCCGACCAGAGAGCCCGATGCGGGGCTCGATCCCAGGACACTGAGATTATGACCCAAGCCAAAGGCAGAGGCTTTAAACCACTGAGCCACCCAGACACCCCTAAACCTTGTTTTTAATATATACCTAAGTTAATAGGAATGATAGAAGTCTAAGGGCACTTTTGAAGATGTGTCTGCATGCATTGGGAAGAAATTAGATTATTCACATACTTACGGCCAAAGTGTTGGGTGGGAACTGTGATGGGAATAGGTGGGGGAAGAGACTTGATTTATATGTATTGGTGGAGGACACAGGTAAGAGATTATGTAGAAGGATGCAGGACTTAGATCGCTCAAGACTCCCAGCTATCTGCCCACAGTACATAGTCCAATGCATTTGTGGGCTGCTTCTTCCTTCCCCCTCCTTCCCTTTGACACATTTCTTTCTTCACTTCTCCATCTCCCTATACAGAGTATATCCTCGCTTTTTACTGTGATACCCACCAACATGCTGATCAATCACCCTCACTCGAGTATTAGGAGAAAATCAAAGAGGACAGCCAATTCATGAGCCTAGTTCTTGATCCCGCTTTCCTCAGTTGCCTTTTTCTTCCAGCTACTCTCAGATTGACCCTCCTCCAGAGAGCAGGTGCTACTGGGACCAAGACATCTGCTCACTCACCACAGCCCCCTGCACTAGATCCCACTGACAGTTCATATGTGCTGCAGGAGAGGAATGAGTTCATATTAGTTGCTCCCCCCAAATCATGCCTCTGTTACTTCTTTTCACATTATCATCCTGGTGTGAAATCCACTCTTTTCCAGAAAGCTCGAACCTCAGAAGTTGCTTGGTTATTTATGAACAGTATGTTCTTGGACCCCAAAATCTAGGTGGCAGTTTCATCTGAACAACTGTTAACTGAACAGTGTAACTGCAACAGATAACACAGCAGCAGGCTCTGCAACTATGGGAAGGTGACAGTATGGCCGCCCAGAGGCACTGCTGTATTTGCTGAGACTTTTACACTCCCAGAGCACTGACACAGTCCCCTTCAGTCCCTCCTCCAGAGAAAGAGTTCTTTTCTAGCACTCTTGCTTGTGTGCGCACTGTCTAGCACATCATGCTCAGGTCAGCTCTGCACAACGTGGCCCGAGATTTTTCATTTCTTCCATTAAAAAAAAAAAAATCTAAAGTATGCTAATGCTTAGCCCAGAGGAAGAGCTGGCACTTTCATCTTCCAGAACGTAAAGGAAGCAGTGGTGAGAACTGCTCATCTGGATTTAACTCTAACCTACAAGGAAGGACAAGTCAGGGGTGGGGGTGACGGAGACTCCAAATAACAGGAAACTTAGAAGAAAGAAGTGACCTCATCTTGGAGTTGCTAATTATCAAATGAGAATATAATGAGTGTATCAGATTCAAACTAACCTTCATAAAAGCAGATTTCAAAAGTTTCCAAGAGAATATAAAAAATATATATGTGTCGATTGGCTAGAGTTTTGAAAGTAACAGTGAATGAAAATTCTTTAAGTAAGCAAGCCAGGAACAAAGGAACAGAAAAGGACACATTACGGCAACTGCAAATATTTCCGAAGAGAAAGAAATCTGGGGGAGCCTGGAGTGGAGGGTGTTCTAGAAAGAAATTAATGTGGCTGCACGAGAAACTCTGGAGCCACTCACATTTGAAAACACCGCACATGAAAGATGGGAGGAAGTATGTGTGGGCCAAAACAAACAAACAAAAACAACACTCAGCAAATCTAGTGGCAAGGAAGTTAATGTTTCAGGGTAAATTAGGGCTTGCAGAAATGCTCATAACAATTAAAATGCCTTTGAGTGAATTTGGATAACGAGGGCTAGGGAAGACCATTAAGAGGGATCATTAACAAATGACAGAGAACAAAATAACAGTATTAATAAACAGATGTGTTGCCTCAAGAATTTCTATCAGTAAAAAGGAATCCAAATGGTAAAGAGCTAACAAACTGTATCTAAATAAAACCAGCATCTGAACTAGATGAAAAGTATCTGACAGAACAGCCCCAAAAGGCTCTCTTCTCTGAGCCCAGGCAGAGAATGGCACAAGAACAGAAATGTGGCCAATTGGAGAAAAAGTGGAGAAGAGGTTGAGGGTTTCACGACCCCAAGTGTTGCTCTACAGACCAGCAGCATGGACCCGGCTTGGGATCTTGATGGGAAGACAGGTTCACAGGCTCCATCTCTAACCTGCAAAACCTGCACTCGAACCAGGTTCCCTGGGATCCGCATACACTTTAATGGCTGAAAAGCTCTGTTCTAGAAAGAGGTAGATGGGCCAATAATTTCATTTTCAACACATGTCAATTCTGTGTACTAAAACATTCTGAATTTTGAGCCTAATCTCAGCAAAGCTGGTGAAGGAGTTATTCAAGAGATGACTCATGCACACACTGAGGGGCTATAGGAACCTCTAGAATGGCAGAAGTCCCCTAAAAACAAAGCAAGCAAACTAAACCTATTGAAAAGTTGGGAAAGTGAAAAGACATGTACTTTCTCTTTGCTTTTTGTCTTGTTTTGTTTTTCTCATATGGGGGCAGGACAACATAAATGTTAAGAACAAAGGTTCTGGGGATGCCTGGTGGCTCAGTTGGTTAAGCATCTACCTTTGGCTCAGGTCATGATCCTGGGAAGCTGGGATCCAGCCCAACACTGGGCTCCTTGCTCAGTGAGGAGTCTGCTTTTTCCCTTTACCTCTGACCCTTCTCCCTCCTCATGCTCTCTCTCTCTCACAAATAAATAAATAAAATCTTTAAAAAAGAAAAAGAAAAAGAACAAAGGCTCTGGTGCATGGTTATTGGGTTTAGAACCTAGTTTTGCCACTTACTGTGTGATTTTAACCAATTGCTTATCTTCTCTGTGTCTCAGTTTCCTCATCAGTAAAATGGAAATCATAGTGCCTGTTTCAAAGATGCCAAGGAGAATAACAGGAGCTGCTAAAAGTCAAGCACTTTTAAATGTAGTGTGGAGCCTGGTTTGGGTTCTAGAACAGGAAAAGGACATTGGTGGAAAAACTGGTGAATTCCAAATAAAGTCTGTAGTTTAGTTGACAGTAACGACCTAATGTCATTTTCTTAGCTTTGATAAATGCACATGGTTATATAAGATTTCATGATGGGGGTTCCTTGTTGAAGAGTATATGAAACTCTTTGTATTGTTTGCACATTTTCCATAAATCTAAAAGTATTCCAAAATAAAGTGTGTTAAAAAACAACAACAACAACTTTGTCAGATGGTGCCTAACATGAAATAAACAGTAATGTGAGCTATTATAATTGTTATAAAATGTTGTTTATTTATAGTCTATATGTAGAAATCTAAGGATTCTTATCTAGGCATACTCATCCTGATTAAGCAGTATTCCTTTTCTTTCTTTTTAAGATTTTATTTATTCTTTTGAGAGAGACAGAGACAGAGACAGAGACACAGAGAGCACAAGCAGGGGGAGAGGCAGAGGGAGAGGGAGAAGCAGACTCCCTGCTGAGTTGGGAGCCCTATGTTGGGGCTTGATCCCAGGACCTGGAGATCATGACTTGAGCTGAAGGCAGACGCTTAACCATCTGAGCCACCCAGGTGCACCCAGAAGTATTTCTTGAGCGAAGATTTAGAAAATGCAAGTTGCAGGTTTTGAGATAGCACAAAACTGTGAGGGAGCCAGGATATTTAAAACTCGTATCAACTAGGTTCTTTACAGGGAAAGACTGCAGCTTTTGGTGCAGCTTACAAAATCAAGGGAGACACAGAATCATGGGTCTTGGGAAGGGTGGGGTCAGGGAAACTCTGGGGATCTACGTGGCAGGAAAGAATGGACAGTCCGAGTGGCACGGAGCTCAAGGATGTGTATCTGACACTAGTTTTCATCTTTGGGCCCCTCCAGGACTCAGGTTCCATTAGTCCAGCCTGGGTGATGTGTTCCCTCTGGAGTCCCACACGTGCACAGAGAGTGGGGAGGAGGGCTATACTGACAAGGGAGGGGCAGAGACACTGGGCCAGCAAAAGGAAGGGAAATCCAATGTGGCCATAACCACAGTGTTGAAAAGACCTTAATAAACTAGGGAAGGATTCTAATGATACAAATTCTGTTTTAAAGGTTAAATTTGTTTTATAAAGGAGAGAAAAATTAAGCTAAAAGGTTCTAAGTATCTGCAAGAGTAGTGTGAACCAACCTGTCATGTCATTGCCCAAATACCATGATATGAGGAAGTTGGAGCGTACGTCTAGGGGTAAAGTATCTCCTGATGGCAGCACTAATTAGAAGGCCTTTGTGCCTTAGTCTTGGTTCTTTGTTTTAGCGGGATATTTCCAGTCTGGAATAAATAAGGTAGTGTGTCTGGAAGTTCTGTACCTGTGTTCAGCGGTCTCCCAAGTGGGATCTATGCATCCCAGGGAGGAGCAAAAGAACATGTTTGGGTGAAGGTAAAATATTGGTGCTACTATGGATATTTATATTTCATATGGAGAAGTAAATTCATTAAACTTAAGTGGTATTTATTCTAACAGTTTGCATTGCCACTGGCGTGCTCTCCGGGATCGGAGGTTAGGGGGTTGTGTGTCACATAATGCATTACACATGGACTTAGAGCCCAAGTTCTATCCTGCTGCTCACTGTCTCATGGCCTTTTGGTGGGCTGTGATGTGGTTCAATTTAAATGGGCCCATTTAGGGCGCCTGGGTGGCTCAGTGGGTTAAAGCCGCTGCTTTCGGCTCAGGTCATGATCCCAGGGTCCTGGGATCGAGGCCCACATCGGACTCTCTGCTCAGTAGGGAGCCTGCTTCCTCCTCTCTCCTCTCTCTCTGCCTGCCTCTCTGCCTACTTGTAATCTCTCTCTCTGCGTCAAAATGAATAAATAAAATCTTTTAAAAAAATAAATAAATAAATAAATAAATAAATGGGCCCATTTATATGTTCGGGAAGTAACATGAGGAGGTTTGCTCAAAGAGGTGCCAAATCAAGGGTGCCTGTGTGGCTTAGTTGGTTAAGCATCTGGCTCTTGATTTCAGCTCAGGTCATGATCTCAGGCTCCTGGGAATGAACCCTGTGTCAGGCTCCTTGCTCAGCCAGGAGTCTGCTGGAGATTCTCTCTCTCTCTCTCTCTGTCCCTTCCCCCACCCCGCAAATAAAAAAAATAAATCTAAAAAAAGAGAGAGAGAGAGAGGCACCACCAGATCAGAAGTAGCACTAATAATGGCAGAACAAAGAAACCAAATTGGAAGAACATGTACTTGTGTTCCTAGCCCAAGCTCCTCATTAGCTACATTGAAATATAAAAGTAATAATGATCCAAATAAATCTGCAAAAAGCTGTCCAAAAAATTCAAAATGGTCAAGAAGAACATCTGAACACTGGATTTATATCTACAACACTGAATGATAAAGTTTGCCCTACCTGAATCAGCAGTTCTTAATGTGGTGAAATTCTGCCCGCGAGAGAAGAGTTAGGATGTCTGGAGACATTTTCATTTGTCAAAGATGGGAGATGATACTGGCTTCTGATGGTTAGAGGCCAGGGATGCTGCTTGAAAACTGCCTATGGACAGGACAGCCCCTTACAACAAAGAATTTTCTGACCCAAAATGTCCAGTGCCAAGGGTGAGAAACCCTGGTTAAATGTGTATTGTTTAAGATATTAGCAAATAATAGAACTACATCTATACTATTTATAAAGTAACATATATGATATATATGTATACATATAAAGTAACACGTATGTGATGTCTATGTATAAAGTAACATATATATGGCAGCATGTGCTCAAAATACTTTTATGATAGGGGGTTGTAAATTAAAAAAAAGGATTTGGACACCATCAGAATGGCACATAATGGATGCTTGATACAGGTTATTGTTTGCCTTTATTTAAAGAGTGGTTAAAGTTTTGGAAAGCATGTCACAGGAATTATTGAAAGATCTGTGACTGAGGGAATCGAAACAGAAGATAAAGGAATTATGTGGCTGTTTTCAAAAATCTAAGAGTATTTTGCAGAAGAAAATTTGTCTTAGCAGTATTTTTCCAGAGGGCAGAACTAAGATCACTGGAATCAAAGACCGAAATATCAAAAAACACTATTTTGATAAAATAGAAGGAAGATTTCTTAAAGACAATTTTAGTGGTTATGCAATGAAATGAGCTGCTGTACTAGAGGAAATTCTCACTTGGGATGGGACATTGGCCAAGATGAGTTACGTGGGCCTCGGCTCAGCAATTCTGCAATTTTGTTCTTAAAATAAATGAACAGCTTTTCAAGCAATTTATGTTGTACTCCAATGGGCCACCTAGGTGTAAAAAGCAGAGCTTGCAAATTTGTGGTCCTCAGAAGTGTGTTTTCCAAAATGGTGTTTAAAAACATTTTAAAATTAATATCCAACATCTTAAAAGCAAGACACTTCCCGTAAACAATCCTGGTTTCAGTTTTCTCTTGCATTATGGGAAGATAGGGTAGTTCCAGGTCCATGTCCCTACATGGCAACAATAAGCTGGGATTGTCCACTTTGCTCATTTCTGTGACTAACCTTGGCCCTAGAAAATTTGAGTTTCAGAGCTGGGCAGTGGTTGATAAAGTTAACTCCAGTACCATGTACCCTGGCTGCAAATCCTTCTGCCATCATTTACTAGTGGTGTAACCTTGAGTAAATTACTTCATGTTCTTTTGCTTTAATTTTCTCATCTCTAATATGATAACACTGATACCCATCTCATAAAAGTGTATAGAGATGAACTGAATTCACTGCAAGCAAAGTCCTTGAAAGAGTCCTTAGCACAGGGCGAGCACTCAGTGAGTGTCTGTGATCATTATTTGAGTTTGTGGCTCCTGGTGGAAAGGCTGTCTGCATGCCTTTCTTGTACAATTCTCAATGGAGTGTTTGAGTCAACATTGTTTCCTTGATCTGACATTATCATCTAAGTGCATGTCATGTGAGGAACACAAGAAATTTCCATCCAGACTTGGAAAAAAAGAGTCCTGGCCATTTTAAAATGTCTTATCTTACAGTGGGTTAAAATAAAGTAAAGGTGTGGTTGGAGGAGATGGGAAAGGACTGTTTGCTCCTTTCTATAGGACTTCGATAATTTCATGTCAGAAGCTCATAGTGGAAATGTGAATCTACAAAACAACATTGGGGGAGCAGTAGGCACCATCACTATAGCTTAGCGCAATGATCCTGGAGACTAGCAGGAGGAAGCCCAAAAAAGAAATTTAGAGTGCATGGAAAAGACAGCATTTTTTTGAAAAATGTGTCTTAGAGCACTGAAGAATAACTTCAGTTCCCAGAGACCACTAAAGCACCATTTCATCCCCCAGAATATTCCAATTAGTTGATCTACAATGAAACATGAGTTAGGATTCCATTGTCATCTTCCCTAACTGAAATGGAAGGTTTATTTTGTATTACTTGTTTTCTGTAGTTTTATAGAAAAATTGAAAAATGAGTAGCATCCATTAGAAACTATATTGGATTTAGTAAATTTTTACCAGTGAACAAAAACTGGCTTTGATATCAGTTATATAACCTTCTTATTTTTGGATCAGGCTGAACAGAGATGGTATACATACCTTTCAACATTGGTTGCTATTCAGAGCAAAACCACAAAGCCCAGAAATTGCAGGTTCGTTCACTCTCCAGTGCTTAACAATCTCCCAAGGAAGACAGATGCATTTTCCAAGATAGTGGTTTCATCAAAGAACAGCCGATAATGACAGATGAAGATCTGCCTGGTGGCTTTTTCAAGGATTTACTGAATACTAATAGGACACAGCTTTGTCAGAGAAGAAGCCTTTGTGGTCAATGATTGCCTTGAGTCATTAAACCTGACCACCAATTGTTTTGCCCCATGGGATCTACTTTACCAAACCATGGAAAAAATAATAATCAGATATATTTTTTTAATCACAAAAAAAGAAGCTGGAATGTGAAGTATGTACATGTTTATGCAATAATGGCAAAGATTTGTATGTATGTCAAGTGATTTCTGCTTTATTACTGTAGTCCTTTACTGTTTGTGTAGAAGACAGAATGAAATGACCCTGAATCAAATCCTAGTAAAAGGAGTCTGAATCCCCACATGGATTTATATAAGTGTATTTTAATGGGACATCTTGTTCGCATACCTCCTGAACTACACAATTAAGCTTTCCATGTTGTATGGAAAGAAATGTTAATATATGTTAACATATACCTTAATATATTCTGCTTTATATTTTTCTCCCTCATTATTTATAATACATGGGTCTTGCCTCCCCAGTTATAACATCTATTCCATGAGATCATAGATCCTTCTAATACTTCTTCTCTTCCTCTATGTTGATGCTAACAGAGAACTGGGTACATACCACAGGTTCAAAAGTACATGTTGATTGATTGACTAGTAAAGATTGCAGATGCAGGGAGTGATTGGAAGAAGGATCACAAGTTCCAACAGAAGCTGAGTTTTCAAAGGATTAAATGGTGACTTGGAAAGTGACTTGATTGAAGGGAAAAATGAAACTCTGAGAAGGTGACTTTTCCTAACACTATTGACTCAGGAGCTTCAAAACAGTAATGGGTAGTTTTGGATGGTAGAGAGAAATGTTTAGCTCTACCAAAATAGATACAGTCTTTGAAATATATTCAATTTCCTTAAGACACTATGGATTAAGATAATGGATTAAGAACCACATTCAGTTCTTTGAAACATTTATAGACACATTTCCCCCCTCACTTTGCACTGTTGGCTTATTTAGAAACAGGTATAAAAAAATAATGACAGTGGTTTATGGTTGTTTTATTTACTATCATTAGTCACAGAAAATATGTTCACTCTTCTTCTGGAACCTACATTCTCACTCCCATTTACTTGTGGTATCAATGAAATGTATTGTCTAGAAGTTGGCATCCCGTAGAGATTTCAACCTGATATCTGAACGTGTTGTCAGTCAAGTGTCTGCACTGAGGTCGTGAACAGCCAAGAAGTGAAAATGATGCCCTCAGCCCTTTTTCTGAAGTTGTCAAAGGAAGAGTGAGTGGCGCACTCACTGTTTCATAACTTTTACAAAAAGCCATGATGACTTTTTTTTTTAAGTTTTATTTATTTATTTGAGAGGGAGAGAAGGAGCACAGAGGGAGAGTGAGAGGGAGGAGCAGATTCCCTGCTGAGCAGAGAGCCTGATGTCGGGCTGGTCCCAGGACCCTGGGATCATGACCTGAGCCGAAGGCAGACACTTAACTGACTGAGCCCCCCAGGTGCCCCACCATGGTGACTTTTGTGTAAACACCAACATCTTTGATATGTGAGATTCATCTGCACACGAGTGGAAATGCCATCTTTCCTGTGACAGGTAAGCGATGGACTAAAATTTTGTCAGGGCATACCCAGGTCCACCTTTGTTTGGGTAGCTATTATAAAATCTATGCACCATTGAGGTCCTTTCTTAGAGAACTTGAATTCATGGAAGCCACGACCTTGTGAGTCACCACTTCAGTACATTTCTATAGGGCATGTCATCAGCTATGCATCCTCTACTTTTGTATTTATTTCAGAAGAAAAGGGATAGTGACAATATTTGAACAATTCTTATGGGTCAAGCTTTGTATAGGGCTTCGGTATCATTTTGTCATTGACTCTTCAACAGCACTGTCCTGTGGTTATCCTCATTTATACAAGAGGAAAATGAAGCACAGAGAGGTTAAGAAACTTGCTTAAGCTACACACAGCTAGTGAATGTGAGAGTTAGAATTTGAATCCAAATCTATCTTAAAAGCAGAACCCATGATGTATATCCTTCTTCATCTCCCACTAAAAATATAGATTTTCAGGGTGTCTAGGTGGCTTAGTCAGTTAAGCATCTGCTTTTGGCTCAAGTCTTGATCTCAAGGTCCTGGGATCAAGCCCCACATTGGGGTCCCTGCTCAGTGGGGAGTTTGTTTATCCCTAGCCCTCTGCCCCTCTCCCACCCCCCTTCCCCTGTTCCTGCTCTCTTTCTCAAATAAATAAAATCTTAAAAAATAAAAATAAAAAGTATAGATTTTCAACTTTTGCAATTCTATCACCCTAATTGCATCTACTTTTCATATTGATAAAACTAACATTTATTGTGTATAGACTATATTCCATAAGTTCATGTGCTAAGTGCTTGTATGTATTCTTTTTTCATTCTCATAACTACCCTGAAAAGTAGGTATGATTATTATAATTCCTATACTATAAATGTGGAAACTGAGGCATAAGAGTGCTATCTAAATTGCTCAAGGTCTTATGACTAAGAAATAGGAATCAGGATTTGACCCTAGGCATTGCATCTTCAGAGTCTGTCCTTGTAATGACTGTCTTAAACAGATATATTCCATATGTCTTACCATCTTGAACATAAGTGCAGTTTTGGCTTCGACCTTGAAGTGCGCCATTTAGTATATTGATATGTAATTACTAATAGGAATTCAATATAGAGCTTCTATGGGTGCCTTACTTCAAAATATTTTATGTACTAGCTAAATTGGACTGAATAAATAACACTTTGCCATGAATTATATGTATTTAGGAATCAATTTTTCCTATATTTTAACATTGTATGTCTGAAAGAACAATTTTTATCTATTCTATTAAAAACACAAGTGATTATCAATAAAATGTATGTGATGTTTGCCTATCAAATTCCATCTTTTGTTCAATATCAATAAATTACAGATGATGTATGGGTCAAAGTGGCTTACAATATATTCAAGATTTCACATTGTTTTAGATAGAGGACTCAAAGCATTGCTTTGAGTTCTAAAATAAAATAAATGGGCATCTTGCTTGCCTTTGAAGATCCTTTTGCTAATCTCAGATTGCCGTCTGAAATTTTAATAAGTGATTTAAAATGTGCTTACACAAAGAACCTTGTCCAAGTTGTCTGTTTCTGCCAAATTAAACTATTAAACTAAGTAACCTAATTAAAATCCTTTTAGCTTTTAATCAATATTTTATTTACATTCATATTTCCTGAGAAGCTTGATTAGTTTTCTGGATGTGATAGTTATTTCTGTCCCATTTTTCAAAGGCTGTTTTTAAAGAAGAAAGTCTCTCCTCCAAGGCCATTGAGCCAGGAGGAAGCTGATGAGGGTACCTTTGATGCAGGCCCCTTTTCCCTCTATTAGCCCTAGGTGCACAGGGAAGGTGGGCAGAGCACTCACAACTTCGGGGAGAGGCTCTACTGTATGGGAGACAGGGAATGGTGCCACAGTCCTTCCACCCTTCCCTTGCAAAGACCCTGGAAACATATATGACAGTGATTACAGAAAATCAAGACCACACTGTGCTGTCCAAACCAAAAAGCAGGTTTCCCTTTATTCTCAAGAATTGCACAGCTTTTAGATCTGTGAAAATATGGTCTTTTTTGTTCCCCTGCCACTCTTCTCCATGCCTATTTCCATTGGAAAAATGTTGCCCATTTCCCCCAAAGCAACTACTTTGGGCTCTTTTTAGAAATTTGTATATTAATATCTTTAAAAAGCATACATACAACTTCCCATTTTTTAAATTTTAGACATACCTATTAATTTCCTGCTCTAGAAAATAATGATTTAGCTCTCTTTAATCCACACCCCCACCTTGTGCCTACCCAGATGTATCTACATGTACCAACTGCACACCTCATTCTCCCAACAGAATTACAGCACAATTTTGGTTATATAATTATTCAACCTTGACAGTTTCATGACCTTGTAAGCACTAATCTTGACTAAATCATGTAGTACATTATGACAACTTTTCCTTCCTTATAAAACTCTATGTTTTCCTTGAAGTTGATGGTCTTATTTTTTTTTTAGGGAGATGAAAATATTTTTATTAATATCCCTTTAGACATCTCTATCCATACACGCATATACATAAGTTATAAACATATAGGAAACACATACCAGTTTATACAAACCAAGTAATGCCTGCTATTTTGTAACATTCTTTCTCTTTATATTTTGTGAACATCTTTCTAAATCAAAGAATATAGGCTTATCCTCTTTTTAATGGCTACATTAGAATTGTGTTTTATGGATGTATTGTAATTATTTAACTGATCTTTTGATAGACATGGTTTTTAATTTTTAATGATTTTAAACAGTGCTATGATGAATGTCATTCCATATGTATCTTTGTACAATTCTTAGAAGTATGAGTGTTATGTCAAAGGAATGAACTTTTAAACTTTTAGTACATTTATTTTTAAAATAGTAAATGGACTTTTAGGAAGGTGATGTCAATTTATACTTATACCCACAGTGTGTAAGATAAAACTATCTTTTTTTGCTAATGCCCATTATTTTCTTTTTATACGTGTCAGTGCAATAGATTATAATTGATATGGAATTGTTTCTAATTATAGTTCATTGATTGCTAATGAGGTTAACTGTCATTTTTATTTCTTCTATGAATTGTCTATTTCTTTAGCCAGCTTTATTGGGTTATTGGTCAATTTCTTATTGAATTATAAGTCCCTTTTTATATATCCATGATAGTAATCCTTTGTCATGTATATTGCAAAAAAAAATGTATTCTTGGGCTTTTTTTTTTTTTCAGAGGTTGCTGTAAGTCTTTTTTTTTTTTTTTNTTTTTTTTTTTTTTTTTTTTTTTTTACTGGTCTTATTTTTTTGTTTACTTAGGTTGCACTGTGCTTATCTACTTTAGGTTCAAATTCTCTCCTAATTGGTAAAGTCTCCTTCAAAATATATGAAACATACTACATTGTAAAAATTTTGTCTTCTTGGAGACATCACTTCCAGAGCCTTCTGGCTTTTTCTAATCCAAGCTGGTTGGTCTTTGTGAGTGGTGGTACACAGCTGCCATTCTGAGATCACTCCTTGCCATCCCAGAGAGTCATTCATCTTTAAGTTGTTGGGACCCTGCTTTCCTGCATTTCAATCATTATCTTTGTTGGATGTCTCTCATGCCTTGCTAAAGCACATTATCCTATAGCTTCTTAGGAATGAGTAGATGAGAGGTAAGTTGTTTGACATCTAACATGTCTAAAAAAAATCTCCCTTCAACACTTGTGGTTAATTAATAGTTTCTTTGAGTGTGGAATTTTAGGTTGATTTGGGAGATAGTATTTTACAAAAAGACACATAAAACAATATCTCACATTCTACAAGCTCCTGGAAGGTGACTTTGTCATTCCTCAGAGAGGTGGGGTCACTCTTCTCTGTCCTTGACTCTGGACAGACTTATAACTATGGCGGTAATGACACTACATGATCTCCAAGGCTGGAACACACAGGTTATATGGGAGTTACTTGATTTTGTTTGTTTGTTTGTTTGTTTTGTTTTGTTTTCCTTTGGTATACTTGGCCCTTGGAGCCCAGAGAGCACACTATGAAGATACACAAACCACCCTGAGGAGATGACCATATGGAGAGGAATCCATAGTAAGTTATCAGTTTCCCATCCAGGTTAAGATTCTCACAACCATAGGAAGTGACTTTTAATTATTTTCTGCCCCAATAGCCTGGGTGGATGAAATACACCCCCCACCCCTTGGAAATTTTAGCACATTCCCCAGGGGTTGAGAAGTAAGATCTGAAGATGAGGGTCAGAGTCAGAAGTCCCACAGGTGATTCTAAGATTCAAAGCAACTTTGAGGATTGGAGTCAGGAAATATGGACATTTTTCTGAGAACTATGGTTCTAATTTTCCCTCACCCCAGTTAGGTCCTTCTCTTCTCCTGCATTTCAGTTGGAAGGAAATGGAGAAAATGACCCACTGAAGTCTACAAATCTCAATTTGTAGAGAATCTGTCATGTTGAGGAAAGGTGGAGATTAGGTTGACCTTCCCCAGGAGTTTCTTAGGTGAAAAAAAAAAAAAACATTAAAATAACTCAGGGTAGGCCACCTCAGAGTCACTACTGTACAATACTCCAGGAATCCAACACTAATAGAAACTCAAAAGGAGAGAAAGTGAGCTGATTAAATCTCAAAGCCCCCAGGTAGAAATTAGCTTTAGAAAGCTCCTAGCTGGCTCTGTTTGTGATGGGCTGGGTATCACCCCTGGTTCAGTAATAATCACGTGAGTCTGAAAGATAAATTAAACTATGTAAAATGAATGAGGATAAGCTTTCTCCTAGAGATACAGGTTAGGTGTACCTCACTCATGAAATGATCATATTCCTGATGTTTTAAAAAATACTTTTTACTAATTTTTTTTTTTTTTTAAAGATTTTATTTATCCATTTGACACAGAGAGAGAGATTACAAGTAGGCTGAGAGGCAGGCAGAGAGAGAGGAGAGAGGAGGAAGCAGGCTCCCTGCTGAGCAGAGAGCCCGATGTGGGCCTCGATCCCAGGACCCTGGGATCATGACCTGAGCCGAAGGCAGCAGCCTCAACCCACTGAGCCACCCAGGCGCCCACTTTTTACTAATTTTACAGTAAATATTGGTGCTATCTCACTCAGGAGGAAACACATAAGACACATGACTACTATATTTAATAATGAATAGTTTTTATGATGCAAATTTTAGCTATTTTTTTTCTCTTAGGGCTATAAGGTCTTTAATTATTAATGATATAAATGCAAGGTGCAACAATTATTAGGGCTGTTAGCAGTGTTTCAGTTCTTCTGATGGGATGGTACATTCCTTCTGCAGAGTGACTTGCTTTGGCCACAGTAATGTAATACAGAAGGTGAGTAGGAATATGCTGTTCACTTCCAGGCAGAAAGCCTTGATGAGATAGGGTGCATTCATCCATGTTCCTTTCTCCACACCACAGGGACATGATGGATGTGAAGGTGCTGTCACCCTGAGTCCCTGAGTAAGAGTGGCATGGGGCAGAGCCACTGCCAGTCTAAGAGACTAATATAGCAAGACTGAGAAATACGCTTTTGTTATTGTGAGTCACTCAGGATCAGGAACTGTTTGTTACGGCAGCATCATGCAACCTGTTCTGACAGATATTAAGGCTTTCTCCAGAATTTGGGCAGTAGCTGAATCAAATGATGAAAAACTAACAATGGCAACTTAGCTGGAGAGAATATTGGATTGAAAATCACTTAACTTTAACATTCTTTAACATCACTTTAACTTTAATCTCTTCTCAGTGCTCTATGATCAAGCAAGTGCAAATCTCTCTAGTGGCTGAAACTCTTCCCTAACACTTTGTGGACCCTCCCAAGTCTTAGTATTGAACAGATCGATCTGGGGTCCAGTGGAGGAAGGAAATCAAATCCAGTCATTCAATGTGAAAGACTAAATGGAAGGAGGGATCAGGTTTACTGGAATGCATGTTAGAAAGAAACAAATAGTTCTATAATGTGAATTGTAAGGATTTCTAAATCACTTCTGAGGCTTGACATTTCAGTAAGTTTGTATTTCTGTATGTAGAGAATCTATTACAAAGCAAAACAATAAAACCAAAAAGGAATCAAATTTCATGAACAAAGGAACCACCCCTGGACAGAAGATATAATTATAAGGTCATGTTATAAGAATTCACAAAGTCACTTCCATTAAATTTCCCGGATACTTGTCAACCTAACCTTAGTAGCCTCAAGTATGGATGAATCCCCCTACAATGACACCTTCATGTTAAAGCTCTGCTTTAACTACTTGCAATGTTGTTATAATTACTCTTATAGTCATTAAAAGTCTTGAATTCTTTGGTTTTGTATCTTATCTCAATAGTAATTAAGATGATCCATCATGAGATTAAGAAGCACTGGATCCATTAAATACAGATCCTACTTATCATATTAGAAGTATCCAGCATTCCTAAATAGTCATGCTTTCCTTTTTTTTATTTAATCCCCTTTTCCTGAATTACTTTTTAATACTTTTTTTTTTTAATTTGGCTTTAGTCTTTGAAGGAACTGTTTTTAAGCTATACATTTATACTCTTTCTTGGTTCTAAAAACATTTGTAGAGACTTTTTCTATTTTTCTATTTTCCTGCAGTCATAAAATCAGGAAGTTGATTAAGTGGATATAATTCAGAGGTTATAGAGTTACATTTCTTAAATCAAGTAAATGATACTTGATTTCTGTGTGTTATTCATGCATCTGTTGCAGGTATGTTGTGTATTAAATACAAATATGAAAAACAAGGCAAAGACACCTTGAAATACATTACTTAATTATCCATACTTTTGATATCCAGCAGCTTAGTAATTCTACACACTCTTACCATGTAGAACTCATGGCTGTCTTCTCTTGGCCCCTACAGAGATTTCTTCATCACTTCATCAGTTATCCCATTGCATCATACATCCATGTTGTTTGTGTTCCCACTAGATTGTGAGCTTCTTAAAGCCAGTGACAATATTTGATTTTCTTTGTTTTTCAAGTGCCTGCTCTGAGGGTAGCTCAGGGAGGGTATTTAATAACTGATTCCTGAATGAAAGAATGAATGCATGAATGAATATTACATCTCCCCAACTATGTTTTAAGTTTCTTAAGATCAAGAATGGTATGTTACACTTCATTGAATGTTTTCCTTAAATATTATTTAATATTACCAGAAATGGCTCTTATAGAACATGAGAGCATGAGGAAAAGAGAATCACATCCAGAGTTTTCGTTAGGCTGTCCTTAGATTTAGGAATCTTAGGTCTCCCTTTTTTTTTTTTTTAAATCAATGGCTAGGGGAATACAATAGAATAATACTTTGTAGAAACCAAGGTTTTCTTTCTTTTTTCTTTTTTTTAAAGATTTTATTTATTTATTTGACAGAGAGAGAGAGAGCAAGCAGGGGACAGGGGGAATGGCAGGCAGAGAGAGGGAGAAGTAGACTCCCTGCCGTGGAGGGAGCCCCAGGTTGGGCTAGATCCCAGGATCCTGGGAACAGGACCTGAGCCAAAGGCAGCCACTTAAACAACTGAGCCACCCAAGTGCCCCCAGCGGTTTCTTTAGTAGAGTATCAGGAAGGAGATCAGTTTGGCTTCTGAGTTAGGTTAACAAACAATGGCCGTAGAGTTCTTTGAGACTTCTCCACTAAAGAGGTGATAGCAGTATTCCTTTTCCTAGAACCTGTGTGGCTTTATAATGGTTTCAACCACTAGGAAGTGCAGCAAAAGTGGCATTATGTAACTTCCAAGCCTAGGCCAGGAAAGGCCATGTAACTTCGGCCTCATTCACTGGAACACTTGTTGGTGGAGTACTCAACTGCCATGTAGGAAGTCTGACTAACTGGAGAAGTGATGGACTTTCCTGAGCCAATACAATGTGACCCCAGCACATCAAGCTCCATCTGCCCTGTTATGAGCCTTGAAAACAGAAGCTTTCTGAGACCTTCATGAATTATTCTGATGCACAGCATCTTGACCCTTCTCTGAATTTTTAGAATTTATTATCTGTGCCTTCATTTGACACTTAACCATATCTTTGTCTTACATGTGTTTCATATTTATACCTCATTCTTCTTTTTTATTTTAAAAATTATTTTGTAACTCTTTGATATTTATAGCTCTTATTTTTCAATCTAGAGCATAAGTTATGTGAGAGAAGACTTTTGTATCGTGCCTCTCAGCACTTCCTCCACATCTTGCCCCTTTTCAGTAGAGGCCTGTTAGTTTTTCAGTGTGCAAGTCATGTTAAAACATTTCCCCCACTTTCCTGTGTTAAATAAATTCAGCTTCATATTTTTATTTGCATTCATAGCTGGCAAATAATCAGCCTAGGTGGCTATTTTGCTTGTAAGGTTGTTATTTTTCCATATGGCATCTGTCAGTTTTATTCACAGTTATTTTAAATTACAGATATCAGGTGTAATAATAATTAACAAGGGAAGAGTTTGAGAAAAGAAATATTTGGTAGAATTCTTTTCTTTTTTAAAAATATTTTATTTCTTTATTTGACAGAGAAAGAGATTGCAAGTAGGCAGAGAAACAGGCAGAGAGAGAGGAGGAGGCAGACTCCCTGCTGAGCAAGGAGCCCAATGCAGGGCTCGATCTCAGGACCCTAAGATCATGACCTGAGCCGAAGGCAGAGGCTTTAACCCACTGAGTCACCCAGGCACACCAGTAGAATTCTGTATTAAGGTAAATTCTCCAGGAAATCAATTTATAATATACCTTATTTTCTTCTAAGGCATCAGACTGCAAAATACTGACAGAGCTACAGATTTAAAGGGTAATTCACCATTTCATTGTTTAGAAGCACAAATGCCCAAGCTGATTACAAAATATGCTTCAAACAACTGCTAAATGGTGACTTTGGTTCATTTTTGTGTCTAAAAAAGGGAATATGAATATTGTTGAGTGTTCAGATTATTCAAGTGACATTCATTGTAGAGCCTAGTATTAATTACTAACTGAATCAATGAGAAGAACAAAAAGCAATTGTTTGATTCAAAATACAAGGTTGGGGAAATTTATCTCTGTGTATATATGTTTATTTTCTGTTACTCTAATATTCTACATCAGTAGATAAACCAATATTCATCAAAGCGAGCCAGTTTATGGGAAATCAACGTAATTTAGCATCCTTGCGCCAATTGGAGTAATTTAGACAGAAATAAATTATACTGGTGCTCTGGCTTCTGGGAACATGCCAAAAAGTGTTCATTAGCTGTCCCCAGAGGGAATCAGGACACTAAGAATGACTGTATCTGGATGGGGGTAAATAGCTGTGGCTATTTAGCACAAATAGCACAGATTGGTAAGAATAGTCATATTTTCAAAACTAAGAAAATTAAAAAAAGAGTTATTTAACTAATATATGAATGTTCTAAACACTGAGTAAATAACTTTGCCCTCTAATGGCTGCATTTACACTGAATTTGTGCTGTGTGTTATTGTTTCTCAAAAAGAGAAAAAGTGAAACACCGGAAATGTATCTAGGAAGTAGGTTGAAAATTAGCAACAGAATGAGTAAATTCTAATGCTACAGAATATTTTCTCAGTGCTATAGCTGATCTTGAAAATGATTAATAAAATGTAAGAAAGGTAATGAAATGTGCATACATTTTTAAAAAGACTCCTATGAAAGAGGAAAAGTTTCTGGGACCTATAAGTATTTGTAATCTGTATTCTGATCCCAAACAGTGAGCTTGAGAGGTGGAAAATTATCAGAAAGAGGTGATTAACCTTATCAAATATACCCATGCCCCAAAGTATGGCAGAAAAGTTGGATTGACAGCTTTATCAACTGGAACAATGGCTATCTTGGTGGTAACCAGAAGAGACTGATGACTTACTGGTGGAGGATATTCTTGAGTGCCTGGGATTTTATGAGGGATCATTATATGACTAACAGGCAAAATGGTTTATGCGTGGGTAGGTGGGGGGGGGTTCCTAGTACTTAAGAATGAATTTGAATTTTATAACAGGCTAAAAGCAAGTTGAAATGTAATTGGTTTCAGGGAAATAAACAAATGCAACATGTCTTAGATAAGTCAGTTGTGGACTGAGACCTATACCCACCATATTGATTGTATGTGTGTGCATTGTATAATTTGAAGGGAAGTTTCTATAAAGGTATGCCTGAAACTTTTGATAATAATTATCTCTGAGAGGTGGCATGGGATCTAGGGTGGGGTAGAACTCACTGTTTATTGGCAAAATTTCTGTAGTGCTCAATTTTGTCAAACCAAGTGCATGTGTTGGCTCTAAATAAAAAATTAAGAATGAAGACCTCCATATATATTGTAAGTTTATGTATTGTATAATACTCTTGTTTCTATATCACATTACATAAATATATGCATATACCAGTATTTTAACATTTAAAATAGCTCATATTTTTAAAGGTTTGCATTAAATTACCACACTATAAATCTGAATTCTATACTAATTGTTGATTTTTTAATGTCCGCCATGAGAAGGAAACTTTATTAAATGAAGGACATGTTATATGTTTAATGATGGGCAAATAGTTTGCTGTGTAATAGGATTGGAGACAGATTATTTTAACTGGTCTTAAATTTCTCTATCTCTGCCTACCCAATATAATAATTTAAAAAAAAAAAAGCTTCATATTTGTTTCTAGATCTTACCTTTACTCTCTTTTTAGAATTCAACAGGCACAGAAAAAGTTATATTTCCATGGACACTACTGAATATGAAATCCCTTTTCAGTCAAAATGGACTAATCATTATTCTTCTCTTGAACAGAGGTAGATGAACTGTCTATGCTTTCTGAAATTGGAGCTAGAATATATAGAAATTTAAATACAACTTTCATTTACACGTGGACCACTTCTCAACTGGCTCCTTTTCTGCTGGAGCATGCCTACTGTGTAACCTAAATATCTACTCAAGATGGCTTAATGAAAGAATTTCTCGAAGTTGATTTTCAAAAGATTTCATATACCACACAAACCATAAGCCACAGTAAAAAGGAAAAAAAATAACAAATATTTTAAATGGATTTTTAAAAGTTTTCTCTAAGATTAAGGACATTTATAATATTCAAATTCTTAATTGGGTTGAAATTACCATTTTTAGCACCTAAATTTGACAAAAAAGAAGAGAGTGTGCCTTAAAAATAACTTTGCCCATTGAAACTAACCTTTTTGTTTGAGAGAGAGAGAGAGACTGAAAAGGAGAACCATTGGTGAGGATGATATGCTATGTCACTTAACCACTGACTGCATCTGGACATAAATCAGTCAAAGTAAAAAAATTGACCACCGCTGTGTATGCGATCCAACTTGATGTGTCAATGTTAAGCGTCCTAGCAAAAGATCCCATAACAAAATTTATCCCACTGATAAATTTGATCAACTTGTAGACTAAGAGATTGGTTGATTAAATCTTATTTCTTTACAGACATCAGTTTTGATTTTCACCCTCTTACTCAGCGAGAGAAATATGACCAGACACATATTAAAAAGCAGTCAATGCAATGCTAAAGATGTCTGTTTCTTGCTCTGGGTGGATGGTAACTTGAGTGTATTCACCTCCTGAAAATTCATTGTGCTTTATACTTATGATACATGCAGGTTTTATGAATGCATGTTATATTGAGATTTTAAAAAAAATTTTTTTTAAAAGTGAGTCCTCTAAGATGTGTCAATGTAATTTTTATCCTGAGGAGATAAAATTGATCACAAAGACATTTTGATGCCTCTTCTATCGTAATTTTTCTGACTCGTGCCCAAAGCAGACTTTTTCCAACCAAAAGATTTGTTATTGAATAAAATTGTGCTCTCATCTGTGTGGTTTTACAATTCCTCTACATAGCTTCTTGAAATGAATTTCTTCAGCTTTGTTACATTAATACACGAGGTGGTCATAGTGAATCCTTGGATTATGTCTTGGTTCATGAGACTTGGTCTCATTCTTAAAAAAGGATTATTTTCGTGAGATCAGGAGTCTCTTATGGTTTGTGTCCTTCCCCATCCCATCTTGTTTCATTATTTTTCCCTCCCTACCTGATCTCACAAAACAAACTGAGGGTTACTGGGGGGTGGGAGGGTAGGGATATGGTGGGTGGGTTATGGACATTGGGGAGGGTTTGTGCTTTGGTGAGTGCTGTGAAAGATGTAAGCCTGATGATTCACAGACCTGTACCCCTTGGGCAAAGAATAAAAATAAAATTAAATTAAAAAAAAAAAAGAAAAAAAAAGGATTATTTTCTAGTTAAGCATGGAGGAGAGGGAAATACAAGGAAATTTCAACCACGAATACACTAACATTTTCCATAGATTTAAAATAGTGCCTTAGGGGGTGCCTGGGTGGCTCAGTGGGTTAAAGCCTCTGCTTTCGGCTCAGGTCATGATCTCAGGGTCCTGGGATCGAGGCCAGCATCGTGCTCCCTGCTCAGTGGGGAGCCTGCTTCCCCCTCTCTCTCTCTCTGCCTGCCTCTCTGCCTCCTTGTGATCTCGCTCCCTCTGTGAAATAAATAAATAAAATCTTAAAAAATAAATAAATAAATAAATAAAATAGTGCCTTAGGTAGAAAGTTTAGTTTATGAGTTCTGAAATGTTCTAAACAAATTTGTGGTAAATAACAACTTTCTTCAGGATCCAACTATTGTTTCTTCCAAAAATTCTGATACTCACAAGAAAGTATTTCCCCCAAATTCTACGGTTGCTGAGGCTCCTTCCCCAGGAAGATGTGCATAGTTATGGGAATCTTTCATTTAGGTTATAGAAATCTTTACTTAAAAAAAATGACTAAGTACTCTGTCTTCATATTACTTCAAAGGACACCAACAAATAATCTAGTTTTGCTAAACAAAAGGATGAATGAAAGCAATAGTGTGCATGACAATGTTAAGTTTATCCATTATTGTTGTCATCATGACAGTGGTTATGCTTATTGATTTCCCTGCTAAACAGGATTCTGGGTGTTTTTTCTAGGTGTTAATTCATTAGTATTAATCCTGTAAGTGATCACTGCTATTATATTGCAAAAAGAAGACTGAAAAAAAGAAGCAACAAACTTGAGACACTAAGGTAATGATGGCCAGAAAATTAAGGATAAAGTAATTTCCTGGAGGAAGAAGGAAGGATTGGATCAAGGACGCAAGGGACTTCACGGATCATATTCTTTCATTTCTTGCACTAGGTAAAAAGAAGGTGCGGGTACAGATGTTGTATCACTCTCATATCTCTTGACTTATTTATAAATCTTATTTTGTATCTACCCAATAGTCTTTAAAAACAAAACTTAGGGCACAGAGAGGCTCAGAATACCAGTGTCAACAACCCCTATACAATTACCTCTCAAATGGGTGTATTTTGATATGTTTATAATTTAAAAGTGCACGACTTTAGTTACCTTAATATAGAAAGGGTAAGGTGTTATAAACACAGTGTCCCAATGCCAAAACATGGTAGTAATTTTAGTGTAGTGGAGGCTGGGAATCAGAAAGAACACATCTAGTCCTTATGAAATTGAAGTTAAGAAAAAAACCAAATGAGAGGAATTTGGTTGGATTGAGAAAGGCAAAACAAACAAAGGTTTTCAGGGAGTCAAGTCAAGGGATTCTAGATGCACAAAAGGTTACATCCAACTAAGGTGGATATAGGGAAGATAAAGAGAAATATCCAAGAGGAAATATTTTAACTGACTTTGAGTCCACCTCTGCTTGTTAAAACATTTCACAGACTAGCAGGAAACTAAAATAAACAACCTTCAATTAACTTTTTGATTGGCCTCTGCCTCTCTCACCTTGAAGACAACAAATTTAGTTCTTAAATGAATAAGACATGAAAATGTCTCCTCCTTAATTGAAATATCTAATATTAAGCTGAACACATATGAATAACACTTCAAATAATTCAAAAGTACATTAATTAATAAGAGGAAAATTAAATTACAATCTGGTGACCTATTTGGTACATGATTCAAAAGAATTATAAGTATATATCAATATTTTACATAAATTTGCATGTTATTAACTATGTTGGAAAATGGGGACATATTCATTACTGAACATCAGAAATTGTCCCATTTGGGAACAGTTGAATTAAATGAAAATCCTTGGCCTCTAGGCTGGGGATAAGTAGAGAAAAGCCTGGAAGTAAATAAACTGCTTTGGTCAGATTTATCAGGATACCAGAAAAACAAAAACAAAATCAAAATTAAAAATAAAAAAAAGCTTCTGAGACCATGTCAAGTAAGTTATAATTGCAGGTATGACTAATATCCTGACTACAGCATGAGTTTGGGTCCAATAAAATCATTCCAAACCCTCTGGTTACCTCTTTCTTACCCCTAAATCTCTGTTCATAATATTTCATAACTTTTTTTTTAGTTGAAACTTTTTATTATTTTGGTGAGGAAAAGGTCTTTTTTTTTACATTTAATCAGATGCCATGAAAAGTGTTTAAAATACTGGGGAAAATGACATAGGGTAGTTCAGAACTTAACAGACATTTTTCAATTGATTGGATTGGATATACTATTTTTATTAAGTGGAACAGTTTCTGGTAAGTCAGAAGAGTAAAGAAAATTCTGTTGAAATAAGCAAAACAAAAATTTAACTTATTCTTACCCAATCTAAGAGTGAACAACAGCAATAGAAACAATGATGTGGTACTCACTGTATAAACTCCACCTTGTGAAATTTGATATTGAATGTCTCTTTAATTTTAATGAATATTGAATACTTCAATTGGATTATGAGAATAGTAATACATAAACTGTAGTCTATGGTTCTGGAATCAAAATTGAATCAAAATTGCCTAATTAAACTGCATCAGTACTGATCCAAAATATTCATTCTGATCACCCACATAAAAAAGTAAATTAATATTTTTAAAGAAGTTTGTGATCAGAGCAAATATTTACGTGTAGTAAGTATACAAAGTTGGCACCACTAAATTGGGAATTAAGAGGTATTAATTTCAGGATTGTTTGACTGCTTTAACAGAGACTAAATGAAGGTGGCATGAACAAAATGATTTATTTCTCTCAGGGAAAGTCTGAGTTAATAGGTGGTTCAGAGAGGTTCAGCATTTCTGCTTTATAAAGCCCACCAGGGTCCCTGGTTCCTTCTAAAGTGTTTGTGTGTCCCTCTCCTAGTGTGTGGTCCTCACAAGAACGGTCAAACTGGCTCACTCTGACCCCCATCTTCTATACCCATCACACATCCATATTAAACAGAGGAAAGAGGGAAAGAATAAACATCTTTCTTTCAAAAACAGGACCTAGAAGTTTCACACATCAATGCTACTCATCCATTGGCCAGAACTCAGTCACATGGCAATGTAAGCTACAAGGAAGTCTGGGAAATGTAGTCTTTGGGAGAGCAGCCACATACCAAGCTAGGAGTACTTGGCTCTATTTCTAAAAGGAAGAAGAAAAGATTGGATATTGAGGGGGAAATTATCAGTCTTATCAAGTAAGGCAACTAAACCTTAAAAAAAAAGACCTTAGCTTCTTTTTCTGGGAAATTAATTCTATTATCCAATGATACTATCATTTTTCTATGACCTAACATCAGCCTTAGCTTATTCTTTGGAAGTCATTTTTACCACCCTATGCACCCTCTACAGTATAGTTGTTTTATTGATATATTTGGAGGAACCCCATCCACTCCCTAATATCCTCCACAGTTTGGCTTTCGTAGCGCCTGAAATTTCCACTTTTTCTTTAGAGGAAAAAAAATGTATATTTTTGAGTCAGATTAACCCAAATTTGAAACCTACTAATTGAGTGCCCTTAAGCAAATGCTTTAGTACCTTTGAACATACATTTTCTTTTTTATGAAATGGGGTGGTATTTGTCTTCTTCTTTGAGATTTAGGGATAATATATGTAAAGTCCCTGTGAGTACAGGTATTACAGTATCTTCAGATAGTCCTTATTTAAATACTGAAATATGTATAATTAAATTAAGGTAACATCCATGAAATAGAATTAGGTAGTGCCAACTTCATCAAAAGACACTGACTTTTATGAGAACAACAATTTCACTTAGTTTTCACCTCCTAAGGTATTAGATTTATTTCATTTGATTCTTTCAGGAACATAAGCTGCTTTCAAATTTTCAAACTCCCTTTTAAACATCTTACACTTTTTGCATCTCTGTTTTCGAGGGATATTAGCCTATACTGTTCTTATAATATTTTCGTTGGCTTCATATCAGGTTACTGCTGGGAGCAGAATGTGTGTGTGTGTGTGTGTGTGTGTGTGTGTGTTTGTGTGTGTGTGTGTGTGTGCGTGCGCACGCACACGCATGCATATGTGTATGTATGTGTATACATGTATGTGTAATGGAATTCACTAGTAAAGTACACCATCATCTTAATTCAAATGTGTGCTGGAAATTTGCTTTTCTGCCAATAGATATTGAGAACTACTCACTTTGTTCTTTTTTAAAACATCTTTTTTAAAGTAGTCTCCACGTGATGGGTGCCTGGAATTCTGAGCAAAGTCCTGTTAGAGATTGCAAATCCAGTAAACAAAGACAGCAGTGACTCCTTGTTAAAAGCACCAAATACAAAATACCCTCAGGGGAGAATGTGTCTGGTGTGGTCTAGGAGCAGAAATAAAGAACAGCGTGGTTGGATCATAATGAAAGGGGGAGAGAATCATCCTAGAGGAGGTTGATGAGGAAGGTAGGGCAGATCATGCAGGGCCTTGTAAGCTACGGCAAAGCATTCATGTTTTATTTCAAATAAGATGATAAATCTTTATGGGCTTCTAAGAATGGGGAATGCTATGATTTGTGACAGCTGAATGCATCCTTACATCTTGATCAAATGTTTTAATAAAACAATTTAATAATAGTTCAACAGTTTGACTTTTGCCCTTCAAATTCTACAAAGCGATATAAAATTATCTATGCTATACAGCATTCAGTAGTACCAATGAGTTACTTAATTTACTTATTTATTGAGTTGAACCTATTAAATAACTCAACAAGCAACTTTAAAACAAATTGTTTCTTACTACCTGTGAAATTACTGAAGTATACATGCACACACATGCAAACTGACTTTTCTGATTTCTTTAAATGTTCTTAAACATTTAACAAGCCAGCTAATGTTGCAGAAACTTGTGTTAATAGCTCCATTATCAAAAGTCTATATTGATAACCTTAAAACATTCTTATGGAAATATTCCTCCCAGATTTGAACTAAAATACCAATTTAAACAATAGATATTCATTTTATGTTGGAAGCTTGGAAAATTGAAAGCACATTTTAAAATGTCTATATTCAGATGAAATAAACAACTTCTTATGTGTTATGAATGGTGAGGCCACAAAAGTATCTGGTTCCCCAAAATACCTTAATTCAGAGCAGTTAAAGAGGCAGCATGCACTTTAAAGTTTGTGAGAATAGAGCACTGGTTACTTAAGTTATTGAGATATCTTCTAATAGAGCACAAGACTCTGAGACAATAGGAAAGTTATGTTTTAAAGAGAAAGACTTCTGACAACTAAGATTCCAGGGTGTGTGGAGAAGGGGGAGGGGAGGCATGTGGGGACTCTTTGCCTAACTCATAGTTTTGCCAAATCTGGGCTAACCTTTGACAATACTTAGGAGTCATTTCATTTTTTAGCTACCAGGTAACTTTATGGATTCAATTGTCTTAATTAAGAGCAATTATTTCCTAACAATGTTTTCAGTATTGCAAAACATCTTTATATACATCTCATGGATATCCATCAGCAACATACTACTTGTTACAAAATTAAAACCATATCTTTTTGTGAGTTACAGTTGGTGACCCCTCAAACTAATTTTGAAGATTCAGTGAAAGTAATCAAGGTCATAGCAAATTTTCCCATCTATTTTGTTAATCAAAAATGTATTTAGAGATAATAGTAATAATAGTTATATCTATTTAAAGATATTACTAAGTGATTGGACTTAGAAACCCAAAGTTATTAGAGTAAAACAAAAGTTTATAATCTTTTGTTGTTATTGGGCATTATCTCTTCTTTATTTTCAAACTAGATTCTAAGATGATATGAAAAATACTATCTGCTTTCTTTTTTAAGGTTTTATCTATTTGAGAGAGAACGAGGGAGTGGAGGAGCTGAGGGTGAGGGACAAGCAGATTGCTGCACGGAGCACAGAGTTGGACCCGAGGCATGATCTCACAACCCTGAGATCATGACCACTCATGATCATGACCACTCATTTAGAGTGGACGCTTAACCAACTGAACCACCCACACAGCCTTAGCTGTTTCTTAGAGTGAACTTATTAAAAGTGATTAATTCAAGTTGAATTCTAAGAGTGAAGTGTGATGGGATAACTTTGTTTTCTTTTCTCCTCATTCAATAGCACATTTAAGGACAGGACTGAAATTGGAACCAAAAATATGTATTTGATTTGTAGATGCCATATAGTTAAATTCACGATTAATAAGACAAAATAGCATCAAAGACTATAGTTTTGCTTCCAACTTCAAGTACTGTAATTATAATCATCTAATAGGAAAATGTGGACATTTTCTATGTAATATGGTACAAAAGATTATTTATGAATTACCTCTATTCTTAGCACTTCAAGGAATACTAACCACTAGCAATGAATGAATATGCTTAACTATATGAAAGTGACTTTCCTTCTCATTTCTCTTTTCCAGACACAGAGCATCACAAGGTCAAGTGGCAGATGGTTGAAAGTTCCATCATAGACATATTACATAGCAACTATGGATGAAAATTATATTAGTTTTCTATGGCTGCATCAAAAATTACCTCCAAAACTCAATTTAAAACAAGATGTTTTTATTACATCACACAGTTTCTAAGGGTCAGGAAATGGTACAACTTAGTGGGGTGGTTCGGGCTAGGGATCTTTCCTAGGGTTGCAGTGAAGTTAGCCAGGGCTACTGTCATATGAAGGGTTGACTAGGTCTGGGGCACCCACTTTCAAGAAGATTAACTCACATGGCAGTTGTGTGGAAGCCTCTGTTCTTTGTCCTATAGGCTTCTCCATAAGGTAGCTGGAGTGTGTGCAAGATATTGTAGCTGGCTTCCCTCCGCTCTTTCAGAGAGAGCAAGGCAGAAGCCACAGCACAGAAGCATCACCTCATCACTCCTGCCATGTTGTACTGGTTACCAAGACCAACCCTGACACAACACGGAAGAAATAAGAACATGAATGTCAGAAGGCAGAGATCATTGCGTATCCTCTTGAACGTTGGGCACCACAAAACTGAAGGATAAATTCAATGTGTGGGATTAATTTGAAATACCTTTCCTCTTCCTCCTCCTCCTCCTTCTTTTTCATTAAGAAACACAGAAATTATGGGGCACCTGCATGCCTCAGTCAGATAAGTGTTCGACTCTTGATTTCAGCTCAGGTCATAATCTCCGTGTCCTGGGATGGAGCCCCGCATCTGGTTCCACATTCAGTGGGAGTCTCCTTGAGAATCCTCTCCCTCTCCCTCTGCCCCTCCTCCTCCTCATGCTCTCACTCTCTCAAATAAATAAATAAATCCTATAAAAAAAGAAAAGAAGCACAGACTTTGCAATCACTGTCAGTGATCTATTAGCAACCTAAGGACACATATGCACTGATGCCCAATATACAGAAAAAGGCTAATAGTCAAACAGACCTGTTCACCTACAATTTAGCATGTGACATGTTCTCATGTGCAAAACAGTTTTTTAAAAACTTGATTTGGATCCTAAAAAGAATATACATTTAAGCAAATATCACTTGCTCTTTTATTTAAAAAAAATATCAGGCTGGCAATCTTTCTTAAATTAATAGTGACATTTCTCTTAACTGGATTAGTTTCTGTTTGCTTGGTTAGCCCAATAGTTTCTAAACATGATAAACTATTTGAAAATTTGTTTTAAGAAAATAACAATTAGGGCGCCTGGGTGGCTCAGTGGGTTAAAGCCTCTGCTTTCGGCTCAGGTCATGATCTCAGCGTCCTGGGATCAAGGCCCGCATAGGGCTCTCTGCTCAGCAGGGAGCCTGCTTCCTCCTCTCCCTGTCTCTCTGCCTGCCTCTCTGCCTACTTGTAATCTCTCTCTCTGTGTCAAATAAATAAATAAAATCTTTAAAAAAAAAAAGAAAATAACAATTCCCCATCATTTGAGCAAGTCTTTTCTTCTAATTTCTATATGAGTAGGCTCATAGTAGGTAATAAATAAATAAATGATCAAATGAAATCTTTATATAGAAACTTCCATATATGTGTGCTTTTGAACAGTGCATAACAAAGTAGCCTTTTCAAGTATTTTTCAAAGTGTGATTCATGAATCACCAGTATTAGAATCACTAACAAAGCTTGTAACAAATGTGTATCCTTGGGACATATCCAAATCTACAGAATCAGAATCTCAGGGGCTGGGTTTAGAATCCACATTTTAGCAAGCACTTAGGTGGTCCATATGCATAATAAAGTAGTCAAGCTGTTGATTTTTGCAATATACTTTCCAGATTTAGCAAAACCTTATTCCCCATATTCGTTCTAGCTAGGGCCCTTTGAGGACAAGATTTCCTTGCCTGGGCTTGGGATCCATTCTGGTATGCAACTAGAACATGGAATCATAGTGTAGAGAAGGGTCTATTCCCCTCCTGTGCAGAATCCCAGGGCTGGGTCCTTTTGAAGCCCATATAGGCTGCCTTGGTGGAAGGAGAAGGATTTGAAAGCTTGGACTCTGGTGTAGGCCTAAGAACTCAATACTCAGTACCATGTGCTCTTTTTAAATGCTCTTAATTTTAAATGTTCTCCATTTTTTTAGTGGACATAATAAAGTGGAAATAATATTTCTATTAGTGGAAATAATAAAGTGTCTTTGAATAAGCAGTTTCCTCTGCTACAGAAAGTTGTGTGTTTATCTCAGTGTGACCAATCAATGAATTCCAAAAGGTTTATAATTTTTTTTACTTCTATGGGGCAATCAAAGGCTAAATTCCAAAGGATTTGGAAATGTCAACTTGTAATACAAACTGGGTTGGCCCCAGGGCATGGGTTCAGAACCATAACTCACCGTGTTTACAAATTATATCACTTGGTCTACAGTGCTAACTTAAACTCACTGATAATTATAGTACAGAATGAGTTACAGTCAGCTTCTTTCCTTTTCCCCCTGCTTGGTGTCTGAACTGTCATAACATATGGATTCTTCATCAGCCCTCAAATCACACAGAGGGCTCCCCTAAAAGCTAGTCTTGAAATCAATAGGCAGTCAGGCTTTCAGATGAAATATGGAATTCCTATAGACTTTTTAAAAGGAGAACAAATGATTTCACTAAATGAATCCCCTATGTTATTCTAAGCAGATGTACACACATCTGCGATCTTTAATAAAAAGGATAAAAATATAGCATTCTGTTAAGTAACTTACATGTTTGAAAAGTCACTATTTTCTTCAAAGTATTGTTTCCCTTCGTTGTTCCTTCTCGGTTCTCTTTCTTTGTACTAAAAAAGATATGCTTTGTGCATGCTTCTGAGGACAGAATTCTGATACTTTGGTTTTTCTCGGTCTCCTCTTTCCCATCTTTCTCCACCCCCACTGCTTCTGTTCCATCTG
This sequence comes from Ailurus styani, assembly GCA_002007465.1. Taxonomy (NCBI): domain Eukaryota; kingdom Metazoa; phylum Chordata; class Mammalia; order Carnivora; family Ailuridae; genus Ailurus; species Ailurus styani. The sequence continues at coordinate 1,226,517 of LNAC01000403.1, read as the reverse complement.
TCCCTCCTCCCTCCTTAATAATTTGGTTGCCAAAGCCGTGGTATCTTTTTAATTTGTTCTAAACAAGATATACTTGCTTTAAGACCCTGCAAACAGGGGAAGATGAGTAGCTTATGGGTTTTCCAAGCTGGCTGCTCTCCATCCCCAGGATGAACAGTCTAGGGAATGTCTAAATCCTGAGCTGCCAAACATTGCCATCAAATCTGCAGTCAAAAGCCCAGTAATTTGGGGCACTTCAGCATAGTAAAGAAATACCTCTTATCCACTACTTGCCTGAAAGCTTAGGATAGGGGGTGGATTTATTTTTTAGACCACTGTGTTGTTTCTGGATTATATTAAAATAGATACAGATACAGTTATAAGTATCTTCATTTTGGAAGTGTTAATAAAAGTATCAGGGATTAAGGAACAAAAAGGAATAGGTTTAAAGCAGATGATATATACTTTATTCTAATAAATATATTAGGTGCATGTGAGGAAGTACTAGAACTTGTATATGTGTGGTCACCTGTGGAACCTGTGCTTTTCTGCCAACACGTTGTTGAGAACAGTAAGCCACCATTTTCCCGGGTACTTGTCATTGATCTATATGTGATGTTGTGGGCAAGGTCCTGTTAGAGATCCAGTGGTGTAAGAGGACAATAGGATAGGAGACACAAAAAGATAAAAGTTTAGAGAAAAATGTTATACATTTTAAAATAGAAATAATGACACTGTTGAAAAGTTCTTGGGAACGACTATATTTTGGAAATCTTTTACATAATAATCAATCATTAATCAATTATAATAATCAAAGCGGAGAAACAAGGTATTAAAAGGAAACAAATTTGCCTTTTTCCTATTCCAAAATGCCATGGACTAGCACACCAATTGACAAAACTGGGCAGAACCATCCAGGAATAGTCAAGCGAGGGCAGCTATCCCCAGAATCTAGCAGGTTAGATTTCTGAGTCCCTGTTCTCTCCATCCAGCTGCTACAGAAGCTAAAAGCTTTGAAAGGGACCCAGGAATGCAGCCAGATGGGCACAGAACACCTCCTTCCAGATGTTTCTTTGGGTCTTAAATTTATAGTCAATCCCTAAGCACCCAGTATTTGCCAAGGCCTAGAACTGAACTCTGTTCTCTCCCTTCTATGCATGCATTTTATAATCTACTTTTGTTTCCAGGTCCAACCTAGTGTTTATTATAACTTGGTATAATGGATACAAAGTATGATTTTTTTTCCTTATCCCAAAAGACTTTCCACAAGTACGGTAACTGTTCTATCCTATCATCAGTGTAATAATAGCAGCTTCATCATATTTTAGTGAGTCACTTATTTATGTGATGGATAATGCTGACATGTGTTTTAAAAATAATTTATCTCAAGATTACCCTCTGGTGAGTTTTATTTCTCAGGTTGAAACTATTTCTTAATTGATTATAAGGTTTTTTCTTTTTTTAAATACCACAAATCTCCCTGAATTCAATATTACTCTATTACTTTGACTTCCCTTTTTTTATCTATAGAAATAAAAAATGAGATAACAATCTTCTATCAGAACATTATATGAATATTGATATTTCTCAAAAGTATACTCTTATTCTTCAGGCTTTCTTTAATGAAAATATGGAGAGAGCTTCTGGTTTCTTTGAAAAAAAATCAATGAAAATATCAAGACAAGGCATAATGTCAAGTAAGTCCAATAATCAGACCACAGCTAATGGCTAAAAAAATCATGAGGTGGCAAAAATGAAGTTTTATGTCTCTTCAGGTTAATAAACAAAGGGCTGACTGATCTTCAGCCAAAGTGAAAATAATCTAGAATTTATTGTACACTCCATCAGGCTTTCTGAAAGGTCATCTAATTAACATTTTGTGTTAACTCTACTCTTCACCTTGACCCCAAAACACCAAAAATTGTTGCAGCCTATTTTACTCGAAATTCATAGTGATTGCAGATACAAATAAATGGAAGGCTAGAAAACAAGAAGGGAAAACTTTTCCCTCTATTGGGGAGCATCAGAAGAGATGAGGACACTAAGAAGACAGTTGGATACTGACATGAGGTCAAGATGGAAGCTTCAGAGGGATCCAAACACCTGATACAGAGTCAAATTAGTTCTCAAATTTCTAAATAGGAATAATATGAGACCCAGAGCTGGAACTGTTTTCAGTACAAAGAGAGTCTTAAGTCTTGATTTTATTAAATCACCTTATATTATATTAAATCACCTATTTGCAGAGTTAGCTGCATAAATAAATTCGATAAAGTGCTTATATTAGAGAATATAGATAGCTCTTAATGAAATACATTTCCTATTCTGTTTATCATGATGGTCCCAATTCCATCACTATTGATTACTCTCTGAAATGCTGAGTTGCTGCAAATAGTTATGGGGCTGGGGAGTACAGAAGGGGCAAAATACATAAGAGGGTGATGAAAAGTCAACGAAATATTTAATAAGCACCTACTATTTCAACATAATTTCTGTTGGAAGAGGGGGTAGAGATACAAAGTTGCATTTATTTTTTCATCAAATAAACATTACTGAGTGCCCAGTACGCACCATGCACTGTGTTAGCAGATAGAAAGAGCAAATGATAAAATATAATTCCAGCCCTAGAGAAGTTTTAACTTTTATAATTCTTTCCTAATCTCCATATCAAAGAGACAAGTGGACAGAGTATAAAATTTCTCCATATTCACTTATTATTGTCTGAAATCTTACCGTAAGTTCCTCATCCCTGCCCCAACTCAAGAACTCCTTCCACGCACATAACCCTTCATGTCTGAAGCTGAAGCAGAAAATGTGCCTCCTCATATTCACAATGGCTAACTGCTTACCCTGTTAAGACTTTTTTCAAGGTTTTCTTCCAAGATATGTATCTATTTTTATTAACAAGGCATGGATGGGTAAAATGAAGATGGATATCAGGAGCACTATCAATTCTTCCCTTAAGAATCTCCTACTTAGGGGCGCCTGGGTGACTCAGTGGGTTAAAGCCTCTGCCTTCGGCTTAGGTCATGATCTCAGGGTCCTGGGATCGAGCCCTGCATCGGGCTTTCTGCTCAGCAGGCAGCCTGCTTCCTCCTCTCTCTCTGCCTGCCTCTCTGCCTACTTGTGATCTCTCTCTGTCAGATAAATAAATAAATAAAATCTTAAAAAAAAAAAAAGAATCTCCTACTTATACATTGCTGGCACCTAGCCCTTCTGCCCTGTTTTTTATTTGGTTGGTTGGATTGTTGGCTGGCTGGCTGGTTTTATTGATCAAGGATGAACCTACATCTACATGTTATAACCACCCGAAGTCTGGAGTTTACCCTAGGGTTTACTCTTGGTGTTATATATTCTATGGGTTTGGACACATGTAGTGACATATATCTGACATATAGCCATCATTATATCATACAGAGTATTTTTACTGCCTTAAAAATCCTATGTGCTCTGCCTTTTGATCTCTCCTTGCCCCCAACCCCTGGAAACCACTGACCTTATTATTTTCTTGTTAGTTTTGTCTTTTCCAGAATGTCATATAATTGAAATTGTACAGTATGTAGTCTTTTCCGGTTGGCTTCTTTCACTTAGTAATATGCATCTAAATTTTTTCCATGCCATTTCGTATCCTGATAGCTCATTTCTTTTTAGCACTAAGTAATATTTAATTGTCTATACATAACATAGTTTATTTATCCATTCACCTACTGAAGAACATCTTGGTTGCTTCCAAGTTCTGGCAATTATGAATAAAGCTGCTTATAAACATCCTTGTGCAGGTTTTCATGTGGACATAAGTTTTCAACTCCTTTGGGTAAATGCCAAGGAGTGTGATTGCTAGATCATATGGTAAGAGTATGTTTAATTTTGTGAGAAACTGCCACTTTGTCTTCCAAAATGGCTATACCATTTTGCATTCCCACCAGCAATTCCCACCACCAATGAGTGAGAATTCCAATTGCTTCACATCCTTGCCAGCATTTAGGGTTGTCAATATTCTGCATATAGGCCATTCTCACTGGTATGCAGTTACATTTTATTGTTTTAATTGCCCCTATTTTTATGTGGACATACCCATCCACAGCTTTCAACGTGGAAGAAGCCTCATAGAAAAGAAGGTGTTCTGAGCCAGAACTGTCTTTTAAACATTTAGAAAATAGAATGTTGTCATTCTTCATATTTCAACACACACAATGCACCACCGAGGCAATGGTTTTGCTAAAAGCTGCTTGAAGTTCCATAGGAGGGAAGGGCTAATGCCAGCAGTCAAAGGCAAGTTGCTAATGCCCCAGATAGAAAGCAGAAAATGATGTGCCTTATTGGACATAACAGCAGAAGCGTTGATTTCAGGATCTAAGCATTGCTAATTAATTGATCAGGACTTATTTAATAAAAAATTATTCTATTTTCTCTTATTCATCCCCTCCCTCACTCCTCATAAACTTATACCATGGAAATGATGGATCATAATAATAACATTAGGTATTATGAGCACCCAAGACAATAAAAGTGTCTGATAAATTATAAAGTAGTACTAAAATGTTAACATGATTGTTAAATTCACAAATGGGACAGGGAGAAGAATTTTTACACTAATAGAAGGGAGATATAATGACTTCAGAACCATAACAAGGTGAACTCAGATATGTTGTTATTCCTTTCTAAAGGAGACACAACCTAATTCAAGTTAAAAAATAAAAATAAATAAGGAATGTCTGGGTAGCTCAGTAGTTTAAGCGTCTGACTCTTGATATCAGCTCAGGTCTTGATCTCAAGGTTGTGAGTTGAATCCCCGCATTGGGCTCCACACCCAGTAGTAAATAAAAAATAAAAAACAAGTTTTGTGTGCCATCATTATCAAGGTCTAGATGACCAGAAACCTGACTTCCAAGTGGTAATTCTGAGTCATTCTTTAAACTCCATCACAAAAGAACACCTTACAATTCTGTCCGGGCTAGTATCCAAACCTTACGCTAAAGGACTTTAAACCAATTTCAATTAAGATTCACCTGAGAATGTATTAACTCCTCTACTTAGTAACAGTAAGTTACTCTGAACAAGAATAGAGAGTCTGACTAAAAGTCTTAACTGAGAAGTGAGGGCATGAAAGGACCACGCTGGGCCCATTGCAGTACCCTTCCATGAAGGAGGACCAACGTGAATACTAAAAAAGGTGTGGCCTTTGCTCTTGGCCAGTTTTCCTCAGATCAGTGCAAGACAAACATGTGTAGGGACAGTATGTGTGGGCTGACCTAGGGTTGTGCACAAGGATATCTGTGACCTTACAAAATCAGGGGAAATGGCAAGGCTTAAAAAGGCACAGAGGGCCATGGAGGATAGGGCAATTGTGTACAAAAAGAACATTCCCTTACGAGTAACTTTAGAAAAATTGGACACATGATAGTCTATATTTTTACTTTATTTTCTTGTGAATATGAGTGGACCATGAAAGTTTGAAGAAATTGGAAATTTTGGTCAAGGAATGTCAGCATTTATATTATTTCTCGGGTGTCTTACACTTTTTTTCCTCAAATTTACAGAATTCCATGTGTCAAGTATTTTGTCAAACTTCTTAATTTTTTCCCCCAGTTTGAATATTTGCAGCTGGCAAGTATTTCTGCAAACTCTCTGTGGTAAGAACAGCCAGCTTCCCTAGAGATCTCCCTTTCCTAGTGAAAAGTTGTTGCAAGGCATGTCTGTCCTACCAGAGGATATACGTCCTTGTCTTACTCCTTCCTGGACAATGAAATAAGGGAAGAATTGGTGATCATCTCTTAAGAGTCTGGCCGTGTCAAAGAAAACCCACGTACACCATCCTCTGCACTTGTTCTTTGTTCCAATTGAATGTTGCCTCCCAGGAAAACCTCTGGAACCATATGTTGAAGGTCTGGTCAGCCTGCTTTCCTCTTTCCCTGTTTTCAGCTGTGGACTGGATTTTCTGTTAGCAAAGAAGTAGATCGCTATATAAAATCATTTGGGAACTGCATAGAGTATGACTTTGTGTCTTTTCTTATACAATCAGGAATCCTTTTGGTTCTTAATAGAAAGCCACTTCTATTTCTTTTCTGTTCTGAGATGTTGGGGGGGAAATTTTCGCTGTGTTGGTCTTCTCTCCCATGCATTCAAATCAAATCTTACAGATCCAAAGGGCTAACACATTGCCTCTATGCCTGGTAAGAGATCTGTAAATAGCATCCAGTCAGTTACATGTGCCTAGCCTCAGATTCCTATGCAGACACATCCCTGATAACGTTTGCAGGGACAGTCCTAACAAACTTGGCAATCATGTGCTGAGATCCCCAATTTATCAAGAGTGTGAGGACTCCACTTCAAGAAGATCCTGACTACAGTGGTTGTTCTTTAAAGGTCATTGACAGTTTGTGGTAACCATTATGCCATTTTAATGGGATTCTCTTTTTTTTTTTAATTTTATTTTTATTCTTTGCCCAAGGGGTACAGGTCTGTGAATCATCAGGCTTACATCTTTCACAGCATTCACCAAAGCACAAACCCTCCCCAAGGTCCATAACCCATCCACCCTATCCCTACCCTCCCTCCCCCCAGTAACCCTCAGTTTGTTTTGTGAGATTAGGAGTCTCTTATGGTTTGTGTCCTTCCCCATCCCATCTTGTTTCATTATTTTTCCCTCCCTACCCCCCACGACCCCCCACCCTGCCCCTCAAGTTCCTCATATCAGAGAGATCATCTGATAATTGTCTTTCTCTGATTGACTTATTTTGCTCAGCATAATTTAATGGGATTCTTAAATTCACAAGTGAAGCAAGACATTTTTTGGGTTTTTTGTTTTGCTTTGTTTGTTTTTGATTATGCCTTTTTTTTTCTCCTTCTAAGCTTTCAAGAAATGACAAAGCAAGGACAAAAGTGGCTTGTTATCCAAATATCCTACAAGCTACAGGACACAAGTAATAGCAGGGCCAAAAAGAAAAGGTTTTACTCAAATAAGTATCTATAACAAGAAGAAACACCAGTAACAGATACTTCTGCCAGCTACAGCCTGTTTTCCGATCATGAATCCTGAGATTTACTTAACAGAAGATACCTAAATAATTAACTTCATAGTGAGCCAATGACAGTGTTCAGTCACATAGAATAAACTTAAACTAAGGGACAGAGAAAAGTTCAAATCAAGAAATTGTAAAAGCCACTGGTGTGGTTCTATTTTTACAGGATAATTAAACTGATTTAAGGAAATGATGGGATTAAGAGACAGAAATTGAGAGGTCATCTAAACTACAGTTTTTCAAAAGCCAATCCTCTAATCTGTGCTGGTCCGAGATAATGTTTTCACGGTTAATGGCCAAATGAAATAAAGTAGGAAAATGAATGAGTTCTTTAACAAAGCATTCAACATAAATTATTGCTCTTTATCTTAAAATTAACGTGCTTCCTACTTTTTATGTGGAAATGTTTTTCCTTAAAGGAATTTTAGTCATGATATTTTTATTGATTGTTGGTTTTGTTTGTAGTATCTTTGATCAAAATGTGAAGTAATCGTTTGTTCCTTCATTTTTTTTGGAAATTATACTGGTTTCTGAAATTCTGGAAGGCATTTATTGGACTCATTCCCTGCATTCAAGGAGGACTCATTTAAACTCGAATACATGGAATCCAACATCATATTTTTTTTTTTCAGAAATGGAGGAAACTTTATAACATCCCTGGATAATACTTGTCTATGCTAAAGACATTACACCATTAGAAATGCTTATTTTTTTTAACCTCTACTATCAATGTCTCAAAGGAGGGTTACATTACAGAACTTGTTTTTCTCCTGCCCAATATCACAGAAATTGAAAGCTGAATACAAGACGCTTAAAGACATCTAGTTGAAGTGTTTCCTTTGACATAGAGGTGGAGATGGAGGCAGCTGACAGTGGAGACTGGATCTATATTATATGACAGGGTAACTGCACTGACATCATATCACATCTTGTCCAAACTCTTTCCCATGTACCATATGGGCTCCTTCCTTGAACAGCAGATCCCACTTGCCAGGCAAAATCTTTTCAAATTTTGGCAAGCTTTGGTTCACTGTGAGTTTTGCCTAGACCATGTTTCCATTATAAAAATGACAATGCTTAATATAAATTGCATGTCATCTGAATATTAACTGCTTACTTCTACACATATCCCATGTAGAGAAAGCCTTTATGTGGGGAAATGCCAACAGGGGGATCATGATGCCAGGGGAGTGTGCTATGATTGTGTTGGTTGGGCTTACTTCAAGTTGTAGAGAAAGGAGAGCCAAACTAAAAATACTTTTTTTCTTAAAATAGCTTGCATTTTGGAAAACAGCAATTTCTACTTACAACTGATACACACATTAGAGCAAGATATGGAGAAAAATAAGTGTGTACAATTTTTCAACAAACCAAGCTCTTCCATATTCCACATTATGGTAGAATTCCAATATTTTATAGGGAATCAGGTTTTCTAAAACATGATCCAACTCTGATCCGTGTCACTGAAGATAGGCTTTTCTTACCCAAGATTTCTAGAATCCAACTTCCTTGTAATTGCACGTGTAAACATAGAACCATTATAGGGAAGTTAACCTAACACAGTTGATGTTTAAAAATTAGATAGTGGGTATATGAAGTGGAAGAGATAAAAGTGTTACAGAAAATAAAATGTGAAATTGATTCTGCAATGTTGGCCTTCTGACTTCATCTCTAGTAACCAGAAAGAAAGCAACACTTGTCTTCTTGGTTGCTCAGCTATGAGGGTAGCTAGGCAACCTGGGGAGAATAGGCACATCTGGTGTAGATGTCAATATTGTGCTTTGCCTACTTTGAACATTGGTGGATATACTTCTAGTAGATCGCCATTTGATACTTCAGATGTTTATAAAACATGCCTTAGTGGAATAGCCTATTAGCATGGAGCAAGTATTATATAAATGAAAACCTATATGGTGCAGTAATTTGCATATACACATGTAAACAAATGCACAAAAATATGTGTAGATGTTTGTTCTTGTAATTCGTCTGTATGACTATATATTTAACTGAAGAAATTTTTTTAAGGATTTTATTTATTTATTTATTTGACAGAGAGAGAGATTACAGGCAGGCAGAGAGGCAGGCAGAGAGAGAGGAAGAAGCGGGCTCCCTGCCAAGCAGAGAGCCCGATGTGGGCCTCGATCCCAGGACCCTGAGACCATGACCTGAGCTGAAGGCAGAGGTATTAACCCACTGAGCCATCCAGTTGCCCTCTAACTGAAGAAATCTTTGTTCTTTTTCACTACCTTATTATACACATATGTACGTGTTTGAGATTGATAACCCTGACCTATTCATTCCTGCTCCAGTAATTTCAGCTTTCTTGCAACAAAGGCTAGCTGTGCTCACCCCATCTCATCTCCAGAGTAGTGTGCCTCTTCCTGTACACACTCATTGCCACAAATAATGCTTCCTAATGTATGAAACTTAACTCATTCTTTTCTACCTGGCCAAGTTCAAATCTTCTAGCCCTAAGCAATACTGCTTACCTTGCCAACTCAGTCCCTTATCAGAGAAATTGATTTTTTTCTTCGCCTCAATGATTATCTCCATTCTTCTTCTCAAGGGATACTGTTGCGTTTTTAAGGAGATAAGACTTAGCATAATCCCTTCCAGTTCCATCCATTTCCATGCACATGCTGGGTATTCATCCTTTCTGATGGCTGAGTAATATTCCATTGTCTTTCTCTGACTGATTTATTTCATATAGCATAATACCCCCCAGTTCAATCCACATTGATGTAAATGTTAGGTATTCATCCTTTCTGATGGCTGAGTAATATTCCCTTGTATGGCTGAACCACACCTTTTTTATCCATTCATCTTTGAAGGGCATACCTGCTCCTTTCATAGTTTGGCTATCTTGGACATTGTTGCTATGAACATTGGAGTGCATGTGCCCCTTCTTTTCACTATATCTGTATCGTTGGGATAAATACCTAATAGTGCAATTGCTGGGTCATAGCGTAGCTCTACTAGAGGGGATTATGCTAAGTGAAATAAGTCAAGCAGAGAAAAACAATTATCATATGGTTTCACTCATATGTGGAACATAAGGAATAGCACGATGGATCACAGGGAAAAGGAAGGAAAACTGAAGGCGAAGAAATCAGAAAGGGAGATAAACCATGAGAGATTTTGGACTCCCGGAAATAAACTGAGGGTTTCAGAAGGGAAGGGATGGGAGTTGGTGTAGCTGAGTGATGGGCATTAAGGAGGGCATGTGTTGTGATGAGCACTGGCTACTATATGCAACTAATGAATCATTGAACACTACATCAAAAACTAATGATGTACTATATGTTGGCCAACTGAGAAAAATAAAAAATGGAGATAAGATTTATCTTTTTCTTTTTTTATCCTTTTAACATTTATATTAAACAAAAATATGCAATTATGACAAATAAGCATGTATGTGTTATTATTCTCAACAGAATTTTATTCACAGTTGGATATTCAATCGATATACATTTCTCTATAAAATCTTAACTAAGATTTAAGTGGGAGTTATATGCAAGCAAAATTGCATGGGAGGTAAAATAATGATCCACAACTTTGCCACTGTGATTTTGTTTTGGAACTCAAAATGCCTGCTCTCAGCTGACTTATTAGCTAAGCAAGGTAAAAATATTAGATGGTTTTTGTTCTGTTTTGTTTTGCTTAGCAGATAGTCTTTTTGTAGACAAACACATTCTGACATAATAGGGGGAGGGTTAGCATTGTTTCAATCCCCAGTTCAATCTCTGTTTTCCCTCTGGATGGCCCAGCAGCAATGCTTAATGAATAACAAATTCTAGGAAGCTTAAAAGAAATGCTTTCCATAAAGAAATTCATTATATTTAAGGGAAAAACCACACCACTTGCCAAAATTAACTTATTGAGAAGTAAATATTATTCAGGTACACATACCATCTCTTAACATACAGAAATCAACATTTGTTAAAATATTTTCATGTTTCTGTTTAAAATTGCTTGGAAGCCATGATTTCATGAAGGTGACATCACCGGGCTATGCAGTGAATTGAGGCAAAGAATGGTGGTCATGGTGTGCACAATCTCTGACATTTGTACCCACATCTTAAGAAGCAGACCATCATGCATATCATTCAATGGGCTGAGGGATGTCCATAGCTATTCTGATACATCTCAAGCAAAAAGAAGAGCACATGGATTCATGGTATATCATACTCTCCCTGGCTTTACTCATGGATGAAGATGGTTGACAAGATGTAATATGGTAGGCTCCCCAAACACGTTGCCAATTTCTCTTCTTTTTGCTTCTTACTTACTTACCTACTCTACTGAAAAAGACACAAGCAAAGTAGCAGTGCATGTGGTAAGAAAGCATAGTATGATCTCTATGAACTCCAGAGCTAGATTAGTGGGCTAGAACTCCAGAGCTAGATTACACAGGTTAAGACTTCTTACTCTCTTTTTTGTGCCACGGAACCCTTTGGCACTCTGGTGAAACTAATGAACAACTACTTGGAACCAAGTGCTATTATTTAAACAACTTTAATGAGATGTAACTGAAGTGAATAAAGTATTTTCAATGTGCAATATGAGTAGCCTTACATATGTAAACATTCATGAACCATCACCACAATCAAGATAAAAATATTTATAACTCCCAAAAGATCTTTCATGCCCTTTACAATAGAGTTCCCCCTACCTCCTATCCCCAGGCAGCCAATGATCATCTGTCACTACATTATTTTACATTTTCTACAACTGTGTATATAAGTAGAATTACATAGTGTATGTTCTTTTTGTCATTTATAAATGTCAATTAGATCAAGGTGGTTGAAAATGTTGTTCAAATCTTTTTCACCTTTACTGATAAAAAATCAGCAAAATAATTTTTTCAACGTGATACTAATTGTTAAAAGAGAATTGTGAATCTTTCTGCTCTTTTTGTAAACTTGTCTATTTCTCCCTTTAATTTTGTCCATTTTTGCTTCATGTATTTTTAGGCTCAGTTATCAGGCCTGTACACAGCTAATGATTTCTCTTTTATTACTATGAAAAAAAAAAGTTCTCTGTATCTGAAGTATTACTCTGTGTTGAAGTATATTCATCTGATGGGACAATGGTGGCTCTAAATTTTCAATGTTAACTGTTTTCATGGTATATCTTTTTCCATCCACTCACTTTCAACATATATTTGTTTTTATATTTAAAGTGTCTATACTGCCCAGAGCAATCTTTACTTTCAATGCCATCCCAATCAAAATCCACTGGCATTTTTCAAAGTGCTGGAACAAAAATCATAAAATTTGTATGGAACCAGAAAAGACCCTGAATTGCTAAGGAATGCTGAAAAAGAAAAACAAAGCTGGGGGTATCATGTTGCCTGATTTCAAGCTTTACTAAAAAGCTGTGATCACCAAGACAGCATGGTACTGGCACAAAAACAGAAACATAGACCAATGGAACAGAGTGGAGAGTCCAGATATGGACTCTCAACTTTATGGTCAAATAATCTTCGACAAAGCAGGAAAAAATATCGAGTGGAAAAAAGACAGTCTTTCNGGAAAAAAGACAGTCTCTTCAATACATGGTTCTGGGAAAATTGGACAGCTACATATAGAAGAATGAAACTTGACCATTCTCTCACACCATACACAAAGATAAACTCGAAATGGATGAAGGACCTCAACGCGAGGCAGGAATCTATCAAAATCCTAGAGGAGAACATAGGCAGTAACCTCTTCGACATCAGCCACAGCAACTTCTTTCAAGACACGTCTCCAAAGGCAAAGGAAACAAAAGCGAAAATGGACTTTTGTGACCTCATCAAGATCAAAAGCTTCTGCACAGCAAAGAAAACAGTCAACAAAACAAAGAGGCAACCCATGGATGGGAGAAGATGTTCGCAAATGACACTACAGACAAAGGGCCTATATCCAAGATCTATAAAGAACTTCTCAAGCTCAATGTCCAAAAAGCAGATAATCATATCAAAAAATGGGCAGAAGACATGAACAGACATTTTTCCAAAGAAGACATACAAATGGCCAACAGACACATGAAAAAATGTTCATCATCACTAGCCATCAGGGAACCTCAAATCAAAACCACATTGAGATACCACCTTTCACCAGTTAGAATGGCCAAAATCAACTAGACAGGAAACAACAAGTGTTGGAGAAGATATGGAGAAAGGGGAACCCTCTTTCACTGTTGGTGGGAATGCAAGTTGGTGCAGCCACTTTGGAAAACAGTGTGGAGATTCCAGCAATGTCCACAATCACCAAACTGTGGAAAGAGCTGAGATGCCCTTCAACAGAGGAATGGATAAAAAAAAGATGTAGTGAAAAGAAGGGCCATATGCACCCCAATGTTCATAGCAGCAATGTCCACAATCACCAAACTGTGGAAAGAGCTGAGATGCCCTTCAACAGAGGAATGGATAAAAAAAAGATGTGGTCCATATATACAATGGAATATTATGCAGCCATCAGAAAAGATGAATACCCAACTTTTTTTATTAACATGAACAGGTCTGGAGGAGATAATGCTGAGTGAAATAAGTCAAGCAGAGAAAGTCAATTACCTATGGTTTCACTTACTTGTAGAGCATAAGGAATAAAATGGAGGACATTCAGAGAAGGAAAGGAAAAGTGAATTGGGGTAAATCGGAGGGAGAGATGAACCATGAGAGACTGGACTCTGAGAAACAAACTGAGGGTTATGGAAGGGAGGGGAGGGTTATGGAGTATAGGTGAGCCTGGTGGTGGGTATTAAGGAGGGCACGTATTGCATGGAGCACTGGGTGTGGTACATAAACAATGACTCTTGGAACATTGAAAAAATAAAATAAAAAAAAAATAAAGTGTGTTTCTGATAGGAAACTTCTAAAAGGATCTTACTTTATTTAGTACTCTTGATTTCTGCCTTTTCATGGAAATGTTTTAAATAATTAACATTTAATATAATCATTGATATTGTTTGACTTAGGTCTAACATTTTATTGTTTTCTGTTTCTTTTATCTATTTCTCAGTTCCTTCTTTTCTTCCTTTCTTTGGATTATTTGAATATTTTCTAGCATTCTACTTTAATTTAAATTTCCCTTTTTGAAAAAAAAGATCCAGATCCCCCCTTTTTTGTGGTTACTCTAGGAATTAAAATCTACATGTCTAAACTAATAAGTTTACATATAATTGATACTGTACTATATCATGTAAGTGAGGATGTTTATGTTACATTTGTCTTACATATTACTTGTTTATACATACTTATAAAATGTGTATATTACAAATTTATTGTGTGTATATACATGCACACACACACATATATATTACCATAACAGTTTTATATTTATAATCATACATATTTTAAAGAACTTAAAGGATAATATACCTATTATATTTAATCATATACTTGCCATTTATGTTATTATTCCTTTATTCCCAAAGAAACATATTTTTCTCTGACATTTCTCTTGAGCTTGAAAAATTTTCCTTAGTATATTTGTACAGCAGATCTGCTAGTGGCAAAATCTTAGTTGCCTACATCTGAGAATGATGTCATTTCTGAAGGATATTTTCACTATATATAAAACTCTGATTTGATTTTTTTTCCTTTCAGCACTTTAAAGATGTTGTTCCATTGTCTCTTTTTAATTTAAATTCAATTATCCAACATATAGCATATCAATAGTTTCTGACATAGTTTTCAACAATTCATTAGTTGCGCATAACACTCCATGCTCATTACATCATATACCCTACCTAATGCCCATCACCCAGTTACCCCATCCCTCCACCCACCTCCCTTTCTGAAACCTTCAGTTTGTTTCCCAGAGTTAAGAGTCTTCATGGTTTTTCTCCCTCTCTGATTTCTTCCCATTCAGTTTTCTCTCCCTTCCCCTATGATCCTCTGTGCTATTTCTTATAGTCCACATATGAGTGAAAACATGTGATATTGTCTTTCTCTGATTGACTTATTTCACTCAGCATAATACCCTCCAGTTCCATCTACATTTATGTAATTGGTAGGTTTTCATCCTTTCTGACGGCTGAGTAATATTCCATTGCATATATGAACCACATCTTCTTTATCCATTCATCTGTTGAAGGATATCTCAGCTCCTACCATAGTTTGGTTATTGTGGATATTGTTGCTATAACATTGGAGTACAGGTACCCCTTATCTCACAACATCTGTATCTTTGGGATAAATACCCAGTGGTGCTATTGTTGGGTCATAGGGTAGCTCTATTTTTAACTTCTTGAAGAATCTCCATGCTGTTTTCCAGAGTGGTTGTACCAGCTTGCATTACCACCAACAGTGTAAGAGGGTTCCCTGTTCTCCACATCTTCATCAAAATTTGTTGTTTCCTGTCTTGATAATTTTAACCATTCTAAACTGATGTAAAGTGGTATCTCATTGTGGTTTTGATTTGTATTTCTCTGCTGATGAGTGATTGGAGCATTTTTTCATATGTTTGTAGGCCATTTGAATGTCTTCTTTGGACAAGTGTCTGTTCATGTCTTCTATCCATTTCTTTACTGGAGTATTTGTTTTAAAAAATAAAAGCCTTTTATTTGACATGTCATTTGCAGGTATCTTCTCCCATTCCATATGTTGCCTTTTATTTTTGTTGACTGTTTCCTTTGCTTTTTATCTTTTTCTTTTTTATTTGCCCCAAGGGTACAGGTCTGTGAATCATCAGCCTTGCACAATTCACAGCACTCACCATAACACAAACCCTCTCCAATGTCCATAACACATCCACTCTATCCCTACCCTCCCACCCCCCAGTAACCCTCAGTTTGTTTTGTGAGATTAAGAGTCTTTTATGGTTTATCTCCTTCCTGATCCCATCTTGTTTCATTATTTTTCCCTCTGTACCCTCCACGACCCCCCATCCTGCCCCTCAAGTTCCTCATATCAGAGAGATCATATGATAATTGTCTTTCTCTGATTGACTTATTTCGCTTAGCATAATACCTTCTAGTTCCATCCACATTGTTGCAAACAGCAAGATTTCATTTCTTTTGATGGCTGCAGAGTATCCCATTGTTTATATATATGTGTATATATATATATATATATATATATATATATATATACATACCACATCTTCTTTATCCATTCATCTGTTGATGGACATCTAGGTTCTTTCCATAGTTTGGCTATTGTGGACATTGCTGCTATAAACATTCGAGTGCATGTGCCCCTAAGGATCACTACCTTTGTATCTTTAGGGTAAATACCCAGTAATGAGATTGCTGGGTATTAGGGTAGCTCTATTTTCAACTTTTTGAGGAACCTCCATACTGTTTTCCAGAGTGGCTGCACCAGCTTGCATTCCCACCAATAGTGTAGGAGGGTTCCCCTTTCTCCACAAGAAGTTTTTTGTCTTGATGAAATCCCAATAGTTCAGTTTTGCTTTTGTTTTCCTTGCCTTTAGAGATGTATCTAGCAAGAAGTTGATGAAGCTGAGGTCAAAGAGATTACTGCCTGTGTTCTCCTCTAGGATTTTGATGGATAACTGTCTCACATTTAGGTCTTTCATCCATTTTGAGTTTATCTTTGTGTATGGTGTCAGAGAATGGTCCAGTTTCATTCTTCTGCATGTGGCTGTCCAATTTTCCCAGCACTATTTATTGAAGAGACTGTCTTTTTTCCCCATCAGATAGTCTTTCCTGCTTTTTCAAAGATTAGTTGACCATAGAGTTGAGGGTCCTTTTCTGGGCTCTGTTTTGTTCCATTGATCTATGTGGCTTTTTTTGAGCCAGTACCATGATATTATGATGATTACAGCTTTGTAATATAGCTTAAAATCAAGCATTGCGATGCCCCCACCTTTGGTTTTCTTTTTCAACATTCCCCTGGCTTTTTGGGGTCTTTTCTGGTTCCATATAAATTTTAGGATTATTTGTTCCAGATCTGTGAAAATGTTGATGTTATTTTGATGGGGATTGCATTGAATGTGTAGATCACTCTGGGCAGCATAGATATTTTAATAATGTTTATTCCTCCAATCCATGAGCATAGGATGTTTTTCAATCTCTTTGTGTCTTCTTCAATTTCTTTCATAAGTGTTCTGTGGTTTTTAGATCTCTTGGTTCCATTGTCTTCTGACCTCCACACTGGCTAATTAGAAATCCAATACCATTCAAATCATTGCTACCCTGTATGTAATGTATTTTTCTCTAGATATGTTCAAAATATGTTTATTTGTCTTTGGTTTAACATTTGATCACAATGTGTTTAGGCATGGTTTTCAAGGAGTTTACTTTGCTTGAGATTAGCTGAATTTTTTAAATTTATAAACTGATGCCTTTCACCAAATTTGGGGAATTTTTAACCATGATTTTCTTACTTTTACTCTGCTCCAAACTCTTTTTTCCTTACTTCTGGCTTTACTCTTACTTTCCTTTATTTCAGTGATATATATGTTGGAATTTCTTTTACATAATCTCATAGATTCCTAAACCTGGTTTTTGTTCTTCATTTTTTAATGCTATTTCTCTCTCTATTCTTCAGATTGAATAATTTGTATCAGTCCATCTTTAAGTGGACAGAGTCTTTCTTTGTCATCTCTATTCTGTTAATCATAGCAACGACTTTTTCATTTCACATGTTGTATTTCTCAAAAAAATTCATTTGGTTCTTTTTTTATATTTTATATTTCTCTGGTAAAAACTCCTAGTTTTTCATTATTTTCAAGTGTATTTTCTTTGCTTTATGAAACATATTACAATGGTTGCTTTAAAGTTCTATGGTGATTCCTACACTGGGCCATCTTAGGACTAGCATCTGTTGATTATCTTTCTCCTTGAAAGTTGGTCACATTTTCCTGGTTTTCTCATGTTGAGTAATATCAGAATGTATTTTGGACATGCACATTATGTTGTTTGGGCTCTGGATCCTCTAGAGAATGTTGAGGTTTATGTTTCGGCAGAAAATCCACTAGATTAACTTCTGACCAAAAACTCTATCTTCTGTGGTCTGTGTTCAAATTTCTGTTCAGGTTTCAAAATCTTTGCTATGGTTCCAATTTGCACATGTATATATTGAGCAAAGAATAGCTGAAGAATTTTATGAATTTAGACACAGCAATAATAGATCACTTCTTCTGGATCTTTTCTTTCCAGGATTTGCTCCCATACTGTCCAGCCCACAGGCACATCTTATGCTGGTTCCTCCAGCCAGAAAAGAAGGGTATCTCTTAGAACTTAGCTGCCAACATCACCAAGACTGTACTACAAAAAGACTGGGGTCTTCTTCAGGCAAGGTCACATGCAGGAAAAAAATAATGAAACTCATGGTGTAGGTGTAGCTCTCTAAGATTTGACTCCCCTCAATAACCTGCCTGCATAATACTTTTGTTTGTTTTCTATCCAGAGCTTTTAGTTGTAATCAATGGGATAGATGGGCTAAAGTGAACCACCATGCTGAAACTAAACTCTAGGTTTTGGGGTTTTTTTCAGACTTATATGGTTATATTTTATTATCCATTTTGGCATTAAGAGATTTTACTAGGTCTCTAGTAAGGAGTACTAGTAAGGAGCGATTATCATTAACATCCCACTGTAGATCATTTGTAGTTTTGTTGTATATAATTAGGCTTCAATTAACTATATGATAATGTGCTTACAATTTTCATATTTGAACATTGTTGCCAATGTTGCCTTTTGCTATTTCCTTAAAATGAAGTCCCAAACTTAAAAAAAAAAATCCAACTCTGCATAAGATCGCAGAATAAGATTTTTAGGTACTTAAACAAATATATGGCTACAAAGAAAGTCAGTGGTGTGATATTCCCATCTGACTATGTGCAGTGTCTTCATTCCCCCCTTGAGTTATGGCATTTCAGAATGTTAGAATCAGAAGGGCCCTTCCAAGTCACTTTGTTTCTTTTCATTATTTTATGAATAAAGTACTGGAGAAAATAAAAATGTAGTGATGCCTTCGAGAGCCTAGAGCTGATTAATGAGAGACTCAGGTTTTTATGCATACATCTTGACCAATTCCATTAGTCTAGTCTGCTTCCATTTTCAACATAGGATAGTAATTACTTCATTGAATCAGCAAATAATGTTCTGATGTATCATTACTGGCTCCATTTTCCAAATTAGGAAACTGGTAAGAGTTTAGAAATATAATGTATCCTCCCTACAGTTGCAAAACAAGTAAATTGATCAATGTGACTCCATAGCATATTAACTGGCCACTCTGACTCCAAAGTTTATAGCTCTAACTCTGAATTTATGTCTCATGATCTGACATATTGTTTTTATTTTTGTTAAATTAATTTATATGAAATGTAATAAAAGTGTCACCTTTAGTTTTATATACATTAAATCTATTTTATTTAAAAAATAACTTTAAATGTAATACAATCCATCCTAAAAAATCTGGACTGTGATATATACATAGGCACCCTATAAATATTTATTGAAGCAATAAGTGATAATATCACCTTGATCATCATCATCACTGACATTTATGAAACATTTATTATGTGTCCTGTGCTTTGCTCAGTTCTTCATGTGCATTTTCTTTTTTTTAATTCTCCAAACAAGCTTTCTGTTTTATATAATAGATGTGGAAATTGAGGCACAAAGAAATGTAGTAACTTTCCCAAGTTCATAAAATCAGTCTGGGGCAAAAACCCAGACAGCTCCGCAAACACTGCTTTTAACCTATATAAAAAGAAGAGCATATGTCAGTACTTTTTCAGGGAAGAAATATCCCTAAATATTGATTTCATTTAGTAACACATCATTAGGCACCATTTGACATTTGTTATCACTTCATTATTTAGTTTTGCAATTTCAACACCCTTCACCCCTGCCATCTTAGCTACTGTCCCAAAAATGAGATCAATATGTAAAAATTCAATTCTACTTTCTGGGTCTCCTCACTTAATCATGAATATTTTAGTCTTCCTTAAAACTTTTAAGAGAAAACAGAACAATTTAGAAAATAGATTAAATAGGTATATAACAAGTATCTTTAAAGACAGTTGGCAAAAACTCATCAAGGACAAAGTTGAGTATAATTTTGTGCCTTTACCAGTAGAATTCCTCATTTCCTATTCCAGTGTACACCAAGTCCCTTCCTGATGATCAAAATAAAGTCACACATAGTCAGAATTGTTTCTCAATAGCTGAGTTTTCTGAATTTTAGGAGTAACTCACCTATATTATTTGAATTGGCCTTCCCAGTTATTGCATTCTAAGAAAATCCTGTTCCTTCTTTAAACAGATCGAAGAAGTACTCTTTATGGGTAGGAGGGTCATGCTTTCTTTCTCCCCATATTCATTGTATGTCTTACTCTCAAACTGTTCAAGGAATCCTTGCTCAATAAATGAATGAATGAATGAAGAAAGCCCCTAGCAGGGTTATCACAAGCACTGATAAATGTGCAACTAAATAAAAAGATCTAGAAAGCTATAATATCTGACTTCCATTTCCTCACTATTCTACAATTATTTTTTTACAAAATAGAAGAGCCCTCCAACTTTTTTCTCTCTAGTCCCCAGCTTCATTCTATACCCTTAATATCTTTGAACCTGTCTAGATGACAAAATGATAGCAGAGCACTTTTGTTTTTTTCCTCTAATTATCTCT
The DNA here is from genome assembly GCA_002007465.1 of Ailurus styani. NCBI lineage: Eukaryota > Metazoa > Chordata > Mammalia > Carnivora > Ailuridae > Ailurus > Ailurus styani. Next base: position 1,205,925 of record LNAC01000403.1, on the reverse strand, counting down.
TCCTGTCGACTTTCCATTGTCAAATATTTCTTTGAAATAATTTTCCTGAAGAATCACTTTTCCTAACCAGAATAAAAATATTTTAAATAAAAGTTAAACACAGGTATTGAACAGATGTTTAGTTCAATGTCATGATATCTAAAGCAATGTAGGGAAAGCAACATCTTGATGAGAAGGCTTAAGCACGAAATATCTTTCTGTAATCTCAATTCCAGAAACAAGAATTTTTTGGCAAGTGAAAGCACAGATTTATTTATCATGATGTCTGCGATGTAAAAACTTATTAATTAGTAGAATGACACGTGAATGAATATCTTGCTTAAAGTAAAAGATTACACCTGGGGTGCATGCGTGGCTCAGTTGGTTAAGTGTTCAAGTTTTGATTTTGGCTGAGGTCATGATGCAGAGTTGCAGGATCAAGCCTCGCATCAGATTCCATGCTGGGTGTGGAGACTGCTTAAGATTCTCTCCCTCTTCCTTTGCCCTTTCCCCACTTGCTCTCTAAATAAATAAAAGCTTATTTCATTAGCGCTGAATTAAAAAAAAAGTGTGGGGGGAGAGTGGGGGATGATTTGGAAAAGATTTTGGGTTCTGAGAGATTCCATGTTCATTACACTGGAAAAATAAAATGCAAGTTAAGTTATCTGCTAATTTACAGGACAAATCCAAAGTTTGGATTCTGTGCGACTCTCCTGGGAACTTGTTCAGTAACATATGTGTGAGTTAGAGATGGGAAGCTTCTTCAATGAACACCTCCAGTTTCTCTGAAACAATTTTGACTCAGCTCTACATTCCCTTCTTAAATTCCTGTCAGGTTTGGAGGTGTTCACGCATGAAAGGGACAAATTCCCCAGAAGGTTGCGACCCCCTGTGGCAGGCTTTGTGAGACAATAAAAAGATTAAGACCCCAGCTGTGCCCATGTCAACTAGTGAACCTCAAAAGTAGGATCACTGACTAGAGAGAAAGTCTTAATTTTGTATAGGTTAAAAAAGAAAACAAAGTAGGGAACATAAGGTAGTGAGTAGGGAGATGGTAAAATCTGGAATAAGAAATAGGCTTACAGGTGTGGGGGGAGGCTGGAAAAGGTGCCTTGTTGGCTTCTTAAACAGAAAAAGGAGAAAGCAATAACCAACAGAAGATTCTTAATGATCTGAACACGGTCACAGATGCCTGAGGCTGGGCCTATTTCAGGGCAATAATGAGCTTTTGGGCTTGTGGAATCATTTATTTGGCTGTGCAGCCTGGAGCCCAAGGGCGCTGTTCATTAGGAAGCAGGAACTTTACCTAAGGGTTGTTTGTGTTGGTCTTTCTAGCCAGAATGAATTGTTCATTAGCATCTGAGAGAAAACCACCTCTCTCTATAGATAAATGGTTTTAAAAAAAAATAAAACCACCAAAACTTGTTGATTGGGGTTGGGTGAGCAAAGGGATAGGGTGTTCAATAGATTTCTAAACCCTTTGATGGTAGTTGAGGGGCAAATAAATTTGTGCAGCATAAATCAATCCCAAATCACTGCAAGACTAACCTGATTTTAATTGTTAAAATGGCAAATTAACTTGGTCCTATGTTTGGTCCAGTTCTTTGGGTTGATTTAATGATATAATTGGATAAAGCCAGGGTTGATCTCCTTTTAATGCAAGCTAACAACTATTAGTCCCATTGGATAAGTCAGTGCACCAAACCATGACCATCAACTACCCTGGGGATGGTCTTCCATTATGGAAACACACCCAGGGGTGAGGACCAAACTGGAGGGTCTGGGACTTGAAATTCCAAAGACTGGGAGGTTACACCCAACTATGTAGGGACTTTGATCTTGTCTTGTTTGATGTTACCTTATGAAGGTTTCTTGCTTTTTCTAGGGCATTCTAGTTTAATAGCATTTTAGGAGTGATGGTTTTCTTTCTTTGTGGAAACTTTGTAAGTAATGGTATGGAAATGAAAACATGTTTCTTTGTTTCTCCTTTTACTGAACTTCTCCAGAAAGTAATTTGGAGAGTTGAAAATATATGTAGCCTAGAGACTATAATAAGATAACTTTAAAAAATAAAATGAAACAAAATAAAATAACCAAAAATAAGTTTTCTTTCCAGATGGAGATTTTCATAGCCTGGAAAAAAGTACACAGAAAGGTTTATATAACTGATTAGGGACAGGAAGGCTCAGAAACAAATCCTGAGCTACATGAAGTTTGCTGCCAGTGACACAGGCGATTCAAATTTGACTAATACTCTCATAAAGGGTAGAAGCAATTGGCTGCTGCAAATCAGAAAACCAACTTTGTCCTGGAGGTTCCTTTTAATTGAGGTTAACTGCTAGGTTGCCTTAATTACTGTGCTTTTTCCCAGTACTCCTAGCAAATATTCCATTGGCCCTGACTCTGGCAATATCCATCGAAATGTTGTAAAATTACCAATGACTGAAAGAGGGAGCAACATATTCAGACAGCGCCTTAAAGATTGGATTAGTCCTTGTGAGGGCCCACTGCTAATGATGTCTCTGCAAATTGTGCTGTAGTAATTTAAACAGAACACATCTTTTGCACAATATATCTGGGCATAGAAACATACAGATGCTTTCACAGCCCAACATGGCAAATTCATAATTGTTTATAGGTGCCCTTTGTCTCCTGCTGCTGATTTTTTTTTTGTCCCTTCCCTTTTTCATTAAAACAAAACAAAACAAAAACTCTTCTACCACCAAAGCCTTGAAACATTTTGTGATCCTAACAGTATTTAGAATTACTGGGCCATCAGGAATGCCAACATGGACATTCATTGCACACACCAGCTGCTTGAACGCAGTTTTTCTGGAGCATCTTCTGCTCTTGGTTTTGACGTTAATGTATTTCTAGAGCCTTCCTTCAATTGAAAAGTCCCTTAGTTCTCTCTGCCCAAGGTCCATGTGAATCTCTTCAATGAACAATATAGCTGTTATAACTCTTGGAAAGTGTGAACTTTTGTGAATGTAATAGTAAAATTGTGTGTGTGAGTGAGAATTTAGCTATCCTCTGCCTGTTTTACTTGGCTTAAAATGAAGTAAACTACCAATGCCAAGTTTAGCAATTAGAACTGACCACCTACAGAATCAGATTAAAGGAATGAGGAAATAATAGGCATTTTCTCAAGAGCAAATGTTTGCCATTTGCTCCACAACTTCCAATGTCTTACGATGAAATAAAATAATGAGCTATGAATCAGCAAAATTTGCTTTATTATGTAACCTGGTAACTATTTCCGATGGCATATTTCCTAAATTTGTCACTCCTTCCTGATATGGGCAATTTATAACTTTCATTTGGGACTTTCATTATAAGAGACAATATTTAGATCATTTGAAAGTGTTAGGCTGGAGATTCAAATTGATTTCTTTTCACCAGGGTCATTTACTTGGAACGCTAATTTCTGGAGTACTTCATGTAGTCTCTGGATAACTGCCGTTTATCGATTTCACACCATGTTTTCAAAAACCGAAAGTTTAGTTGTGAATTAATAAGGAATCTCCATAAAAAATACACTAGTGAAGGAACCATGACTCTTCATCTATATGATCATTTTAACCCTTAACAACATATGGGGATGGAAGGATGAAATAACTTTTACACATTTTCTTTTAATTTAGTAAACATGGTAAAGCACCAAAAAATAAAGAGTAGTATCAAAATTCTCACATACCCAATAACCACGGTTTAAAAATTATAAAATATTGCCATTATTGCTTAGGATATATATATTTTTTAAAGGAAATATAACATTAAAGTAAAAAGAATGACACCATCAAGTCTCTTCCTCGAACCTTTTGACTTTTTCTTTCCCCAGAAACTACCACTATCAAATACTGGCATGTTCCCAGTTGAATAACATGTATGTGCATATCTATAGAATTATGCATTTGTTNAACATGGTAAAGCACCAAAAAATAAAGAGTAGTATCAAAATTCTCACATACCCAATAACCACATATCTATAGAATTATGCATTTGTTTTATATAAATGATATCATGCTGTGTTCAACAGTCTTTATCTTGCCTTTTTTTTTTTTCACTAAACATGCTGCCTTTGAGATCCGTGTATGGAAACTTGTAGTTCTAACTCGTTCATTTTAACCACTGTGTAGTATTCTCTTATATTCTACAATGTATGCATAGATTTTCTTACTGATGGATTCTTAACTTGCTTCCATTTATATAGTCATTACAAGCAAGTCTTCAAGGGACACGCTTGACAAGTCTCCTGCTGCACATTTATAAGGCTTTCTCTGTGATATATATCTAGAAATTGCAGTTGCAGGCCTAGACCAAACACATTTTTGACTTACTAGGTATTGCTAAATTGTTCTCCAAAACAGGGTAACAATTTACTTTTGAGAATGCAATGACTAGTGCTATGCATATTCTTCAACTTTGAACATTTCTAGGCTTATAAAGTATTTTGCCCAACTAGTAATTATGAAATGAAAATCCAAAAAAATGAACTAATTTGCATTTTCTGATACCTTTTGAGATTATGCCACTTTTCACCCATCGTTTGTCTGTGAACTGCCTATGAATTGCTTATAGAAGTCCTTTGTCCATTTTCCTACATGCTTGCTTGTATATGGTTCTTACAGGTACATGGGATTATATTCAAATTTGGGTTCTGTTCCTTTCTTTTACTTACTGTAAAAGTTTTCCTTCAGTTTTTTGCTTATTCATCATTCATTGTGCCTTTATGATAAAGATGTTCATATTTAAAGCAGTCCTAATTATCTATTTTTTGTTATGCTTTTAACTAGAAGTATTCTTCTACCAGAGTTTATAAGAAATTCTATTAAGTATTTCACTAATGACAGTAAATTTTTAAAAAATGGTCTATAATACCCTGGAATTAAATCAGAGGTATAATATGAAGTAGAAATTTAATATAATTTTTTTCTTCTATACAGAAAACTAGTTGTCTAAACACCATCCTTTGCTGATGTGTACTGCTGTTTGTCATATACCAGATGAGGCCATGTATGTTTGCTCTTTCTATGGGCTTTCAATTTTGTGGTTTGGGGTTTTTTACCTAGTCCTATGTTAATACCATGCTGCTTTTATTTATTATTTTTTAAGATTTTATTTATTTATTTGACAGAGAGAGAGAGAGAGAGAGAGAGAGAGAGAGAGAGAGAGAACAAGCAGGGGGAGGGGCAGAGGGAGAAGCAGTCTCCCCACTGAGCAGGGAGCCCAACATAGGACAGGATCCCGGGACCCCAGGATCATGACCTGAGCTGAAGGCAGTCGCTCAACCAACTGAGCTGCCCAGGCACCCCATGCTGTTTTAAGTACTATATATTTTAAAAATAATTCTTGCTCTGTGGTAGAATAAACCTCACATTCATGTTCATTCTTTTTAATCATCTTTACTCTATTAGACTTTTATTTTTTTAATGTAAGTTTTAATAATAGTTTGCCTTTCTCTTAAATAACATGTTTGATATTTTTATTCAATACATAAATATGTAGACTAATATGAGGGAGAATTGACATGATATTAACTCCATCCACAAATATGATTCACCTCCCTATTTAATCGGAGTTCTTTGGGGACTTTCAATTATATTTTGTACATTGCTCTGTTCTTGTTAATCTTCTGTTTGATCTATTCCCAGGTAGCTTATAGATTTCATTGACATTATGTAATTGTATTTTTCAAATGTTTTAAATACTTGTTAAGATACTGGTATTTCTATGATCACATTAATTCCAGCAACTTCGATGAACAATCTCACTACATTACAATCCTTGGTTTTAGTTTTTTTTGCATTTTTTTTTACAGACAATTGTCTCTTATGAAAATTCTTATGCTCATTTCTTTTTCCTTTTTATTAGCTCAGTAGCGGCAATACTCATCATCCTTATCTTATTCCTGACTTCATAAGGACTTCCAAACTTCCACTATTAAGCACTGTTTTATGTAGTTGATATTTATTAGAGATAGGTAATGTCTTTCTGTTAATAACTTGCTAAGGATTTTATCAGGAATGAGTATTGACTTGAATGGTTGCTTTTTCTGCAACTGCTGAGATGATGGTATATGTTTTCTACTTCCTAATCTGTTAATGTGGTGAATAGTATTAGTATCCTGCCATTTAATGCCATTTTTGTATTTTTTGAATGTTCCTACATGATCATAACACATTCTTCTTTTACAGATTGTTGAATTTAGTTTCCTAGTATAGTATTTAGATTTTTGCATCTGTGTCCACAATAAAATTAGTTTATAGTTCTGTTCTTGCACAGTCTTTCTTTCCTTCTTTAACTAACTTCAGATAAGATAGGAATTATGTGTTCCTTGAAAGTTCAGGGAGACTTCCTGATAAAACAGTCTGAAACTATTTTTATTTTTTAATGCGTATGTGTACAAAAAATATTTTTTTTACTATGTGGGAAGTGGCACTTTACTATAAATTCAATTCTTCTAATGTTATTTCTCTAACCAATTTATATATATTATGTAACAAATTATAGCTCATTACGATTTTTCAGAAGATTGTACAGTTATGTAAGTTTGAAAATGTATTGGCATTAGGCTTTTTCATAGAATTATTTTTAAAAAGTTAAAATTTCACTGTATTTGAAATTATGGTGCTTTTCATAATGTTGATAATTGTTTCTCTGTGCCCTCTCTGTTTTTTATATTGCTTTCCCTAAAGCATTGTCTATATTTTAAGGAATATTTTTGTTTGTCTTTTAAGAATCATTTTTAGATTCTCTGATTCTCTGTTGCCTGAGATCTCTGATCACCATTCTCTGATGCATGTTTCTTTTAATGTGTCCTATCTACATTCTACATTATTTTCTTTTCTCTTCTATAGCTATAGATTGCTCTGCTGCTACCATCATTTTGGTACATAAATTTTCCAAATTTGGGAAATGAGATCCTCTTCAAGCCAGTCCTCTTGGTTTTTTTTTTTTGTTTTTTTTGTTTTTTGTTTTTTGTTTTTTGTTTTTTAACACATCTTTATCTTTCCTGGGGCATATCTTTGCTTCTTGGATTGAAATATTTCTCCAAGGATCCCTGGTTTTATTAATGGATAATGAGTGGTATTTAAATGCCAAAATCAGGTTGTCTGGAGTGCTCATTATGATTGGAATGTTGCTGCCCTAGGGCAGAGCTATGGTACACATATACACACAGTATACACATACACATATATGCACATACATACTTAGACATGTGAACGTTTATATTTGTCTCTATGAATTGAAAACCATACCATCTAAACAATACTCCTAGTTCCATTCCAGTAGCACAGGTTCATCCTAGTTTTCTCCCTTCCTGTATTTGTAACTCTTTTTTCCAACAGTGANCCCATCCACCCTATCCCTACCCTCCCACCCCCCAGTAACCCTCAGTTTGTTTTATGAGATTAGAAGTCTCTTATGAAACCTACCTCTTATTATTCTTCATATGTTTACTTATTGAACCAGTCCCCTTGTTTGTGACCAATCTCACACCAATGCTGTTACAGTGTCCACAGAACAGAAACCCTCCTCACTCTTCCCAAGCTCTGACATCTTGTGCCAAGCTACCCCCACCACCACTGTGTGCCCCTGATGGGGCTCCAACCCCCAGTGCTGGACATCTCACTGGGAAGGTACCTTCCTCATCCCTTCCAGGTTCTGAAACTCCATTCAAAACCATTCATTAGTATGAACACCCTTTTAGTCTGTTTGGGCTCATGACCCCATCCTGCAATGCCCCTCCAAATGGAGGGGAGGCTCTTTTCACTTGATTGGCATCCACACCCCATGCTAGCCTGCTCACCTATGCAGACATCCTCTCAGTCTACTTGGGCTCCACTCCCCCTGCCATGACATTCCCTTCACCACACTTGAGCTCTGACACCTTGTCCAGGTCTCCACACAGATTGCCGTATCACCTCTCAATCCCCAGTCCATGTGAATACTCACCTAACACTGCTTGTTTTTTGATACCTCCTATTAGGCCACCTCCTGCATAGACATTTCCACTTATCCTACCCTTGGGAAGCACCATCTTCCATGAATGTCTTATCCTTATCACTCTCTTTGGGCTCCAAATCACACTCTAGGTCACTGCGGCTGACGTCACTCCAGCATAGACTCTTACCTTGCTCTATACCATCCAATGGTTTTAAGCTTATATTTTTCATCAAAGAAAGGAGAAAGTACTAAAAAGAGGAAGAGGAAGATGACACTTAAATTTTTAACCTACAGAATTAGGAAGCTCTAAAGTTAATTTATATTTCAATGCTTCTTCCAAATGAATCAAGAACCCTAGGAATATTTTTTCCAAATTCCTCTTTCCTCCATCATTTATTATTAGCTTATATTTTGGTTCCACTTTTTTGTTTTGTTTTGTTCTTGGTGGGGTTGTTTTTTTTTTTTTTTGGTTGTTATTATTATAATGATTTTTATAGTCAATATTTATCGAGTTTACATTTTTTTACTCATCATTATTTTATATCGTCTTTTTTTCTTCTGAGTTTAATTTTCTTATTGAGTTTTAGGGGTTTTTTTCTTTTCAGTTTTATTTATTTATTTGTCAGAGAGATAGAGAGAGAGTGCACCCAAGCAGGGAGAGAGGCAGAGGGAGAGGGAGAAGCAGGCTCCCTACTGAGCTGGGAACCTGATGCAGGACAGGATCTTAAGATCCTGGGATCATGACCTGAACCAAAGGATTAGATTAACCAACTAAGCCACCCAGGCATCCCAAAATTTTTAGATCTTAAACCTTTTTATTTTTTTAAATCTTGAATGATACTCTATCTGCATATAGATTTCTGGGTTGACACTTGCATTCCCCCAGAACTTTTAATATACTATTCTACTGTGGTTTGTTTGTTTGTTTGTTTGTTTGTTTTCAGCATTTTCTGCTTCTATAAGACTGTTAAATTGTAGCTTCTTTGTAATTAGTTGTCTTTTCTATTTAGATGCTTTTAAGTCTCTTTCCTTTGTTTTGCTTTTCTATCATTTCACTATTATATTTTATTTATTTATTTTTTATTTTTTTTAAGATTTTATTTATTCATTTGACACAGAGAGAGATTACAAGTAGGCAGAGAGGCAGGCAGAGAGAGAGGAGAGAGGAGGAAGCAGGCTCCCCGCTGAGCAGAGAGCCTGATGTGGGCCTCGATCCCAGGACCCTGGGATCATGACCTGAGCCGAAGGCAGCGGCTTTAACCCACTGAGCCACCCAGGTGCCCTCGCTATTATATTTTAAGATGTAGTTTTGTTTTGGCTCATTTCACTTGAGATGTACATCTTTCTCCCTTGATACATTTTGTACTTTCTTTATATCCATGCCTACATGTCTCCTCCTGCCTTTTACCTTGGGTTATATCCAGAACAATATTCTCACTTCTGGTTTTCAAATCCGAATGCTTTTTTCGGCTGTGTCTAGTGTATTATTTAATCAATCTCTTAAGTTTTTCTTTTAACGACTATGTTTTAATTTTCAGAATCCTTATTTGGCTATTTAAAAAGAAATCTCCTGCCTTTTGTATATGTGGTTCTTTTCTTTATGTATCATTTATATTTCTCCATTGCTTTTAATCTTTTAAATGCAATTTATTTTTAAATCTTTCTCATATCCTTCTATGGATTGCATTTATCAAAATTCAAATTTCCCTATCGTGTCTTCTGTCTCATATGTCAGTTCTCTTGTTGATCATTTCCTGTGCTGCCCAAATTCTTGCAGGAACCCCAGTCTCCTCCTTCTGTGTGCTTTAGGCCTGGGGTCTGGATTCTCCTTCCTACACCAGATTCAGAATCAGGTCATTATGGCCTCTACCTGGTGTTGCTCTCATCACAAACTTTTCAGCTTTAGCTTCTGTTTCTGACTCTGATATTTTAGGTCTATCCTTGTGTCTAGCATCTGGATAGTTTCCTTTCTGTTTAACATGGCTTTAGTTTTTCAAAGGTTATGGCTTAAGATTGTTTCTATTCTTGGCAGCGAGAGGTGAAAAGTAGAGAGTTGGAAAGAGGATTTGAGGGAGTTTCTACTTTAGCTTAACCTGTCCTATTAATCTAAAATCATAGCACTGTAATGTTGAAAATTAAGGCAAGAATAAAAAATGGGAAAATACAGTAATATCAATTTATACTCATTCATTAAAAATTTGAGATAAGAGCTGAAATTACCTTTTTCATATTTTTGAAGTACAATTACTAGAACAAACAGGATATAGACTTTAAACTATTTAAATACATGGTATCTTTAAAGGTTTTTGTTCTTCTTCTTATTTGTGATGGATTTTTCTGTTCATTGTAAATGACATGCTGGTACAGGATTTGTGCGTGAGATCTGTCTTTAGCATTCCTGGCTTTCATTTTCGTAATTACTTCCTTTTTCCGTGGAAACTTTGTTTCCCTTTCTTGGTTCAAGAGTCCCTTTCCTTTCCCCTTTCAAATTTTTAAGAGCATAGTAGGGTTCTATGATTTTCTTCATGGTTTTACTAAATGGCTGGTGGGTTAAAGCAATGATTTTTTTTTCCCCCTAGGGATATGTACAGCTTGGGTGAAACAGAGGAAGACAGGATAGAAGAATGTATCTGTCATGAATTTTCAGCCCAGCAAAGTAATAGGTCATTTGTGGACTCAGGTTTACCTTAATAACTTCCCTAAAATCATGTTATACACATGATTGCCTCTGACCAAAGGCCAGCTCTACCACTAATACAAATCAAATTTAGTACACATGTTTCTGAACATGTTACTCATGCAGTTTGAGAATATCATTAAAATGTATAATAAGTGTATTTAAATAATCATTTTGGAATTTCTCATATTTTAACTCATTCCATCTGCTTTAATTTGTGAGCTTTTTTATCATAAGCTTAAAATACAGTAAGAAAGGTAACTAAGGTTACCTATATAACTACGGTTATACTAATTTCACTGTACCTCTTCTAAGTAATCAAGCATGTAGGGGTGCCTGGGTGGCTCAGTCAGTTAAGTGTATGCATTTGGCTTAGGTCATGATTCTGGGGTCCTGGGATGGAGCCCCACATGGGGCTCCCTGCTCAGCGGGGAGCCTGCTCCTGCCATACTCCCTGCTTGTGCTCTTTTACTCTCTCTGTCAAATAAATAAATAAAATATATAAGAAGTCAAGCATGTAATAAGGATACATAAATATTGAATCAATTGTATGCCCGAGATTCTACCAGAGATTCTTACTGCTCTTTCTTCCTATCTTGCTTTCCGTCTTGCTTTCTTTCTTCCTGTCTTTCTTTTAATTTTATTTTTAATCTCCACTCCCAACATGGTGCTGGAACTCACAACCCCAAGATCAAGAGTTGCATGCTCTACCCACTGAGCCAGCAGGCGCCCCCTACTGTTACTTTTTTTTTTAAATGAGGGAGAGCTTTTCTTACTACCATTTCTTTCTTTTTTTATTTCCTAATATTTTTACTTGTTATGTGTCAGGCACTGAGCTAAGGGCTGTACAAATATTAACTCATTTATTTTTCTTTCTTTTCTTTCTTTTTTTTCTTTTCCAGTATGATAAGGGTAGTTTTTAATCCTCATCAGTTATTTCACCCATCCTCCCCACTCCCCTTGCCTCTGGTAACCATCAGCTTGTTTCTTACTCCTTTAAAAAATTAATAACAGATCTCAAGAATTTCCCAGAAAAAAAAATCACATAAAAATTGGAGGTACAGTGACCCTAAATCCCAAATCCCAGCTGAGGTCGTAATTTCTGATTCTAGAACATCCAGTTGTTTGTAGCATAGAGGTAAAGCTGATCCTCAAGCATCCCAGAAATGGAGCTGTTACATTTCATTTTAATGGGCACCTGGGTGGCTCAGTGGGTTAAAGCCTCTGCCTTTGCTCAGGTCATGATCTCAGGGTCCTGGGATGCTGCCCCGCATCGGGCTCTCTGCTCAGCGGGGAGCCTGCTTCCTCCTCTCTCTCTGCCTGCCTCTCTGCCTCCTTGTGATCTCTCTGTCAAATAAATAAATAAAATAAAATCTTTTTTTAAAAAGTTTCATTTTAAGGGACGTTATCTTGTTCTTTCCAATCTTTCCATGTTTTCTGAAATCAGATGTGTAAGGTCAAGGATAGCAATTTAAATTTTGGGCCGCTGAGCAAAACAAACAAACGAAATAGTCAATGACTTCTTTATGCAAACCACGAAATTACTGATTTATATTGGAGAGACACTCTTTTCTTCCCTGGCTTCACATCCCTCGCGTAAATTCTTTTGCTACCCCCTTGCGTCACTTGACATTTTCCCCAAGAGTTACATCCAACATTCTGTAAGATTTTTTTCTAAATCCCTTTTGCACTATTAGCCTCATGAAATTTTAGAGTGAAATAGTCCCCAGGGACATAAATTCCTCTGTGAAATAAAATTTAAATCTATTTCTGGTTACTATTTTGTGACCCTCAACTTAAGTGTATCCGTTTCCTTCATTTTGTGTCCCTCTCACACACACAGAAGCCTTATTTGGCGTATATTTATTTTTCAAAGTTAATGGGGTGAGGTGTGTATTAAATTTGTTTTTTTTTTTTTAAATAAAGAGTATTTGGGAAGAGTTTCTTGAAAGCTTTTAAGATAATGAAGATTGCTCATGGGTGTTGAGAATCACTAGTTTTCATATGTGTACATTCTTATTGAACCAACTCTTTTGGAACATTGCTTGTTGTGAACTAATGTCATCTTGCACTCTACTAACGCTTTTAGAATAGTATGGCATTTTATAAAATGAGAATAACTTACCTCTATGTAGTAGATAATTTATTTTACCCATTAAAATGTGTCTATTAGCTTAAAAGTGATGTCCACTATAATTTAAACATATCACTTAGCTCTTTACAGATGACATTTATTAAAGCCTATATCAGAAATGAAAAAAAATCTGAAGTATCCAAACAAAACTTTATTTTACTTAACAAATAATAAAATTTTAACATTATTATTCATGAGACTTATTCTTGAAAAATATTCTTATCAAAAAACATACTAGACTTCATGAGTTTCAACTAGGAAGGAAAAAGCTCTACTTTTCATATAAATATCTTGATGCTCATTAGGAATAATCATTTAAATGATTTCTTAAATTGAAGGATTGTGTTGTAGTTAATGAAGCTTGTATTCAACACTGTATCATTAAGAAAAGGCGAATTTTCTCACATGAAATTGCCTAGGTTGTAAAGAGGAAATGTATTGATCATACTTCTGTGGATATGTGTGAGAAGTGGAGACTGGCTTCATCTATGGCCACTGAATAAAGTGGAGGAGTTGTATAAATTATGTTAGTTCAGAATCCAGAAGGCTTCCTTTCCAGGGAGATTGATACATGGAGATTGAGCTCAATTTTGAATGAGCTGTAGTTAGTTATTTTGTATACATAAAATATACCTTAATTCTGCCACAGAGCACTTTAGGTTTTACATTTTCTATGATGTATGTGTGCATATGTGTGTGTGCACACATGCTCTCTTATGTGATCATGTTTTGCATTCAGGGCTAATCTCTTTTGCTGAAGAATGGAAGTCTTTGCTTCTGCTGCAGTGAAGCTCATGGGCTCTGTAAGTGGACTCCTGGGTCCTGGAAGCAGTTCTGCCGCTTACTACATCTGGGATCTTGGACAAAAGTCCTAAATTCGTTAGGTCTCCATTGCCTCAAATGCAACAAAGAACAGGGTGACCAATAACTCCTTAGGGAACAAGAAGTTTCCCTAGGAGCAGATCTTTTAATACTGAGACCAGGAAAGTCCAAGGCAAACTGAAATGAATTGGTCACCCTAACAAAGGTCGACATAAAAGTGCATACTACCTGGTGTTCTGAAACCAGCTCCTACTAGCTGTGACAGCCAATTTTTACAGTAAGGAATTCTGTGGGACAGTTATTATATATTCAGAAATTTTGTGAGTTATTGGTAGCTTGGAACGATCCTTGTTGGGAGTTTCCCCACCACTGTTTTTAGCAAATGCTACAAATAAGGGCATTTTTTCTCCCCAGTTACCTAGCATACCATTGCCTAACAAACAACAAGGTTGATGACATTTCTAATTTAAATAATCCATGTAAAATTCTTAGTGAAGTGCATGATACAAAGTGATAATTCAGTGCCACTGATTAGTCATTCATTATTATCATTATTAATTTGCATTGCCAATCAATAAGTATATGTTAACTGAGCTGAAATCTGCCAACAGTCACTTCTTATGAATACTTCTTATTTCACTGGACTTTTTTCGATCTATCCAAAAGGTAGACTAAGTATATTTTCTAGGTCTTAAAACTGGTGGTTTTCTCCATCTTCCCTTCTTACAAAATCCCGAAAGATTTATCATTTTCCAGATTCCCCATGGCCAATCTTCAAACACTACATGTCTAGCTGGAGCAGTGACTCTAGCACCAAGAGTGCATGAAGAATTATGCATTGGTGCTGTGCACAAAAGCATGGTAAATTGGATTATGCTAATTAGGTCTTCAGAGAGGACCTAAAGAAGGTGGCTCCCTGGGTTGTGACGGAGACCACCACCACATGGCTTGTCCTCGCCCACTGCCCAAATCTTTCTGGTATTTTTCTGATCTTCAGTAGTGCTAGAAATTCCTATTTTTAGTCTTTGAGTTATAGAGAGTTTAAAGCTTCTCTTTAAATGAAATCTGTTACTGGGGGAAGACAACACATTAGGTCATCAACAGAGCGCAAAGTAGTTTACCAAGTTAGCTCTAGCAAGTATCTTTGCTTTAAGGAAATTGACCCAGAAAAGTGGTGAAAGGAAAGCTCTGAAGTTTGGGAAGTTACAGATGAGGGCAGGTAGGGTGGGGAAAGGCTATAGACGTATGATAGGCTGCGCTGGAGGGTATCGGGTCCTTGGATGGCGGGATGAATTTTAAAGGGAGAAGGAAGAGTTAGTGCAAGAAAGAAGATGAAGGGAAAGTAAGGCAAATATATCTCCTATTCTTGAGAACTAGGAGAGATTATCCCTATAATGCTCTGAAATTTCAAATTTTAAAAAGGATCTTCAGTCAAGATAGGTAAAATGATATCAAATCCACAAAAGTTTTCTTGGGGCCAGTATAGATCTTCAAGCATAAAAATGCACACCTAAGAGTAAATATGTCTAGGAAATTCCATCTCTGGTTCATTAGGAAGTCTAATGCATAGAAAATGAAGACTCTTGGCCTGGACTAATGAAAGATGAAAACATCCTAATGCCAATGTATTAGATCATCATTTGATGGTTTTGTCCTCTCTCTGGCTCTGTCTGGCTGAAGCCAGCAAGCATTCCCTCCCCAGGAAGAGCAGATCAATCTCTTAGGATGGGGATGTTAATTTGTGCTGAAGAGCCCTACTGGTCTCCCAGTGGGACATTTCAAGGAGCAGTGTGTGAGCCCCTCCGTTCCTTCTTAGTGTTGGGGGATTTCCAGCTGATCTCTCTGATTGCTCTCATCGAGATAATGTAACATCATAAAAGGGGAGTTTCTGTGGCAGCTTACTTGCAGTGAAAGGTTGCCTGTGGCTAAGCAGCATTCCCTGATGTGAATGCCAGTTTCAGTGTTCCATACAGAGAGAAAAGGAAGGGATGACTGAGGAGCACAGGAGGATTTCTGTACAGACCTAGATCTTCAAAAGTGCTGGATTAGAAAGAGGAACACTGGAAACAACATTCCCAAAACACAGACATGCATTAGACCCCTAGCCTTTGGTTTCGCTTTTTGCTTTTTGTTTTTTGTTTTTAAAGATTCAATCTCTGAATTGAACCAGACGTTCTTTCCTGTATATTTTCTCTCTCTGTCTCATGGTCCCTTGACTTTTAAAACTGTTGACCGAAAGCTTTTTCCTTTCTCCAGTCAATTCACTTCAGAAAGCATCTACACCTGTATGCCCAGCAGCGCACACCATCTACACCACAGAAGGAACGGAAACCTAAACTTTGTCTGTGTCCTTCAGGAACTTAAGTTAGAGACCAGTATCCATGGTACATTTTTCTCAAGTAAATAGTTAAGTAATGTTACGGAGTCATAGGTGACTTCAGGAAGGAAAGAGCCCCTTAGGAGTAAAGAATTGAGGCAGATGTTCTGGTCTTTGTGGGAATGTTGCCATTTATAAAATGCAAGATAATGAAAGTAAAGCACACAGTTTTAGGCAAGGGAAACAAGATCATCAAAAGCAGGTTTGGAATAAACAGCATGTTGTGTTTGTGGGGTGTTTGTTCTTTCACACAACAGATACTTTCTGAGCCCCTCCCATGTGCCCAGCATTGTTCCAGAATGCTGGGGTTCAGCCTGGAAAAGAAGTCATTGTTCTCTGAGAAGTCCATGCTGTGGTGGAACCCATAGGCAAGTGAGTGGTTAAGTAAAATAGTTTCAATTATAGATTAGTAAGATTAATAAGGTATTAAAGGAGAAAGTGCTCTTGGAGTAAGGATGGCCAGGGAAGCCCTCTCTGAGAAGGTGGCAATTTTATTGTGACCTGAAAAGTTAAAAGGAACAAGGTGTGTGTAGCACAGAGAAAAACTTCCCAGACAGAAGGATCAGGTAAATGCCTAACAACAAGCACATTTTGGCAGATTAAAATCAACTGATTGTGTATTAGGAATTACCTGTGGAACTCTTAAAAAAATATCTGTAATTGGGCCTCATCTCCAGATAATTTGATTTAATAAATTTGGGGTGGTGCCCAGACATGGATGGATATATATATATATATATATATATATATATATATACACACACACACATACACACACACATATATATATATAAAAATATATATATATTATAAAAACCTCCTCAAGTGATTCAAATGTCAGCCAAGGCTGAGAACAGGTAGATTAGAGTGCTGTGGTTCTTAAACTTAAGCGTGCATTAGAATCACTTGGGAGGCTGTTGAATACAGATGGCTGAGTCCCACCTTCAGAGTTTCTGATTGAGTTTGTTGGTTGTAGGACATAAGAATGCGCATTTCCCACCTGTTTCCCGCAGATGATGATGACGATGCTGGTCTGGGAACATAACTTGAAAACCACTGGGCTTGGGAACAAAAATAGAAACTTGTATTGAATGAGGAGGAGAGTGATGAATGAAGGTAGGGGAAGGAAGCCGGAACTTCTACCCTGGAAAGGAAGAAATGCACGACAGAGCCACAAACACAGAAGTGATGAGGGCAAATGTGAAATGGGGAGGGCTGTTCCAGGAGGGCTGACCAGGAAGAGATGCAGAGCAGGAGCCCAGACCACAAATGGTAGGACAAATGAGAGACCTGGAGGACTATGCTGGGTGAACAGATGACGTGGCAAGCTGACCATCCGGACGAGTGTCCTGCGTGACCAGAGTAAGACATGGGTGATGTGGGACAGATACAGAGAAGAGTGACAGACATAAAAATGGCCAAGGAAAGAGGAGCAACTAGGAGGACTCTCCTGAGGTTTGAGAGCGTGGCCAGCTGTAGAGTCATCAGTGTACAGATGATGTTTCAGCCATGAGACCTGGGTGAGATCTTGAAGGAAAAAAAAATAGGTAGAAAGTGAAATCATAAGAAAAGACTTGTGTTGGGGATAATGAGAAGAAAGTTGAATAGGTAGAGGGAAATCAGATGAAAGTCCTTAAAACCATTATAGGTTTACTCATTCATTCAGGGAGCAGGCAGATAAGGAAAGTCAGTGAAGAGAGTCATGTGTGAGGACCTGGAACAAACATGTTCTGTCTAAATAGGAGATTGCAGCTATTCAGAAGTATGAGTCGTCTTTCTGCCCTACTCTAGGCACCAATGTACGTAGCCCCTGGAGATGGGCTTCCATTTGTTGTTACACATCAGATGTGTCAAATTCATGCACACTAAATCTATTGTGTTTGTGGGCTATTTTGTAAACTCTGGACTAATTAATATCTATGATGTCTTGGGTCTCTAAATCTTTATCATGTGAGTAAAAGAATAGATTTCATCTGAAGTGTCAGTGTTTAAAACAATGGAGAAGGAGGGGTTAGAGCTTACTCTTGTGAGTTGACTTACGTGAGCATAACGGGAATCAACAGCCGCCACTATGAGGCTACCTTAATCAAAGTATAGAACTGTTCTTGGCATGAGCAAGGTAATCATTCAGATCACACTTATGGGGCCACACTCAATTTGGGGCATTTAATGTAAAACATGCTAAAGATATACTAGAGGGCAGTCAGAGAAAAGTGACCAGAAAAGTGAGGTTCTTCTATTCTCTCATCTAAAAAAGAATGAATGACTTGGGGATAGTTTGCAAGAAGGAGTGACTACTCAGTCAGTGCAACCAGCTTCAAATTTTAAAGAATGTCTTTAAGAAGAGGAATGTAATTTATTCCACCTAGCACAAATGGGTGGGAGATTTGTGGTAGAATTTTCCCCTAATTAATAAACATCTTTCTATAGTCGGAACCATCCACGATGGGATAGACTGGCCCAGGTGATAGTAAACATTCTATTCTCAGAGGTGACTCTGGCCAAAGTACATGACCTCTGGGGAGAAATTGTATGGCAACGATTCAAGCATGCAGGAGATTTTTGGTAGATGGCCATTTAGAGGCTGGGAGTCTATATTTTCATTACTTTATATCTGCTTGTAAATGAGCAATCATTTGGAGAACTTTTGTGAAGTGAAACAAATTACATGCCTCAAGGGCCTGTGGGTCTGATTTGTGACCATCACTTCCCTGGAGAACTCAGAAAACTACAAGGCACAAGTGACTGTGATTTTGGGTCATGTTCAGTCCGAATGTAATTTCAGATTCTATAACACGTTTGCAACATTGAAGGATAGGAAGCAAGAGAGATAATCAAATGTAATACTTGAATAACCAAGTTCAAATCCTTTTCCTATTTCTAATATGAACATTTATTAAGCCCCTACTAGGCACTAATTCTGATACTAAACCTTTCCTGTATTATCTTATTTAGGTTTTTAACAACCCCTTGGAGTTGCTATGCTTTGAACATCCACTTAACACTTGAGGAAAGTTAAGACCCCAAATCAGAGCCAGGAAATGAACTTTGAACAAGTCATTTAGTCCCTGTAAAAATGAGTTTTGCAAGATACTCTTTTTAGCTTGGAAGTTCATTGTGAGGCTCATCATAAAATAAGCATCTTCATGGGAACTCCTTGGTAAATTGTTAAATGCAGATAGCACTATAAAAATATATGCGAATCCATGAAATAGGTCCTCAATGTACTTCTCCGTAGTTACCTGGGGAGAGAAGGAGAAGAAGTTGTCTTGCATTGATGGACTTTTTAAGGTGAGAGAGATTTAAAATCCTTTATAGTTCTTTGCTAAGGAAATAGTGAAAAGAAAGATTAGAAAGATAAACTGCAACGCAGGCAGATTTCAATATTTAAAAATCAAGCCTATAATTGGATAAGCAATTGTGTCTATGTGAGACCTCATACTTTAAATCCTAGAAGTATAAAAACAAAAAAGAAAAATAGCATTTACATTTTAAAGCTATAGTCAACCAAATGACCTCTCATCTTTAAGATGTGTTTTTTTAAGTATAAAAATACAGGTGATATCTTATTTCTTCCAATAGGCGTGGTCATATGCTAGGGTTAACTCATAAATTCATCTTAATTAAAATAAACCAACTACTGAGTTTGCATTTCATTAAAATAAAGTCATGCTTCCTTTTCTAGATACACATATCCTTTCACCAACTTCTTAGAAAATAAGCTCCCATTTTACTGAATTCGCAATTATTCAAAGAAGTGTTTGAGAGTCCACATATCTAGCTGACAATGGTAAATAAAGTTGGCAGGGTTTTATTCATGTTCTTGTTATATTTTGGAGGATATCTTCATGATTAGAAATTATTTATATATTACTGACGCATTTTAGGATACTCAAAGTGGTCTGACGCACTTAATAAACAGTTTCTTAAAAGATATTCATCCTTTTCCTTTTGCCGCACCTTCATTTATAAACCCCTCTATCTTAATTTTTTGTCTCCTTTCTAGCCTATCTGTGGGTTAGTTTCAGACCTACTCCTTCCATGAAGCCTGATCAAATACTGGAGTTTGATTCCTTTCCTGCTTTTACAATAATGACAGTCTATACTACCCACTAAGACACTTACTGTAAAAGAGTGGAACTCAATTGCTTTTCCCTTTGGCAGTTAGTGAAGAAAAACCTTAAAAGGATGCCTAAGATGTAAAACAGGGAAGTTTTCAGCAATCTTTCTGTTAGAATCCATTAGGCCTGACTTAGGAACCTCTGTGACCTGACCTGCTAAAACTCTCATCAGAACTCCTAAGACTCCCAGAGTATAACTAGAAAACCACTAGGGAAGGAGCTGCAAACCCCAATTTCTACAGGGGGAAGGGAGGTACTATCAAGGACGGATATAGACTGGTGGCTGCACAGAGGGCTTAGTCTAAGGGACTGCTACATCTCACTCTGATCTACTGATATCAGATGGGGCTAGAAGCTCAGTCTGTTCACATCTATAATCGTCAAGAGAAGCTAGACTGCCAGATTGCCTTAAATGTAATTCTCTCAACTTCTATATTGGCAATAAATTTATATATTTGTAAAACAATGGGCTGGCCAAAAAAAAGCAGATCTGCTGGCTAAATCTGGCCTACAAACTGCCTCATAATAACACTGTGTCCTTGAGTGTGGACCCTAGGAAGGAAAAGGTCGTGAATGTTATATTTATTATTTTATCTTCTATGTCAAGCATAATACCCAGTTCAGAGCATGTTTAGTTTGCTTAATAAAGGAATAACATTTGCTGAAAGAAGAATAAATGATGCACCAATAGATTAAATAGACCACTATCATAATGTCTGCGGTTTTTTTTCCTGTTTGTTTGCTTGTTTGTTTCTTGAATTAAATAAAGACAATGTGGTATAATATAAAGAGCCCCTAGGCAGGGGTTCCTGGATGGCTAAATCAGTGGAACATGCCACTCTTGATCTCAGGGTTGTAAGTTCGAGCCCCATGTTGGGTTTAAAGATTACTTAATAATAAAGTCTTAAAACAAAACAAAACAAAACAAAAACAAAAAACAGAGCACCTGTCTAGAAGAGGGGATATGGGTTGTAGGTCAAAATTTGTCCACTACCCTGTATGGGGTCTTAAGCAATTCACTTTACTTACTAGAATTTTAGTTTCCTCATCTGTAAAATGCTGAGATTCGATTACAGTGTTGGTTTTTTAAGCAATTGTTTCAAGGAGACTTTAGGATTTGGGGGAAATAACTCATGGAGATTCTAAAGGGATGAAATGGGTACCTAATGAGAGGAAGTCTTTAGGCTTTAGGGATTCAGAATAAGATTACAGTTTTGATTTACAGTTAAGATTTGAGTTTTTGGTAAATCATGGCAGAATAAACATACTTATGGGTCTGCTTCTTCCCAAAACTCTAAAGTGAAAAGAAAGATTTTTTTTTAAGGACTAAAAACATAAAGACCAAGGGAACAAAGAACAATACAAGAGCAAAAAGAAATTAGACACTAGGGAATTTAGCAGACTCAAGAATTCTTAATTCCAAGTCAGCCTGCTATTTTTACATGAAACCCTGTAGGACTATTTGACTCTTGAGATTATGTCTATGTACTGCCTTTAAAATATATTTTAAAAGGATACATTTGAACAAAAAGTTCTAGTGCTAAAAAATATCATAAGCCCCTTAACTGGATGAAAGCCCTCCTGGTGTTACTGTTCTCTGATTATACCTTGTACAGGAAGCTGTATTGTGTAGAGTTGTGGGTATTGTACATTCCCCAAGTCCTAACACAACATGCTAAATGGGCACACACCAGAAAATCCATACATTCTTCCTGTCAGGACCACATTTTTTCTAGCATCTTGACTCACAAAAGTCACAAGTGGAGTCTGTGGGAAGAAACAGCGCCCTCTCTGGTGATGAGTCCCATGAAACTCCATGCTCATCAAGCCCTCTGTCAAGTCTTCCATTTATAAATGTCGGTAAGGATTGGAAACCAAGTCATTTGTTATAGTAATTCATTAATTGACATTTCAGAGCCAAGGCAACAAGTGTGGCCAAAGAATTATTTCTGATGAGATCAGCAATAGCAAGACTGAAGCAATCTCATTTTAGAAAATATCTAATTGGGGCTCACTCGTCAGTATGTCTCAGATTCTTTCACAGTTTCAAATCTAATGGGCGGCGCTGGGTTTCCTTGAGATAGCATTTCAGTGAAACACTTTTTAATTCATTTTACACAGCTCTTATTAGATTTGTAAGAAGATACACATTGTATAAGCACTCCATGGTCACTTGAGAGGAGAGTAGTTACGTGACTCATTTAACAGGCAATTACCTGCTTAAAAAAGAGACAAATATCCTGTGTCTGACAGAGGCTATGCCTGTATGACATAAACCAAATGTTTGAGACAGTTAAAAAGTCCTACACTGAGATCACCTCTGAGCTCCTTTATAAAATTCACTGATCTTAGACTAGTTAAAAATAAACATTTGATGGAACTGTTCTGTATCTTGACATCTTGATGGTGATGATGGTTACACAAATCTATACATGTGATAAAAATGCACAAAATTAGACACACACACACATGGGAGCAAGTCAAAATAGTGAAATCTAAAGTGGATGGATTGCATCAATGTCAATATTCTGGTTGTGATATACTATAGATTTTAAAGAGGTTACCATTGGGGGAAATTAGGTGAAAGGTAGTATAGAGTTTCTCTGTATTGTTTTTTGCAACTGCATGTAAATTTAATATTATCTCAAAAAAAATTTTTTAAAAAACAGTTGCTACCTGCATTAATTGATTTGGTAGATATTGCCAACTCGGCCTTATGGCTTAGTGTCATCACTGTCATTATATGTACTGTGAGATAAGCCTTTGGCACTGACCAATGGGCGGGTGGGCTTCACACAGAAAAGCATCTTCCAAAAGGCATCTGTATTTCAAGAACATAATTGCTGATGGCAGAATTAGGGTTAAGATGTAATTCTATTTTCTCCCACCTCTCATGCAATGCTTAGAATTAGGGATCAAAGGAGTTGGAATGTCACCCTGCATTTATTTCCTAGGAGTGCACTATGATGCAATATACAGTGGTTTTATTCAACTCTGGAAAAGGTTGATGGAGATATTGGACAGAGGGGCCGTCTGACTCTTCTGAGAGCATTCTTGTGGTAGATTGCATTAATCATCTTTATTCATTCCCTTGCCAGATAACTTTGTAGACCTCCCTCCGTGAATAGAGCTTTTTTCCTACCCCTTGTCTTTGGGTTTGGCCTTGTGGCTTGCTTTTGACAATGAGTTGTTAGTAGACATAAGCAAGGAGAGGCTTGGAAGGCACTTGTGTGATTGCGCTTACTCTCTTGTACTTAGACAATTACAAGGGCAGGAACATGCCCACACTAGCCCACTGATCCTAGGACAAGGATGAAAGAAATGGAGCAGAGTTGCCCAGCTAAACTTTTCTAGCCAAGCCAAGCCTGAAGCAGAGTCCCTGGCTGACCTGCAGATTCCAGCATAAGCCCAGGAAAAACAGCTGCCCATGGATACATGAGTTCTAACAATGATTATTACTTGAAGCCATGAATTTTGTGGTGGTTTTATATGCAGCAGTAGCTGGTAATCACCAGGATTGTGGTGATTGGTCTTTGGGTTTCAGATAGGTGGCTGGTATCTGGAAGATGAGATAGGCAGTGGAGAGGGGAAGACGTTAATACCTCAGACTTGTAGGAATTAAAATCAAAGTGGCAATCTGGTTACAGAAAATAGGAGATGTCAGTTATTAAACTGGAGGGAATAAGGTTTGAGGTCATGAAATAACCTGATGCTGAGTCACTCAGCTTTTGAATGAAATTCATTTGACTGAAGACCAGGTGACGCTGAACCAGCAAGAGAGGATTAAGTGGCCTTAGCCATAAGGTCTGTGAAGAAAGGAATAAAGTAGGTGGGTTTTGCTTTCATCTGGAGCAGGAAGCAGCATTTTTTTTTTCCTACAAAGCACCATATAGCAAATACATTTGGCTATATGGACCATACAACCTCTGTCACTATTCAGTGTGTGTGTTATAGCACAAATTCAGCCATAGGCAGCATGTAAACAAATAAACATGATTGTGTTCTAATAAAACTTTATTTACAAAAATAGGCAGTGGCTGGAATTGGCCCTCAGGCTACAGTTTGCCTACCTCTGATCTTATAATTGTATTTTATCAGTGAATAAAATATTTAAAATAATTATTTGTGAAAATTTTAAGATAAGAAGGGCAACTATGTGGCATATATGTCTGAAATTTTCCCCTTGAGCCAACAGTAGACGTAGCTCATCTGTCCTGGAACCCTTTGCTCCAGCTTGGAAATGTCCTTTGAATTCTTCATACCACAGCCATAGATGCCGTTACTATCAATCTATCATTGCTTGTAAGCGACGCGAAGGAAAATATAGTAGGAAATACATTCCAACCTTAGTTCAAATGCTTCTTTTTGCAGCCATAGAAAAATAGCACAACTTTAAGGAGTAACTATGAATGTAAGGGTGACTCTTCTGGCAATAAATTGGAGGTAACTATAGTAGAATAGTAAATAATGATGATGATGATGATAATAATAATAATAAAATAGATTTGTTGGAATTGTTTAATGTTATATTATGTGAACACATTTGCTTTCAACCTGAACATATTTGCTTTTGAAATTTTAAGGCTTGGGTTGGGGAAAGGGATACGGTAGGGAACACGAAGACCTACAGTAAGATCCCCCTGGTTAAGGAAACACCTGGAGTCCAGATCTGTAAAAAAGAGAGGCAATGCCAGGGTGGGGGCCATAAAATTAGGTAAATTCCTTGGCAGGATGATCCACGTATTTAGCTCGACCATGTGCTGTGGACAACAAGACATGATAGTAAGACAAATTGGATAAGAATCCTGGTGTATCATTCCCTAACCTCAGTAGACAAGAATACAGTCTTTGCCACAGAGCTGTGATGGCTATAGGCAGAAGAAGGTTTGAGGGAGAAATGAAATTACTAGAGGCCATTTTGGGGAAATCTGTCAAAATTGAAAAGTATTGTCTCCTAGATGTTCCAACAAATCCAATATGGATTATTGATCATGGTTTTGGTAGTTTCACTGTGCACTGGGCCTAAGTTATCAGGCATGTGTTGACTTCTTCCTGGGTTTTAATTTTGTTGTCAATTCCAAGGCACCCTAGCTTCTAGCCAAGGCCTCTTTACTAACAGGGACTGAATGTGCTACATCTGGTGTACCAATAAGATGGAACACTGGGCTTTTGGCCTAACAATGGGATGTTCTCATTGCAACCATTCTTAATGATGCTACCATCCCTTGGTATTATCTTGTGAACAGCTGGGGTCCTGCAGGCAAGTCTCATCAACCTCTCCCTCTTACTATGGTAAAGAAAACCAGCCTGGAAACTGGTGAGAAATCACATGATTTGACCAGTCTGCAGTGAGGGCTGGGAGATTCTGATACTTATACTTGAGAAGAAGTGGTAGTGCTAAGAGTGCTCTGCTGGCAGATGGTTAAGGCATTGACAGTGTAGAGTGATTTAATGGCACAAACTTGAAAACATGGGGCAAAAGTTTGGGGACTGCATGTAGGGTGAAATAATTAAATGTATAAGGTTATCCCTGTGGAAAGAATCTCTCCAGAAGCCTTGGGATAAATAAAAAGTGTAGATCTTCAATTTCTGAATGAGTCCATGGAATTTGCTGATCCCTATAATAACAGAAAGGGTTTTAAGGATCAAGGTGGTTGAGGTTCCTTTGGTTGGGAGGAGTTACTGAGGTCTTAGGATCACATGGGAGTGTAATCAGGAAAGCTATTATTGATTTGCATTTCTCCAATCCACAGCTAATTGAAAGACAGAGATGTGGGAAGAAATTGATGCTAATTGCTTTGAGCAGGGATAGACTGGTTCTATTTACCTCCACTCTTTCTTTGACACCTCTCCCTGTATCACCCCTAAGTGGCATAGCTTCATGCATGAGAATAAGGAAAAGAAAAAAGATCTCTCCTTTCTTGTCTTTCTGTTCTAAATCCTGATCACCCTGTCCAAAGTGGCTGGTCAGACCAGTCACAGGAGCAGTTGAATCTACCAGTGATAGGGGTCTGTAAATTAGTATGTTGTCTTCTCCACTAAGTCTTAAGCAGAAAGTATCCACCAAAAGGGCAGTTATCCCCAGCATGTTAAGATCTGAAGTCTCTGGACAGAAGTTAGAGGGCCCTCCAGGACAAATTTCCACTGATCTGGATTTGACCCGATCTCCCAGGCCTTTTGCTTCTAGTATTTTTCTCACTACTCTCCCCACTCCTGGGAGGGAGACAAGGAGAAGAGAGTTTGGGGTTATGGGACGAAGAGTTAGGGGGGAAAAAAAGTGAATACCACTCATGTGTGAAGCTTCTGGAGGAGTCTTTGCAAGACGAGAGCTGGATTTTATTTGTCATAAAGCCTTTCTGAAATTATGTTCCTCATATGACTCAGGCACTTGTAGTCTGGCCAGCTAACAGAACATCTGTTCACAGAAAAGTGGTGAACTATGCAAAGTACTACTGTTAATTGTATTTCTACTCTACCTTTTTCATTTTCCTTCCAGACTGGAAACTCAGGAACTTTCCTGGTTCTTTTATTAAGAAAAAAATGATCATCAAGGTAAAGATGTAAAATTCATTGAGTCTGAATGAAATGCAAGAAATTATTATTATGAAATAGTCTACCTAATTAATAATATTGTTAAATTGAACTTCAGTGTCTAGTTGACAGCTGACTTAATGTAACCTAAATACAAAATAACATAACTTGTCTAGGGAAATTCATTTTAAAGTTTATAAATGCTGTTTTCCTCACCATATGCCTGTTGGTAAATCATTCATTTTTGATGATACAGCCATTATAGACTATGTGATGATTGTTCTGTGTTATTGTGGGAGTGACACACAGTATACCCCCATCCGGGGACATCATGTGATGACTGTTATGACTGAGTACAGGGGACAACCAGTTTCTTTAAAATGAAGTCTACTGGATAGAAATTAGAGGGAAAATAGTCTGCAAGATTTAAAATGGCAAATATTTACATCTTTATTAATGATCATATGGTCTTTCTCTCTCTAAAACCCTATAACTGTACATTTTTACCATGGTTGTAAACAAAGTGAGTACATATGGTTTTGTGTTTTGCTTTCCTCACCTAACATATCGCGTGCATATTTCCATAATAGAATATGCCATACAATTTTAAAGCCCACAGACGGTTCAACATATTGATGTATTTAGTGAATATTTTAATACTTCTCTGTTCTGAAGCTAATATCCTAACATCTGCCAATTGGAAGTAATTTTTAACTGAATTAAATATGTATGTACTTGTTTCCCAGGACACACAGACCTGAAAGATGCAAGACACTGTGTTAATACTTTTCACTAAGAATAGCTATTAGCTCTGGGCCCCACCACTAGAATTCTGGACCCTAAATATCAAGTCCTTCTCTTGTGATGGCAGAGTCCCTTTGATGGTTGACACATATTCTTGGAGAGCCATTATCATTTCCCTCTTTGCCTCCATATGGTTCTTTGTCTGCTACACATTGATCACATTTTGTATCTTTCTACTGCCCCCTCACTGCCTTTCCAACTTTCTGAATGTTGGTATTTCTTTCCTTGTTGTGGTCCTATCTGCACTAAGACATGGAAAGTTATTGTCCTGAGGAGGGGGAAGGACTATCATTCCACCCTTGATAAAATTATTTGATTGGTCTTGGCTTTCATTCATTCATTCATTCAATAAATCATAATGAGAACTTCTGATAGCTTTGGTCCCATGCCTGGCACTGGGGATATAAAGGTGGTCATGCAGGTCTCTCCCTTGTAGGGCTTACAGTCTTGGAATTTTCTTAATTAATTCATGTTAGTGGGGTTGTTTTCTCATGTGATTTATTTTTTTCAGTTTGGCATTAGCCCACCAACACACCCTCCCCAAATACGGTAAATTTCTTTGGGAATGACTCTACCCACACCAGTGATATCCAATCAGTATCCACATGGATAAAGAAGATATGGTACACACACACACACACACACACACACACGCACGCACGCACACACACACACACACACACACACACAGTGGAATCCTATGCAGCCATCAAAAAATAAAATCTTGACATTTGTATTGACATGGATGGAACTAGAGGGTATTATTCTAAGTGAAATAAGTCAATCAGAGAAATACAATTATCATATGATGTCTCTGATATGAGGAATTTGAGAGGCAGAGTAGGGGGTTGTGGGAAGTAGAGAGGGAAAAAATGAAACATGATGGGACCGGGGAGGGAGACAAACCATAAGAGACTCTTAATCTCAAAAACAAACTGAGGGTTACTGGGGGATGGTGGGGGAGGGATAAGGTGCATGGGTTATGGACATTGGAGAGGGTATGTGCTATGGTGAGTGCTGTGAATTGTGTAAGACTGATGATTCACAGATCTGTACCCCTAAAACAAATAATACATTATATGTTAATTTAAAAAAATCTATATAAAACTAGAAGTTCACATTCAATATAGTTAAATAAATATAAATTAAAACAAACAAAAAATATCCACAGGCTACACAGTACACATGTGCCCTTACCAAATGAAATTCTTCCACATCTTATATATTCACGGAGAGGGAAGATGTCTTCAGTACTTTCTCCAAGCCTCATTTTTATTTATTTTTATTTTTTTTCAAGATTTTATTTATTTGATAGAGAGATCACAAGTAGGCAGAGAGCAAGCCTCATTTTTAAAGGTATCAATACATTATGTCCATTTGTTCCCTCTCTTGTAGACTAACAATGAGTGTCTATGGAGATACATAGAATAAGATCCTTTCTAGAGAACTTCATTACCCATATATAAACCTTTGTACCTAAAAATGTATTTAAGATAATTCAATTTGAATATAAGTAATGTGGACTCACGCGTTTCATAGGTTAACATACATCCAATTTGCTAAAATGGCTGAAAAGGATCGCTTTAGAGATAAAATAGCTGTTTATATTCAAGACTTTTGAGGCAGTGACAATATCCCAGCAACCACCATCTATTACTTGACATCAACTAGGGTATATATTGACTGCTCAGTGAAGAGGCAGAAGGAAGTAGGTGAAGTGAAATCAACCATTGAAAACTCTAGAGAGGGGCGCCTGGGTGGCTCAGTGGGTTAAAGCCGCTGCCTTCGGCTCAGGTCATGATCCCAGGGTCCTGGGATCGAGGCCCACATCGGGCTCTCTGCTCAGCAGGGAGCCTGCTTCCTCCTCTCTCCTCTCTCTCTGCCTGCCTCTCTGCCTACTTGTAATCTCTCTCTCTGTGTCAAATGAATAAATAAAAAATCTTTAAAAAAAAAAAAAAAAAAGAAAACTCTAGAGAGGAAGGCCTTCTGTGGGTTTAAAATAATGCACCAAATACCTTCTACCCATCAATGCTAGAAGGGTAAAATGAGAGAGGACTTGCTGGGATTCTTTTACCCTAGTTTCCTCAGCATTTCATATAATTTCCTGAAGGCAAGGAGGAAAGCCCAAACTCCTGCCCTCCTTCAAGGAACTCTTCATTCCTTTGTATAGCCCACTAGCTACTGAGAGATGCAAAGACCTTCTAGGGAGATTCAGATAGGACTTAATTTCTGGCTTTAATCCTTCTTAATGTCTTACTGAAGAGTAACAAAAATATGGTACTCCAAAACAGAACTCTAGGAGCTCAGGACAGACTAGCCCCCAAAATGCCACTTTGGTATATTGATTAATCTGAGCTGTAAACACATGAAATATAGCACGTGGAGGAGAGGACTTTTCTGATTTTCCTTTCTCTCCTTAAACAGTTCCTTCAAGATGAATGCAACTGTCATAAATCTCCTATCCAGTAGTTTTATCAACCAGAGTCATCTTGTTGTGGGAGAAGAGGCTAGAAGGTGACACGACACCCAGACAAACTGTCACAAACTATCATACCTCCTATCTATTTTTCTAAGCATCCATTTATCTTTTGTAAAAACCATTCCCTCTCCCCTGAGAGGTCTACATCTCTGCGAACTTTCCCTATGAAGGTGGTAGTTCACTCTACATTCTAAGCCTCCTTGGGAACTACTCATTTTCCCCTGAGTATCTCCATGTGTATGTGAGGTACACATGTGAATAAGCTTGTTTGTTTTTCCCTCATTAATCTGCCATTTATTACAGGAATCTCAGCTAAGAACTCAAAAGGGTAAAGGGAAAATTATTTTTTCCTCCCCTACAAGAGTCAAAAGAGATAACATTATAACCTTTCAGGTTATTAAGGACCTGATATTATTAAGGTTATTAAGGACACATTTAAAAGTGTCCTGGCATGCAGTCAATCATTTAATATAAGATGAGTTCTTTTTTCCTATGTGTATTCCTCATTCCCTCTTTTCCTCCTTCTTTCCCTATAAGCCTGTATTTTTCCCCTGTAATTATTAAGGAGCTGATAATCTACTCCTTAACATCAAAACTAATTTTAATGGTAAAAAAATTTATATCCTAATATCAAAATTACATATATATGAATAATATATATGATTTCACAAAACAATCTAGCTCTTCAGAATCTGATAGAAGAAACCAATGCAGTATTCATGATAAAAACAACAGTGTTTATGATAGTAACAATAAAAATACAATATTTATAGGAGTTTACTCATATATCATTTCCTCTGATCTTTACTATAATCTTGTGACACAAGATTTTTATTTTTATTGTCACCTTCACAAAGACTCAAAATTTAAGGTAGCTGACAGAATAAAGCAGTATGAAGAGGTAGATGTAGAATTTGAATCCAATTTCTTCTGCTTATAAATCCTAGATTCCTTCTCCTATATGTGCTGCTCATGTTTGCAAATAATTGTATAAACAACACGCTTTCCTTGATAGAAAGTACAGAAGTAAATATCAAAGCTTATGGGACAAAACCTTAGGTTTTCCTAACTGTCTTTCCCTACCTGTTTCACATGTGGCACAGAGACACAAACACAAATTGCATTTACATAGCTGTATCAGAGTAGAGCTTCATACCTTTTATTACGACTACACGTTGTTACATGTTTTTGTGCATGTATTTCTTTATAGACCCTTTAAAAAGTCCTATGACATTCCTATTCCAGTCTAGCAGGCTCTTCCAAAATGACGACTTCTGAAAGAATAGACTGGACTTTTAAAACAATTTAATTTTTCATTCTGAAGGATTGATTTAATCATGACCAGAATTTATTTAATACTTATTGAACAGCCATGCTTGAAATTTTGTGGCATGAAGCAACATCCATTAATCCATTTGGCTGTTAACGTTCTTCACAAACCTTTAAGAATGGTGTCACTTGTTTTTGCTCTACCTCAAATTGCCTTCTACCAGCAAGGAAATTCTCCCACTGACTATGGTAACATATGGACACAGGAGTGGGTACAGTGAGGGTGGTGGTAATGGTAGACAGGAAAGAAATGCATCCCCCAAAATTAGGGAGCAAAAGAAGAAAAATGGTTTAGTATTAGTGGGAGAACAAATGAAATACCACGAATTCTGGTAAGAGGAGGGTTTTGCTGTCTATTCAGCCACCCCATCTCTCCCTCCATACCTTCTGCTTCCACATAGTTCATAGATTTGAATAAGCAGCTGGAATCAACTGTGGGGAAGGAAAGGCCTCACCATTGGTAGGTAAAGAAGTGATGATGTTACTGGTTGTAAGAGAGAAGAGACCCCATGAAACAGTGAAAAATCCTCATTTCAACAGGAAATTCAGTCAATATCATGAGCCAAGTGTGGGCTGTGGCAGCAATGTAGGAATTCCTGTATGGACAGCTTTAGCAAAATCCCTTCTTGACAAGGAGTCTGTCATGGGTTGGAAGAGGCCTCAAAATGGAGCTGAGGTTCTAGAGAGTAGGGGGCAGTGGTCTTTCAGACCAAGAGAAAGATTACTGTGAGCCACACAGGTCATATTACTGGAAAGATGAAACCTTTGCAGTGAGTAAAATTCAGTTAGAATGAGTATCCTTCCAGGTGCACTATCACCTACAAATTTTGGAGTGATATGAAGATAAGCACAAAAACTAGGCTTTGTTTTATTATTTATCTTATTATTATTCCTTATGCAATTTATTATTTCTTATGTTATTCATTATTTTATTTAATTTATTCTGTAGGTTCAAAGGCATGTCTCTTGAACTGGGATACTAGTAAAATATAACACACATATTAGAAGCATATTTTTCAGAAATTGTGAAAATGAGTTCAATTTATATGAAATGATAGAAAATGAAACCATCCAAATATCAGTACTCTCATTCTTCTCTGAGGCATAAAATGCCACAGCTTAATAGGAAAGTTACAAACGAGCTACAAAGGAGAAAAGAGGAAAATCTTCAGACATACAGAGCAAGCTTTCTCTTTATTGTTACCCTGATAAAATTATCATCTATCAAGACAAATTACCATCATCACACATTCTGATCATCCCTATTACAGCTGGTGATGAGGAAGTAATGGCTAAGGACAAAGTTAAAAGATTTGCCTCAAATTATTACCACCACCACGGCATTTTGAAATACAAATATGAAATAACAATTACTTGGCAGTCATTTATAAATTCTAAACTGTACCAAATAGTGTATGTTCTTAGATACACTGAAGAAACACGAAGGAATTCCGTCAGTAAAGTGCCACTATCTCTATGCCAGTCTATCTATCTCTTCTTGCCCATTAGGTTGTAATGTACCTAGAATATCTCCATGATGACTTCTAGACACATATCTATCTACATGACAGTATTTTCCATTTGCATTACATATTTTATTTTATACATGGACCTACCTTGTCCCAAAATTGCATATATGTGAGAATTGCATACGTGTACACATACATGTGTACACATGCATACACGCACAAATTTCTGAAGGATTCCAAATAATTTTGGAAAAACAGATATAGTAGCACAGGTCTGTTAAAGAAAAAAAAAAAATGACTGAAAGTGTTAGACGGGAAAAGATAATTGCACCAGGAAGATGAGATAAGATATTTTACATATTCTGATAGTCCAGGAGCCTGGGCAGAGTGAAAAATGTGTTGATCATCACACAGTCCTCATTTGATAAAAAAGAACTAAAAGACCAATTTATCCTCATCCTTAGTTGACAAATGTATTCAATGCATTGTATCTTATATAAAGATATTGATCTAGTTATAAAAAGATCCCTATCATCCTGAGGAAAAGATCTAAATGCATAGTGTATGAAAACAAAAAAGCCAAGGGACTGAGCTAGCTACATCCGAGTCTTGAATATTTTCATGGAGGTAACTTATTAGAAGCTGTTGGGTGAGGCCAAACGAAGGAGTCCTAGTTACCTGGAGAACTATGTAAGATTCTTGTCTTTCTATATTCTTTCATGTAATTTTGCTGTCCTGCTGTGGGGTCATGTTCTCCTCTCTACCACACGTGGAAGCTTATTCTCCTTCCCACTTCTATATGTTGAAACATATAAATTAAGATCTGATAAATATTTGAGTCCATTTTGGGGGATTCTGTGGCATTGGCTTTTTAAGATTTGCCTTCAATATGAAATGAGATGTTGTTCAGTCTTGGAAGAAGGGAAAGACTCTTTTGGGCAGGCAATGAGTGGTCTCCTCAGCTGCCCATTCCTCAAATTGTCTTTCTATCCCAAGAAATTCAGTGATGGCCGTTAAGAGGCACCTGGGCCAGTGATGTGAAGACAAGTAAAGGAGACATTTGCCACATTGTCACTGATGAGACACTTTTCTCAGAAACACTAAAAAAAATTATTTACAAGAGACAGCTGAGTACGACAATTTCTATCCTACTGTTTTGGGTGCTGTGTGCGTTATCAAAGTTGGAGTAGAATTAAAATCATGAACTGTTTCTAGAATATTTTTCGACTGAAATGTTTGATTTAATGTCTGTGGATGCAGTGTGAAACAGAGTTTAACTGCATCAACAATTATTTTAGCACTGGCAGATGGATCACAGTATGGTTAAAAAAATGCACATTAGAAAACATGGCTGAGGTTCATGTCCATGCAGTGTCATTTATGATCTCTATGATCAGGACAAGTTCACCTCTCTAAATGTCAGTTTTCCTCATCTGTGAGTTACAACGAAGCTTTCTCTTCCTTATGAGACTGTTGTGATAGATACTTTAGATAATATATACAAAGTGATTAGCATCATGTCTTGAATGTAGTAATTGCTCCAAAAAAAATATCAATTACCACCGCCACATCCTCATATTATTGCAATTGTTTTTATTTCATACATTTTTTTTTCAAAAAAAATGGAGTAGAAATGCAAGCATAGAAACTTTCTATGTGTGGTAGAATAGACAAAAAATTTTAAAATGAGCATAAATATTTCTTTTCTCATGAGTTTTGCATAGAGACCACCTGTTAATGAATGTGGAAAAATAACAAATGAATTAAAAGATTTATGTAAAATTGAGGTTATTTTAAAGTTCTCTGCCAGAAACACTGAGCATTTTCAAAAATTTTTATCTTGGAGAACTCCATTAAAATCAAAGTGGTTTGAAATATTTTATTTTAAAAAATGCTAATTTGGAAATCTTAAAAAAGAACAAGATCTAAAAGATATCAGATGGTAGACCAAAAGAAAACTGGGCATAGTCTTCAGAAAGATATTTCATATCCTATCCTGCATTTTCAGTTATTGTGGGGTAGGTTTCCATGGAGTTCTAGCCTTATGGAGTAATTGGATGATGCTAATGTCTAAGTAGCTAGAAAGTATTCTAGAAAATTAGACCTGAAAGCAATATAACTGTTCCTCATGAAGCATTCAAGTGAGGCAGGAGTTCTCAAGTTGGTATTCAAGGATTGTCTGAATAATCACTTGGAGCATTGCTGAAATGTAGATTACTAAACTCTAACAAGGTCACATTTATCCAGAATTGTGTCCCAGTAAGGTAAATTTTTTTAAAAATAGTCTCCTTATATTGTTTATAAACCACTGTGGTAAATATTGGGGCACCTGGCTGGCTCAGTTGGGAGAGCATGCAATGTTTGATCTCGGGGTCATGAGTTCGAGCCCCACATGGGGTGTACAGGCTATTTAAATAAATTAGTACTAAAAAAATAAATTAATGCCCTCTTTGGATATTTTAGAGGAAAGTACTTCTTTTGCTAGTATTATTTTTAGGCTAAAGACAATTATGGCCAAGTCATTTTATCATTGTTATTCATGTTTGGTTTTTACCACAGTGGTGAATATGGTCCTTATATCTGGTAACACTCAAGCAATAAAAATGAGTCATTACAGCTTTAAATGTTGAGTGCAATGAATTGGGAGGCACATGTAGGGGTTAACTCTTCATGCAGGATTGTGTGATCTGTGTGTTGTTTGCCTGTTCATTGTGTGTCCACTTACAGCTCAAGGATATTTCTATTTAATTGAAACCTGTTTAACTCAGTTTTTAGAATCCCTAAAAGCAGCACTCTATACATGTGGGAATCTCTGATAACAGGCAGAATGAGACAGGGAGAACATTGGCTCTCTCTATGCACAATTTTTTTAATGAATTATGAAATGACACATTAAAACTAGTCTTCAAAGGGAGGACTTTTTTCTTTTTTCTTTCTTTTTTTTTNTTTTTTCTTTTTTTTTTTTTTTTTTTTTTTTTTTTGGTGTGTGCTTCCTATAGGCTGTATCTCTTTTGCGATAGACCAATTCATACAAATCGGAAAATGTATTCTGTGAAATCTGTGAGTAATATTTTCAAATGTGGTGTTAGAAGAATCATTGAAAGAAAAGAGAGATGAGATTTCAAAAAGATAAAAGGAAAAAAATACACACTAAAATGGCCTAATAAAATTTAAATTTCTAAAATATGATTTCGTACATTTTGGGGCATTAGTTTAATGGATCACCACTGAGATATAGTTGGGGTTTCTGCCAAAACCCTTTAATTTCTTTGCAGTGGAAATTGGAAGTCATAAAAGCAGAAGAGATAGAGAGAGGGAGCGTGTGTGTGTGTGTGTGTGTGTGTGTGTGTGCGTGTGTTTGTGTAAAACACTCAAATGTTATTAACTCTCCTTTGGGGTAACTTAAGTCTACTTGAAATCCTCTAATATGATAATGAAAAACCAGAACTAAAAGAGCTCTTGAAAATAAAAAAGAATTGCAGGAAATAAGTTTGTGCCTTTCAATGTTTTTTGAGTCCTGGCATTAAAAACAAAACAAAACCAAAAACCAAAAACCAAAAAGTACCCAAATCATGTTTAAAATCGATAGCATAGCAAAACCAAACCAAACCCTACACACACACACACACACACACACACACACACACACACACACACACACACATCTTTTCTACTCAGGAATAGGTATCTTCAAAGAAAAAGAAAGATACAAGTTTCGGGGGCTTGGAGATAGCTCTCATAGTCAAATCTCATGTGATGCTTCTCTAAGTGCTAAAAGCTTCTTTGTCTAATATTCCTTGGTTTCTCTGCTTCCTAAAATTGCTGTCTGGCCTTTGGACAGGCATTTGGATGGCAGTCAATCAGCACTTTATAAATAAGAAAGCTTGGATGTGAGTGGCAATCACAGTCCCAGCACGTCACCAGCACAGTGGGGCTAGTTGTAATGGGGCCCGTACTGGCCTCATGGTCCACTCCACCTTTGATTATTGAGAACTTTGTTCTCTAGGCCCCCAAAACCAGATCTGTAGTTTGCTTGATGAATACAAAGCCATGTGACCAACAATTGGGTTGTTATAATCTTTGTTTTATATACAGTAACAGAAATTAGTGACTAATGGTTACCATTTTCTAATTTCCATCCCTCAAACTTCTGGCATGTTAGACTAATGTCTATTTTGGCTAGGGTCAGTTGGGAAACCTTGACAGCCAGAGTGGACTTCTTTCTTAATCCATCACGGCTTTCTTGTAACTCCCCTGAAGTTTCTGAGATGGGGCCTTACAGCAATCCAATGCATCACTTAATTTCATCCCAGGGACTGTTCTGGGCCTTCTGATCTACCTGTGCCACTGATTCTTGAAATATTGCTTCTTGGATCAATATTAAATTCTCTTTCTAATTTCCTTTCTAGACCTCACCACTCATTGACAATTGACCCTAAAATTCCTTCAGCGGTATGGTGGTCTGGCTGATGTTCCATCCTCAGTGTCCATCTCTCCTAAGCTATGTTCCTGGATGAATTGTACACAGTCCCAACCATTGCCAATCACCAAACAACTTTGCATCATTAAGCTAATCCATCCTTCTCTTCTCACTGCATGTGCTAAGGGGTTAGCCTGAGTCTTCTCTCTTGTACAATATCTCCAGGACCTCCAGGTAATCTTAGAGCACTGGGGCCATGTCTTCAGAAGTCCACACTCATCTCTAACCCCTATTCCCACCCTTCCCAAGTGTCACATTTAAACCACACCTGCAGGATCTGATGCAGGTGAGACTCTGTCATAAAGATACTCTAGGATGTCATGGATGTATAAGAATATGAGAAAATCCACAGGGAGAGAGATCACTTCTTAAACTCAAAGGAAATCCAAACACAGCAGTTTGTAGGTGGTGAGGGTGGATATTGATTTCTTGCTAGTGAAATGTTGGTGTTCTCTTGGATGCACAAGGCACCTGAGCTTTCCTATTACTGCCACCACTGCCACCAAACTGTGGCATTGTATTTAGGTAGTATTTTCTTACTTCGAAGATTCTCTCACTCCCTATTGTCCCTTTAACTTCACAAGCAGTCTTTAGCTCTGTTACATACTAGAGTATGTTCATCCTTAAATCAGTTCATTAGGCAGAAATTGTGAACACTGTCCCTCAAAAATCTCTTTCAAAAGTTTACAAAATGTAGTGTAAATGGTTCATGTTGGGGTGCTAGGTGGCTTAGTCAGTTAAGCATCTGCCTTTGGCTCAGATCATGATCTCTGAGGGACGGATCCCCACATTGGGCTTCCTGCTCATCAGGGAGTCTGCTTGTCTCTCTCTCTCTCTGCCCCTCCCCACTGCTCATTCTCTCTCTCTCTCTCTCAAATAAATAAACAAAATATTTTAAAAACAATGATTTGTGTTTATTTTACCTTCCTCATGAGGCCAATCCAACCAACTTTTCCAACTACCTTGAGAAGTTCACTATTTCTTTGGTTGAGTACGAGAGAAAGTAGATTATATTCATTTGAGAACTTCTTGTAAGAGAACTACTATTCTCTGTTGTACTTGTTATTTGCTAAATATATACAGTTAGATTTGCACAAGTTAAATGTTCATATGGCATAATGCCACTGAAGTCTTTCCATTTAAAGACAAGAAATATAGGCCAAATGAGGTTAAATAATTTGCCTAAAGTCACAGCCAGCTACTGAAAGAAATTAGTTTATCATTCATGTCTCCCCATCCTAAATCAAGTTCTTCTTTCATTAGATAGATGTTGGTTAATTACATTCACCGATGGGAACCGATTTGTTGCTAGTTGTTTTCCTGACTTCCTATATCAAGTAGGATTCTGAAGCTGAGTCCAGGCTCAGCAAGAAAACCTCAATAATCATTGTTCTGCCATGGGCAAGGGTGGACAGAAGTGACACACCTCATATTGATAATTAGAAACAGTTATTTCCTTTCTCAACCTAACCATATAGTCACATGAAGATTTTAAATCCAAGAATTAATCATATCTTTCCCATATGGTCTCAGTTATAAAACTACGCTTAAAAACAGGATGAAACATTAAGAGTAGAGATAATTGATTGACGAATTTTAAGTGTATTTTTACGATGAACAAATTCTTAAAGTATTCATTAACTAATAGAATTATGGTGGTGTGTGAGTGCTGTCTCTGCAGAACAGGTTACAAAGTGCAGGGTCATAATAGCCCCTTGCCTCTCAAAGATCTGGGCAATGCCCCAGCACACTCGCCTTTGTTGAGAAGGATCAAGGGTCTTATTGCTATTCATGGTTCTGGTCCCCTCACCCTCCATAAGCTGCTCCACTTATGGGCTGCCCTACAGGATAAAGGGAAAAAAGAAAAGAAAAAGCTGCCACTGCATGCAGGAAATAGCCATTTAGACACAGCATGGAGTTAGGTTCCTGATTCCTGGGGGACTTATCTTGACAAAATCTTTCACTGTCCTCCTTCAAGCCTGCTGAAGACCAAGACCTCTCAGTTCCCCAAGTATTGGTGGTGCATTTCTTGTGTGGGGGCCCCTGATTAGGTAATGTGAAGGGCAGCATGAGGTTAATCCTGCACGCTGCCTCCTAGGGGGTCTCCTTTCAGAGAACCAGCAGGACTGGATTCCCCTTTCACTCTGATAGAAAAGGTCATTTTCTTTCAGGTTAATGGGAAAAGGAAGGCAGCTGTGTCTACTCCACGGCAGTCCATAGAACAGCCTGACTTTCCAGAGTCACCAGGTCCTCAGTTTTTACTCTTACCTCTGGGACATCCTTTTCCTCAACAACTTTCATCCTACATGGTGTGCTATCCAGACTCCTTTATGTTTGGGGTGGGGGGGGCCTTGAACTAAGGGCTTTGCCCGTGACTAATTTTACTAGAGGTCTGGGTGTCACTGGTGGCGGTAGGGCACAGTAAGGACACTTTCTGATACTTCATAATTGGAGACAACTTAGTCTTGAAGAATAGACATTAATGCTCTTAAAACATTCCTTGTTCATTTTGCTTACCTGGGTTTTCTCCCTGCCCACCTCTAGCCTTACCAGTCATTTACCTTACTTCTCTTGTGGCCCTCTCTTCTTTGCCTCAGAGATGTCACACACAGGTCTTCTGGGATACTCAGCCAGGGTCCTCACCCCACACGGCTTGATTGCTATCCAGAAATCCTAAATTCCAAAATCCATCACTTTACAATGTAGACTAATTTAATTCTGAATCCCTATCACAGATCAGTCTCTGTACTTATTTTGTGTATCTAAATTATACGTGAAAAGCTTTTTCTATCCCTGAGCACCTGCCTTTGAATTTCACATATCCCTGAAATATGGGACTGTGGCAAGTTTTTGTTCATTTTAATAATAATTGTTTTCCTTCCTGAGAGAGAGAAAGAGACAGAGAAAGAGAGAGAAACAGGAAGAAAATAACATGCATTGAGTGTTTACTAAATGCTCTACATGATATTAGAAACATTTAGATGGTTTTATCATTTAAGTAATAAACTACTTCTACTTCTTTGAGGCTATATAATTGGCATGTCAGCACATGGGCACTGAATACAGACAGTTTTCAAATTCCAGCTCTAACTCTCCTGTAAGATATTAGGCAAGTACTTAACACTTCGGATTGTTATCTGTAAAGTGGAGATGATAACAACCCATGGAACAAAGACTCCTAGTGAGATTTAAATGAGATACTCTGTGACAGCAATACACACAGAGCCTTATTTGTTACTGCTGCTGCTGCTGCCATAATAATGATGATGGTGATGATGGTGATGATGGTATGATGATGATGGTTGTGATAGTGATG
The DNA here is from genome assembly GCA_002007465.1 of Ailurus styani. Classification (NCBI taxonomy): domain Eukaryota; kingdom Metazoa; phylum Chordata; class Mammalia; order Carnivora; family Ailuridae; genus Ailurus; species Ailurus styani. Next base: position 1,165,457 of record LNAC01000403.1, on the reverse strand, counting down.
ATGCTGCTGACGCTGCTGATGGTGTTGATGGTAGTGATGATGGTGAGGTTGGTGATGATGGTGGTGATAATGATGGTGATGGAGACAATGATGGTGATAGTATGATGGTGACCATGACAATAATGGTGATGATGGTGATCATGAAGATGATGATGGTGACAGTGATGACAGTGAAATTAAAAACTGTTTCTCTACAGTCTAGTTGGGGAGAAAAAGATACACACATTCATTTCCACAAAATGATTATTCTCTGGGAGATCAAAACCAAAGAATACCAAAGATAAGTGAGACCCCAAACCCTCACATTATGCTGCATATGTAGAGTGGCAGGGACCACACATATCAGCACAGGTCTCAAGGGTTATACCTCAGAGTATCTGTTCTTGTTTTCAGAAACCACAGTCATAAAAGATCTATTTCTGTCTTTCACATATCAGGTATATCTACGGCAATATTTTAATGCTTGCTTATTACTAATTGATTATGAGAAAAGGATAAGAAAGCAAAATAAAACAAGTTCCTTACCTCAGCTTATAAAATGCTCCTTACTTGCTCTTCTCCGACTGTCTGGCCTCTGTGTACATCCTGCCCTACTTAACTCACTCTGCCCAGCTACACTCTTAGAGCAACACAGCAGAGTACTGTTTAACATAAAATACAAAAACCAAGGCTTTTCTAAAGACTGACAATAAGTGATTATCATTTATAATGAGTACAAGGATTGTATTTATCATCGTAAGAGAAACTATTACAATACTTGAGAGTAAAATTAACTCTGAAAAAATATAAAAGATGTATATGAGAGAAAAATATAAAATTTTACTGGAAGTCTTAAAACACCAGGTATTATAAGAGGTGATATTCAGGGGATATGAGGGGTTTTATTGCCCTTAAAATAATACATGGATACTTACTCTATCTACATGTAAAGTATGTCTGAAATTAAAATATTTTTAAAAATATGTAAAAAATATGCTTTTGTGATATTGTGAGTAACCCTGCCATGAGCCAACCCTCAGCTATGTACATGCTTAGGGGAATTTTCCCTTGTTTGGGAACAGATCCATTTCAGAAGATGTGGCTAGATGAAGACAGGCTGACAAAGACTGTCAAAAACCCTGTCAGTTCTCTTACCCACTAACACATCTCCTTCTAATTTCTTCAGATTAATGGCCCCAACATTCCCTAAGTCATTAAAATCTTAACTTCATCTTTAACAAATCCCTCCTCTTCACCTAACACAACTTTTTGAGTACTGTGCTAGGGGCTGCTTAAATAAAAATGTACAAATTTAACATTCCATAACTATTTCATCAGAATAGACACCAAAGCTTCCATGCTCTCTCCCTCCCTGTGGTCACTGACATAGTTTGGGCTGAAGAATGGTCATCACCTTCTTGCTCATTTCCTCCCTCCCCATCCTTCTCTGTACTCATTGCAATATCACCTGTTGGAGTTCTTTTTTTTTTTTAAGATTTTTTTTATTTATTTACTTGACAGAGAGTGAGATCACAAGTAGGCAGAGAGGCAGGCAGAGAGAGAGGAGGAAGCAGGCTCCCCGCTGAGCAGGGAGCCCGATGCAGGGATCGATCCCAGGACCCCGAGATCATGACCTGAGCGGAAGGCAGAGGCTTTAACCCACTGAGCCCCCCAGGCACCCTCACCTGTTGGATCTCTAAACTGGCCTCTCTCCTGATTAGAGTCCACATTGCTTTCCATTTCCTCAGAAGTCCAAAGTCTAGGCATTGTCCTTGAGGCTCTCCATAACGTACGTCTTACAGGCTTATCATCTTATTTCGATTTTTTAAAAATAAATACTACAGATGTTAGGAGAACAATTCTTCCCTATATCTTTTGTTGTTTTCATGCAAGGGGTACTTGATTGGCAAAACACACTTGGAGGGATGGAGTGACTAGCTGGTTAGAAAATCTGGGAATGTCAAGCTCAGTTTCTCTGTCCTTCCTCTTGGGAATGGACCTGCTGCAGAAAGTACATATGTGAGCCTGCAGTTCTAGTGTTACCCTTGACAAGGTGGTTGATTTGTCTAATTCTGGAATCCATTTAGTATATATGAGCTATATTCTTGAGTTCAGTCTTCATTGCTTATATGGTATTTTGCTATATAAAGTATGTAGACTTTGTGCATGGATTTTTTTCAGCTTAATTCCTTTGAGATCTGTGGTAGACAGAATAAAAAAGGTGTCTATGTCCTAATCCTTGAGCTTATCAATAACTCACCAAGTAAAAAGGCATTTTGCTGATATGATCAAGTTAAGTATCTTTAGATGGGAAGATTATCCTGGATAATCCAAATGGGCCGGATGTAATCACAAAGGTTCTTTAAAGAGGGAGGCACAGAAGTTGGAGATGTGGCAATGGAAGATAGAGGTTGGAGTGATACAAGGGAGGGGCTGTAAGCCAATTAATGCAGGCAGTCTTGAGAAGCTGAAAAAGGCAAGGGAACGGAACCCCCCATCCCCTTCCCTGAAACCTCTGGAAGGACTGTGGCCTAACTGACACCTGGATTTTAGAATTCAGATTGTCAGAACTGTAAAAGCATAAATTTGTATTGTTTTAAGCCACTAAGTTTGTGGTAATTTGTTGCAGAAGTAATAGGAAACTAATAGAAGATCCATCTTTGTTGTGCATATATCAACAGTTTGCTCTTTTTGATTACTGAGTAGTAGTTCCAAGGCATGAAGACCCCACATAGTTTGTTTAATCATTCACCTTTTGAAGGACATATGGATCATTTCCAGCTTTCAGCTAATATGAATAAACCTATGAACATTTGTACACAGACTTTTGAGTGAACATAAGTTTTTATTCCTCTAAGATAAATATTCAAGTGTACAATTGTTAGGTCTTATGGTAAGCACAAATGTAGCTTTCTAAGATAACTATCATATTTTTTCTTCTACTAATTTTTTGAGGTAACCAAACTGAACGATACTGCAAGACTGGACTAAAAATGCCTTTGGACTAAAAAAGTTTAACATAAGCCTCAAGTCTCCTGAATTGCATAAGCAGAAAGCAGGATCCAGTTTCTATATAGTCCCCAAGAATTACAAACTTAACTGTTTCAGATACAATATAGAGGATGATGAGCAAAAGGGAATTTCTAATAGTGCCAAGAATAAGATGGTTCCTTCCAAAGAGCAGAATTGGGGTCTAACCAAGAAATTATGCTGCCGTAGGGAAGAGGGACCTCATAATACCTGCCAAGCAGGATTTGATCATTGTTTTGAACAAGTGACGGGTATGTAACCCCGCCCCCATTTTTCCTTTCTGAATGGTTGTGTTTATTGCAGTTGTTCTATCCATGTTCTTCCATGGTGACAACGGAGGTCATAGTGGAAGGGAGCATATGAATTGTCTTTTTAATTCATAATTCACTTCATGACAAGGAACCCCATCAGACCTAATGCAGAGGAATGCATATCTCCTTGAATCTTGATTTTGAACCAAATTTCTCACCAGACAGGACAAGATAGTATATTTTCTGTGTATGAACAGTGGAATAGATTTTTGTTAACTGCAAAAGGAAGATCCTGTCAGCAACTGCTAGATACAGAGAAAACCTACTTCCTCTTCTCCCTGAGGTTTTCTCCCAGAGAGTGTACATTTTCCAACCTCTTGTAGTTTGGGTAGTAATATGATCTGTCAGCAAAAGTGCTGAGGGCATATGTCACTTCCAGGAACTTCCATATGAACTTCCCACGTATGATCCTCCATTCTGTTTCTACTCCTGTAGGAGAAAACTCTAGAGAACTAAAGGATAGCCAAGTCTCAAGATGGAACTAGTCTTAAAACGGCAAAATCTCTTAATGGCCATGTGGGGATCCACTTAACCAGGGACAGCTTCATTGATCTGTGATATAAGGAGGGATAAGTTTTATTGTGTTAAACTTCTGATGTTTGGGGGTTTATCTGTTGACAGTGGCAAGCATTGCCCTAGCTGATGTCTTATTCCATAAACAATTCTAATATTCCATAAAAAATATGTTTCTTAGAGTTTGTATAATAGATACACTTTTTCATGTTAAGGAAGTTTCTTTCTAGTCCTGGTTTTCTGAGGTTCTTAACATAAACGCATGTTGAATTTTATCAAAAGACTTTTTTATCTGTAGTGATTAACATAATTACACTTCATTCTTCTATCCAGTATTATAGTGAGTTCCATTTGCCGATTTTCCATTGTTAGACTACCTCATATTCTTTAAATAAAGCTTACTTGTTTCATGTACACCGTTGGATTTGGTTTTTATTTGTGATCTTAGAATCTATAGTCAGAATCTCCCTCAATTCTTTCAATGGGACTAGTTTGCATGTATGTTGAGTCACATGCAGGCTCATGGAGAAACTCATCCATAAGCAAAAGCCTTTATATTCTGAATAGAAGCCACTTTTGCATTTCTTACTTCCTTGTCCTTGGGTTCTCCCATGTCTTGGCTTATCTTTTGCTTTGGATCCACATTCCCTGTCTTGCCATGCTTACTGTGCTCAGTTTTATGTTCAGCCTCACATGTTCAACGCTCTCTTGGCTCCAAGTAAAAGATAGCCCTGTGGATAGACTCAATGCCACAAAATTCAAAACCTTGAAATAAATGTAGGGATTAATGTTTCAGTCAAACAAGACTACTTGATGTTTGCCTAGTGCTCTTTGCACATCCCTCTCTGAATTTAAATGTATTTGTTCCTCTACCTGGAATAGCCTTCTTTCTCATCTTTGTGCTTCTAAATTCTATCATTTTTCAAGGTTTGACAGATATGCTCTCTCTTCTATGACATAATTCCTCATAACCTCCATTATACTTTGGATTTTTCTTAGAGGAGTTTTTGCTTATTATTTGGGTATTTATTGCTACAAACTTATTGCAAAGTTAAAATGACAACAATATTTATTTAGTTAGTTAGTTAGTTATTGACAGAGAGAGAGATCACAAGTAGGCAGAGAGGCAGGAAGAGAGAGAGGAGGAAGCAGGCTCCCTGCTAAGCAGGGAGCCTGATGCGGGGCTTGATCCCAGCACCCTGAGATCATGACCTGAGCCGAAGGCAGAGGCTTTAACCCACTGAGCCACCCAGGTGCCCCAACAACAACATTTATTATCTCACAGTTTCTATGGGTCAGAAATTCAGGAATGGTTTGATGTGGTTCTGGCCCAGGGTCTATCAGGGAGCTGTAGTCAAGAAGTAGGCTTTACTAGATTTGGAAGATTGGCTTCTACACTAGTTCCCTCATATGACTAGTAAGTCCATGCTGGCTGTTGGCAGAAGGCTTCAGTTTCTCTCTAACATGACCCTTCCATAGAGCTGCTTACGTGTCTTCACAACATGCAACTGGCTTGCAACTGGCTTCCTCCAGAGCAGGTGGTCCAAGAAAGAGCAAGGTGGAACCTGCACTGTCCTTTATGAGTAAGCCTCAGAAGTCAGGTACTTACTTCTTCTGTATCTTATTGGTAACACAGAGATCCATAATTTGGCATGGAACAGGGCTACAGAAAGGTGTAAAAACCAGGAGGTGAAGATCACTGGTGACCATCTTGAAACTACACTTATTGTTTTGCATTATGGTTAATTTTATTTATATCATAACAGCTTTAGGGGGGATTCATTTGGGGGCTGTTTTTCATCTTTTTTATCTTTTATGTAATCAGTGTACAATAGATCCACAGTGCATGTTTTGTGAGAGAATAGGTAGAAAACAGATGACAGGAAATCTGAGTGTGCATCATAGAGGCTACTGGTACTCCCATGTAATGGTATCATCCAGACACAGATATCTTAGTCAAGTTCTTGGAACAGGAGCAGAAGTGCCTTTTTGGAAACTACTGTAACTGCACAAACAAGGTGACCTACTGTTGGTATTTGATTTCTCCTTAATATGTTTCGTTTGTATTTGAGGGAAGGTCCTCATTCCTTGAAATATGGCATGCTTAGTAATGTCTCTGTCATATAGAGCTATCCACCATCATAAAATGAATGATTTCCTTTATGGAAAATATTGATGTCAATTTAGTTTAATATATAACATTTTAATTTTGCACCTTTTTATGTCAGTTTTTATGCTTGGTGCTAGAAGAAAAAAAAACTACTAAAACATAAAGTCATTCTTTTTGTTGTAAAGGAATTTATAATACATTTCAGTACCCATAAAGTGAAAATGATGCAGAGTTTATAGAGTTAAGCCATAGAAGAAAAGCACTGAAGTTTTAACATATTCAATTATCCAGAAAATCAAATCCATTTTGTTTTTGTTAATAGCACTGAAATTTGCATGCCACTCTTTTAATTAAAGCAGTTGAGAACACATGTTGTTCACTTCATGTCTATATATTTCCTCTGGGAAAAAGTCAAGCTTTATGATAAAGCATAATGAAAATAATTTATATGTAAAGCAATAAACCCAATTCTCTAACCTAGAATTTTCCAAATGAGCTATTTTCAGATCACCTGTCTCAGAGCCTCTCTGGGAAAGAGGGTGGGGCTGGCTAAATTGCTGATTGCCAGGACTCACTTCAAACCTACAAATAGACTCTCCTAGAAAGAGGCCAGGGAATTTTTCATAAACTACTCAGGTGATATTTATATACACTAGCTTGGAAACAAGTTCTTCAACAGCAAAGCCAGTGTACAATAAATGGTAGAAGGCAAACATTTGAGGTTCATATGCATAACTAAAAAGAAAGAAAAAGGGCAGGTCTCTGTACCTTCCCGTTATCTACTAATTGCCTGGAGATCATGAAGACTTCCAATATACTTGTGATATGAATTCTCTCCATCTGGAAATCATAGCCTGAGAAGAGAATAATAACGCCTATAGCCACAAAATGAGTAAGTACATTCCTACCTAGTTTGGGACAAGAAAAAGAGGGAGGTTTTGAGGTTTGGGGTTTTGTTTCCTACAAGACCTATCATTGCAACAGGTGTGAGTAACCTCTGTTGAAGAAATCCTATCTCTCCTTATTTTCTTTAGATAGCAAGAAGGGAGAGAAGACAGAGAAAGAAAGTATTTTTTCTTTAAAAAAAGGAAAGAATAGAAAAATAAAAAAAGAAAAGGAAGGGAAAGGAAAGGAAAGGAAAGGAAAGGAAAGGAAAGGAAAGGAAAGGAAAGGAAAGGAAAGGAAAGGAAAGGAAAGGAAAGGAAAGGAAAATACGAAGCAAGAAGTGCTATGGAACAATTTGCACATACTTTCTCATAAACAGAAACATGGCAGGTGATCAAATTTCTCCAGGTCTCTTTTCCACATGTTGTTTCCAAATATTCTATTCCGTTCTGGAAGCAATGGAGGAGAACTGAAGAGATTATGGTCATTCACTCTCCCACTCATTAGGTCTCCCTTACAAGAAGAGGTACATTCCAAAAAGAATATTGAACATGCTTTCTTCTGAAAATGGAAAGAATGTTTATAGATTGTCAAAGCATCACCTTGTTCAATTTCACTGTATAACTGATACATGTGCACAGTAGTTATAAAGACACTAGAAACAAAATTTACATGCTTTTCAATTATGCTATATTGATTTTTTTTGAGAGTGCACACATATGTGTGCATGGGGGTGGTGAGGTGGTGGGAGAAACAGTGGAAGAGGGAGTGGGAGAGAAATTCTTAAGCAGGCTCTATACTCAGGGTAGAGCTGGAGGCGAGGCTCAATCACTACCCTGAAATCATGACTTGTGCTGAAATCAAGAGTTGGATGCTTAACTGACTCAGCCACCTGGGTACCTCTGTTATACTGAACTTTTTAACCTATTTCTCTTCGCTTCATTTCAATGAGCAATAAAGTGTTACTACCTTAGTCAGGATAACCCATGGAAGAAAATGCACCCCCATGTCTCAGTGACGAAACAAAGGTTTCACTTTCTCCTTAACAGTCTACCCAGGAACATAAGTGTAACATGACTCTGTTTCCAGATCTCCATGATTATCAAGGCAGTAAAAGGGAACAAGAAGAAACTTGTGCTGTCTTCAAGTGCCCACCTGAAAATGAAATGTATTTCATTGACCAAAATATCACATGTGCACAACTAATTTCAAGAAGGCAGTAGTACAGGGGTGCCTGGGTGGCTCAGTCAGTTAAGTGGGTGACTTTGTCTCAGGTGGTGATCCCAGGGTCCTGGGATCGAGCCCCACATTGCACTCCTGGCTCAGTGGGGACGCTGTTTTTCCACTGTCTGCCATTCCCCCTGCTTGTGCTTGCTCTTTTCCCCTGCCCCTGCGTCAAAGAATAAAATCTTAAAGAAAAAAAGGCAGAAGTACAATACAACTATGTTCCAGAAGAAAGAAATTGAGAGATATGTGCTAAAGAGTACAGTAAGACCCAATCATATTTAATGTCCTCCTTGACCATGAAATTGGAGTCCCATCTTGAAGCACTTTGAATTTTCCTTTTTCCTACATTGAATTTTCCTTAGATCACATCTGTCATTGGTAGAAATCTATTCAATTTTATTTAATCTATATTCGGACATGCTACTGTTCTTTTCCTCTTTGGCTCACCTTTTTTTATTACCATTCATATCAATATCTCCTGCTACCTTTGTAGTTTTGTAGATAGATGATTGATAGATAGATAGATAGATAGATAGATAGATAGATGATTGATAGATAGATAGATAGATAATGCTGAGTCGTTTGTCATGTAATGGGTCATAGTCATTATAGCATTGCTTATGGATTATGCCCTCATTGTACATGGAGCTATATTTAGTCATATGAAGACAGGCAGGTAAGGTAAAGGAGTGTACTCCAGACAAAGGAAAAACCTCCATTCAAGCACATTGAATAGAGACACTGTGGAGCTTATAGAATTATAAGCAATAGCTCCTTGTTTGTCAGGTAATAGAATTGGCTAGGGAGGGGCACCTGGGTGGCTCAGTCAATTAAGCGTCCAACTCTTGATTTCAGCTCAGGTCATGATCTCAGGTTTGTGAGATTGAGCCTCAAGTTGGGCTCTGTGCTGGGTGTGGAACCTCCTTAAGATTCTCTCTCCTTCTCCCTCTGCCTCCCCATTCCCCTGAAGAAGGAGAAAGAGAAGGAAGGAGAAGAAGAAGGAAGGGGAGGAGAAGGAGGAAGGGGAGGAAGAAGAAGAGGGAGGAAGGGGAGGAAGAGGAGGAGGAGGAGGAGAATTGGCCGGGGAATAGTGAGAAACAGTACCAGAGAGCTGGACAGGAGCTGGGCCATGGTATAGCTTTTGTCTTTCTTATTCCTGATATGATTAAAATGAAGAGGAAGGAAGTTAAGTGCAATAGATCTCCAAAAATGTTTTGAAAATGATGTGATGATTAAAGTCATCTTGAATTGAAAGAAAACAAAGAACATGTCCATTCAGAAGGACTTTAATCTCCACTATGGAGTCACCAATATTGTAGAAATTATTATCAGCTTGGGCTTTTGTTATTCTAGAAGCACTAAGCAATATGATCTGGTGGATCTGGACACACAGGTTTTATTCCTGCTTTTTGTCATTAAGTAGTTTTATGGCTTTAGATAGCTCGGATAACCTTTGTGTTCAGTTTCTTCATAAATAAGATTGATATTTTTATAGTTTTCTTATTTAATGCATAAGGTTATGACATAATGGGTGTGTAAAGGTCCCATGAAAAATAAAATTTAAATTAGCATAAATAATCAAGATGTTCTTGATCCCCATGATAAACAATTCACAGGACATGCCATCAATATTCAAAGTAATAAAAAATCTGACATTAAAAAAAAAATCTGACATTTAGTTCAGGCCTTCAGTACTGATGAAATATTCTATTAGTTTTTTTTTTTACAATAAATTCCATCAAGATTAGAATCATTTCCTTAATAAAGAGAAATGTATTATTTGAAGATCAAGCCTTTCAAAAATTAAGCTAATGTAAATCTAACAAAATATTAAACATTTCTTTTCAACATACGTCAGTACATATGATTTATATAAAAATGTGTCATCATTACTGGTTGCCTAGGCTTTCATTTACAATCTCATCAAAATAATTAGGATGATCACTTTTGATTCTGGAATATGTCATTTTTTAAACTATTATAATTTTCCATTAATTATAAACGTTGACCCCTTGACCAATCAGAACATTTCCTATCAGTTTAATTAGTCCTCATGAATCCCATCTACTTTGTCAATAATCAAAATAAATGCCATTAGTCATGAACTTTTATGTGCCATTTAATAAAGGTTATGTTAATTTGATAGTTAAACCACTTCTACATGTCTCTTCTGAACATAATGTTCACATGCTCAATTGCATTTCTAGAGCTATGAGAATCTCAGGAACCAAAAGTCCAAGAAGAGGGGGTCATCTGAATAAACCCTAAAAAGGAAGAATCATCAGATTTTTCTGTAGAATCCAATGTACTGATAAGGATTAGGCTTTGCCTTCCTTTTTAAACAAAATACTTCATTCAGCATGTGTTTATTGAGGACTTAATGTATACCAAGTACTATCACTCTTGGAATTTCAGAGGAAAAGTAAGGTAACCAATATCTGTGACTACAAGGAACTTATAGGTTATGGTTGTTGTTGTTGTTTGTTGTTGTTGAACTACAGCAAAATGTACATCTAGTTAAATGCCCAAACATTACATACATGCCCAACATTACATTGACTCTGATGAGTCAAGCATCAGACATGTAATTTCTGAATTTCAGAAGTGAACGCTGTATTGTGTGTGTGTGTGTGTGTGTGTGTGTGTGCGCGCGCGCGCGTCTGTATTACTCAAAGGGGACACCTCCACAGTTTAGAGGTTCAAAAAAATGCATCCTAGGCAATTGCTTTTACGTATAGTTCTGAAATTTGAAGTGGAATCAGGCAAAAAAAAGATAGCAGAGAGTCAAAATGCTCTGTTTTGTAATCATGAAGTGTGATCACATGAACTGTGATCAGGTGCTATATTGCCAAGGAATCAGTGGGTGAAGTTTAAGCATGTGTGAAAACCTGTATTTCTTGGGTATCCTTCTCTCAAGGGCCCATCATACTGCTACTTGCCTTTGGTGGAAGAACATGCCTCACACTGCAAAGGATTCCCAGTAACTAAAATTTAAATGGTATTGTTATCAATGGATACTTTCTGTCTCAAAACAGTTTATGCCAAATTATCTCGATAACATAGAGTTCTTTTTATGATGTTATTTTTCTAGATAATAGAATAAAAAATGTAGTTTTAAATGAGGATTAACTAAGTGGCCTTTCTATGTCCAAAATTTATTTAAGAACTTCCATATTTAACTTGTTTGAGCAATACGGGAATATCATATCAATTTTCACCTCCACTCAAAAAGAGAAAACTTTAGAGTATATTCATAAACTATTTCCAAAAAAATAGTATCTATCCTATTGTATAAATGAAAAATGAACAGGCTTGTAATCTCTGTTATAGACTGTCCATGGAAGCTGGCCAAAAGGTGCAGAGGAAAGCTTTTCCTTCTCCATCATTTAGGTTTTGGTAATGTTTTGCTGAAGCTCCCTAAGAATATAACAGACTTGTACATAACATACTGGGACTTACTTTTTTTTTTTTTAAGTTTAGCAACATAAAAGATCAGTACAATTTTCCTGATATATTCACTCATCTACTGAGAATTTAAATCACATTAGGAATTCTTGTTTTCAATTAAATTTCATTTTCTATACCCTTCAAATACCAGGAGGGAAAGTATCAGGCAAAAGGAAAAGTTATTAGGTAAGAATGTAATCTCAGTGTGTCTCATTATTCTACAGTTTTTAGTGTCTTTCCCGTCTTCTGTGCCTTAGAGACTGTTGTCAAGCTACATTTGTACTTGCAATCTTATGGTCTATTTTAGATTTGTAGTTTGACCAGCTTTTTGAAAAAAAAAAATTCTGTTCAGTCTGCAGTCATATATATTTATAGTGCTCTGGAGAATAACTCCTGCTGGAGGCATTAAACTTATAGACTCAGGTCATATTCCACCTCATGTTGTCTGCGGTTCAGAATGTACAAAAATATTTGGTCATTTTGGTTTGTTTTTGAACATGTACTCTTTGGTTGAAATGTCAGTGAACCTGCTCTCAAGTCAAAAGATGAAAAATAGGAGTGATTCTTTCCCTATGTGAGTCCCTATACCTATATTCATAACTCCCAGGGACAGAGATTTGACAAGAAGCAAGTTTACTTATTTAGATGGTTTTAATGTAAATTTCAAAACTAAATCACATCTTTTCCATTTTTTTAAAATAAACCTTTCATTGTAGAATAGATTTAGATTTACAGGAAAGTTACAAAAGTTTAAGAGAGTTCCCTTATATCTTATACCCAGTGTCTCCTATTATTAGCATGTTGCATTAGTGTGGTACATTTGTCACAATTAATGAACTGATACTTGTACATTATTATTAAGTAGAGTCTATAGTTTATCTAGAATTATTTAGACTTTATCTAATGTCTTTCCTGTGTTCCACGATTATGTTACTTTTGTCATCATTTCTCCTTAGTCTCCCCTTGGCAGGAGCGATTCCTCAGATTTTCCTTGCTTTTGATGACCTTAACAGTTCTGAGGGGGTCCTTGTCAGGTGTATTGTAGTCTGTCTCAATTTCATTTGTCTGATTTTTTTTTTCCACGATTAGGCTGTCCTTGTGGGTTTTGGGGGGAGGAAGACCACAGACCTAAGGTGTCATCACATCAGATCAAGGGTGTGGAATACCGATATGATTTATCACCATTGAGGCTGATCTTTATCAGCTGACTGAGAAAGTGTGTCAGGTTTCCCCACTTTAAAGTCACTTTCCCCCCATCCCCTTTCCCTGCTGTCTTCTTTGAAAGGATATTGCTTTGTGCTTATCCAGAGTTAGGAGTGTGGTCTTATCCTCCACTTCCTGGAGAACAGAATATCTACAATAAATAATTTGAAATTTTTATGCATGGGAGATTTGTGTATGTTCCTTTTGTTTATTCAATAATTTATATCAGTGTGGATTCATGGATATTTGTATATACTTGGGTTATGAGCAAATGATAATTTATTTTTTGCTCAGTTTGTTCTAGCTTGTTCTGTTAGCTGGCCCTTGATGTAGCCTCATCATTGTGGTGGTGTTTTCTATCTTTTTGCTAAGTGCGAATACAGAAAGGAATGTTGGGAAAAAAATGAGTTAGATTTGTGTTTTTGGGAGCTGGGAGTTTCATTATGAAACCAACACTAGACTGTGCCTGCAACAGTTCCAACAGTACCAGAAATGTGCATGAAATTTCTAGGAAATACAGGTTTCTAAAAATATTGGCTATGATTTTAATTTCTATGTGGAATGCTAAAAACAATAGGATGGGAACATATCGTAGACACAATTTTATTGCCTAATTAAGGGAAATAAATTGAGTTTTTAAATAAACCTCCTTTTAAAAATTATTTTCCTTTTGGAAATAATATCATTAATGCCAGTCTCAGAATTTTTGAGTTGCTTTTACTCCACTTCCTGGTTGAATCTCCTCTTATGATTCTCTCTGGTTAGTCACGTTTTGTTTCGTTTTGTGTCTTGCCAACCACCTCCTTCTCTCCCTGGTCACATTCCTCTGCCCTTTCAGGCAAACCTCTGCTCCCTGGTTGTCCTTCTGTAACAAATTTCTCAATACCAACTCGTCTTTGTGTAAGACGTTCTACGTCCTGCTCTTGAATTCCTTCATCTGAAAATACGATATATTGGATTAGATGATGTCTCAGATTCCAAGTAGTTCTAAAATTTCATGTAACTATATAATAGTGCCAAGTACAAAGAGAGGATGATTCCCTGCTTAGCTGCAAAGAAAACTCGTCACATGCAGAGTAAGTGACGGAGTCAGGAATGGCTCCAGGTTTATGACCAGAGATCACCCCCCACCCGCCCACACCTCTTCATTCTACTGTCTGGGTATGGTACTCATCAAGCTGACCTTTATGGGATTCAAGCTAATGAAGGACTTTATGTGCCATTGTTATGGGGCTCTTAAAGAAAGTGACTTTGAGTTACATCTTGAGGGTAAAGTAGAACTTTATTGGATGGAGGGGGTGATGGTAGGTTAGAACTTTAGCTGTATGTACTTAGGAACAGAGGCATGAGACTGTGGTGGTCAAACAACAGCAGGTATTTGTTTTGAGAACGATGGCTTTTCAGTAACGGGCAGCTTAGCTTTTTTTTTTTTTTTTTTTTTTTTTTTTTTTTGCTATAGTCTCTGGGATTAATTACCCTCACAATTTCTCTGGCCTTTATTCCATTCTATTAGATCGGCACCAATAGCTTAAGAAGAGAAAATCATCTTCATGATCCTTGGTATCTGGCACTGTGAAAAGTGGCTTTACTCTTCTCTGAGCAGATTGAAATGCATAATTTTCCACCTGAAAGGAGAAGAGGAGCAACAAGGATTATTTAAAACAGTAACAAATTCCATTTCCCTCTCCAATTAGTCTGGGTTTAAGGAAGTAGAGAGAGAGAAATGCAATGACTTCCAAAGAACTGGCTCAGGTTCAAGTGCTTTAAGAGATAGGAAAGAAGTACCAATACATTCCAGGTGTGAAATTAATACTTTGTTCATCGGCAGGGCAATATGACTATGCCTGAAGTGATCAGTTTACCAAACACCATTATATACATTGTGACAAAATTGTGTGGCTCTGTCCCCCCGCCCACTGCCCTACCTCATCAATCCTGGGTATCTTTTTGAATATGCTTTGTCTCAGAATAAGGAAGTTATCACAAGTGGTAAATAACATGAACGACTTTCTTCACTTGAGAATAAGTGGCTGGCTTCTGAATCATTGTTTATACTTTCTCTTCAGCACAATCATCGCAGATATGAACTGTACACAGCACAGGGCCCTTCTGGATATGTTTTCTAAAAGGGGGCTTCACACCAGTTAATGTTCTTGAATATGTGTGATAAAAATGACAACTGATGTGGAAAGATAGGGCACCCGATACACCATAGCCACCTGGCAGCCCCTCGCTAAACCTACCCTGACTTGTGTGCCTTCCACATGTGAGGAAAGACCCTGCGGCCCCCTTGGAATCACAGAAGTGGGTACGTCATGAGGATTCACCCAAACTTGCCAAGCCTGCTGCCGACACTGTGCTTCCTCAAATATCCCGGGTCTCTGCCTCTCTTTCACTTGTGCCTGGTAAGCCTCCTTTTCCCATTTCTCAGCATGAGCATGCCAACCTCCTGTCCATTTTTTTTTTTCAATTCTCATGATATCTCTTTGTCCCATTCTCAGCCAGATCTCCATGAAGAGAGAAACTGGAGCCACCTGCCACAACTCCTGCCATCTTTCGCATCTGCCTATAAAGGTTCCAGAGTCCTGCTCACAGTTTTTTTTTTTTGTTCTCTGTACATTTTCTCAGTGGAAAGCTTATCTGCCCTCAACCCAAAGCTTGTATCTCTGCCCATGTCCCTCTACAGACCCATGTGATGAGTATTCCATTCCCTGGAATTCCTTTCCTTGTGGCTCCTATAGTGCAGGCTGGTGAAGTCTTGTCCCTTCAGTGAAGCATCCCTCCTCAGATGGCGCAAAGGCGTAGAGACCCGTGGCTCTGCCATTCCATTTCCCCTGTCATGTGAAGCCAGTTTCTTCATTAGACTGTTAACTCCTCATACGAGGAAGTGTATCCTGTTTGAGGGATAAATGCCTCTCTGAAACTTTTCATGCTTATTTTAATACTTTATGTTAAAAGTGTAATAAATCTTTACTGTGGAAAGTTTAGAAACCAGAAACACATAAATTACATACAAACAAATATCTATACCCCCCACCTCAGAGGAATGATTGTTTTTCGATTTCATAAATTTTTTTCTGGTTGTTTTTCTTTATCAAGTGTATAGAAATAACATTCCGTTTTCTCATTGGTAAGTATATATGATTTTATAGTTCCCTTTTCTTAGCTTAGCATTGAATCATAAGCAGTTCTTCATAACGATACTTCATATGTATATATACTGTTTCTTTCTATAACTTATTTAACCCTCCCATAATTTTTTTGCAAAGTTTTTACATAGATATAAAATTAAGATATATGTCCTTATACAAAATTGTTGTCCACATTGCTTAGGATGCATTGCTTAAAGTATTATTGCTAGCTAAAACGTACACACCTCAAAATACATCATTAAAAATATTTAAGATTCTTAACTATATTTTGCCAAATTGATCTCTAGAAGTTCCATACCTCTACCATACAAAAATATTAACATCACTGACTACTCGTTAATGTTAATGAGTATTTTTGAAATCTTTGCTAATATGATTGGGAAAAAATTCGTATCTGACTTTTAAAATGGGATTTCCTGGGCCGCCTGGGTGGCTCAGTGGGTTGGGACTCTGCCTTCTATTCAGGTCATGATCTCAGGGTCCTGGGATCAAGCCCCACATCAGGCTCTCTGCTCAGCGGAGAGCCTGCTTTCCCCCCTCTCTCTGCCTGCTTCTCTGCCTACTTGTGATCTCTCTCTGTCACATAAATAAATAAATAAATCTTTAAAATAAATAAAAATAAAATGGGATTTCCTTCATAATGAATTAAAGCTTTGTCATATATTTTTTAGTTATTTGTATATCCACCTCTGTGAAAAGATTTTTCTTTTTTTTTTTTAATCATTTTTCTACTAGTGGCTCTTGGTAATTATTTTTTTTTAATTAAAGATATACACATTATTTGCATTTCTCAAGTTTATGACTTTTTTATTAAACATTTTTATTTATTCACTTGAGAGAGCTCATGAGTGGAGGGGAGGGTCAGAGGGAGAAGTAGACTCCCCACTGAGCTGGGAGCCTGATGCAGAGCTCTATCCCAAGACCGTGAGACCATGATCAGCCAAAGGTAGACACTTAACCAACTGAGCCACCCAGCTGGTCCTAAAAATTTGACCTTTTACATAATTTTTTTTAAAAAATCAACTGTATCCTTTTGGTTCATAGTAACTTATTTTACTTCTTTTATATTTATCAAATACTTTTTTTATTTAGATGAATTTCAGTTTGTCTTAACAGCAGCCATATTTCTTGTCCCTGGATAATCTTGTAGTCCTTATGTGAACTGCAATTTCCTTTCTTTTCTTTCTTTCTTTCTTTCTTTCTTTCTTTCTTTCTTTCTTTCTTTCTCTTTCTTTTCTTTCTTTCTTTCTTTCTTTCTTTCTTTCTTTCTTTCTCTCTTTCTTTCTTTCTTTCTTTCTTTCTTTCCTTAAAGATTTTATTCATTTATTTGCGAGAAAGAGAGACATAGCAAGAGAGAGCAGGAACGGGGAGGAGAGGGAGAAGCAGGCTCCCCATGAGCAGGGAGCCCAACACAGGGCTCGATCCCAGGACCCTGGGACCATAACCTGAGCTGAAGGTAGACGCTTCAACAACTGAGTCACCCAGGAACTCCCTTTCTTTCTTACTCCCTTTCTTTCTCTCTGTTTTTCTTTCTCTCGTTCTCTCTTTCTTTCTTTCTTTCTCTTGGCTCAAGTGCACCTGTTCTATTGGCCTTTGTCACCATAAAAGGGATGACTTTCAAAAATACTGTTCATTGTACTGTAGGAAATGCAAATATACCATATGGCATCTGTTTTGCGATTAATATTTGATAAAAAGAAGGAACGGCTTTATTATTATTTTTTCAAGAGCTATTTCCTGAGATAAGACTTGCTTCTTTACTTATCATTGTGAGAATAATTTTCGATTGAACACCCTGCCACTAGAACAACAAAAAAAAGTCAACATTTTGATTCTGCCTCTCCTCCCATTGAAAGAGAGCTAAGACCCTTGCATCACTCATATTCCATCACTTGTATAGTCTGTGAATCAGGCCACGAGGTGAAATATTACAGGATGGCATCTGGAATTATTGTGACATAGCATGAATCTTTTAAAAAGATATATCTAATTCAGTAGCCATTATTTTTATAAAAAGGATTAAATACAAACTATTAAGCCAACTTCCTTGTTGCGTTGACCTGTGTTGATAAATATTAAGAATGATTCAGATTTAACTTTGAGATCACTTCAGTTGCTTTCAGTTGACAAAAATTGAGAAATATCAAATCAAAAGATGTACTTAACAAGTTGATCCATCAGAGTGGTCTTATATCACATGATCCTTCTTTCTGGTGAAAAAAAATCACTAGTTGAACTGACAATATGTTATGTGGGATGAAATGGAAGTTAGAGAAGATAAATAAAAATAAATCAAGTATCATAACTTTTTTCCCCTTGTGTAAAATCAGCTAAGAATTTATGTACAATACACATTTTTACCTAAATATTATGTTTACCAATACACTGAAGACAATTATAAAATACAAACCTGAAGCCTACTACTTTATTTCTTCTTTTCTTTTTTTTTTTCCCCTCTTGTCTTCATTTATTTTGGTTGGTGAACAGTCTAGACTTCTCCTTAAAGTGGTGCTTTTTGTCATTTAATTACATCCAATAACTTTACATTGATTCAACAAGAGAACTTTAAAAAGCTTGCTACAAGTTATTAATGGGAAGAGAATGTCAAAACCACTAAAAGAAGAACATATTTTAAATGTTTTATTCCAATCTGTTATACCTCTACTTTTTCAAAGGTTTCTATTTTGTGTTAAATTTTTTTTCCACTGTGGTCTGAAACTTGACATTCAGGTTACCAGGCTGTAAGAATTTTTGAGACAACAGTTTAAAGAGTCTGTTAGGTAATATGAGTTTTATTCATTAGTCAAATGCCATTGGTATATTTAGAGTGATTTATTTCCCTTCGGCACTATGAAGCTGAAGATTATATGCTTTGGCAGCCACATTCTGAGATAAATCTGAGCAAATTTACATAACATTTCATAACTTCCTAATGGGGGAAGGGAGTTTACAAAGGAATTAAAGGTCTTTAGAAAGAAGGTGCTACATAGTACAAATGATCCCATAAATTAGGTTTTGGTAATAATCACATTCAGGAAGGATTTAATTGAACTTTGGGGGAGAGAGTCAGTTCAGAGAAATGAGGGACTGTGGAACTTAGCACTTCATTTGTACTCAGCTCAGAAGCAAAATTTAAAACTCCAAAGAAAACTAAGGCATAGTTTTTTTGTATTCTCTCTTCTCCATGACATTTTGGAGGACATGTAGAGATATCCAGTTCACTAGCAAAGACTGAATGAACTTATACATGTCTACATAACTAAAACTAGAGATTAGTGATGCCGGCACCAGTACCAAAAATTCAAAGTCATGGGGGCGCCTGGCTGGCTCAGTTGGTAGAGTATGCGACTCATGATCTCGGGGTCCTAAGTTCGAGTCCCACATTCAGTGGAGAGATTACTTAAAAATAAAATCTTAAAAAAAAATTTCAAAATTCATGACAGAGTGGGACATTCGGATATGGCTTACCAGTTACTGTAGATATTCCAGGACCCTTATTTCCACATCCTCACTTGACCCCTGATTTCAACCACATCCCTGAACTTGATCTCAAATGTGAAACTTATCCCTTGTGCTCACCTTTGCCCTGACACCCATCTTTTCTTTACTCTCTTATATCTTTCCCTTCTCCTTTATCCTTACTCCCCCTGAAACGTACTCCTTTCCTGAGCTTCATCCCAGAATTGGGAAAAGCAGCTGTCAGGAATATGGCCAGTTCAGAGACAGGGTGACTGGTACATTTTACTCAATTAAACAAAATAACATTCTAAAGACAATAGTTCCTGTTTTAAGCTTTATATGGACCATGAAAGTTAAAATGTCCCTCCTATTAAATGATCAAGTGTCAAAATGCCATACACCCTCTGTAGACATATTGCCTGACCAGTGGTTTGGCCTTGGGAGCTGAGTGATAAATGTGCCATAGATTGTGATTGGTTGCTGCCAGAGGGATCCAAACTAATATCCAGGAAGTCATTGGGGCCTTATAAGATCTGCTTAAATGTGGTGTAATTAGAAATTGTCCATATGACCTATACAATGAGATTATTATTCTGTGACCAACTAGATAATCCTTCCATAAGTGGATCATATCTTTTCCTTAACATTTTAATATTTATCCTGTAGGATCATAAATTGCATAAGCAGAAGAAACTAGAAGTGATCATTCAAGTTATTCTTTTCCACTTTTCAAGTAGGTATGCGTGAGACTGAGTGCCAAACAGGAAGATTTCCGACAGAACTCACTTCCTTGTCACCATTTACGGTATCACTATGTTCAGGCACATGCCCGAAGGCTGATGGAGTTCTTAAGGTCAAGAACGTTGAGAAGCCATAGCTAGCCTGCAGAATTAGGGCCAAGAGACAAACTGAGAGTTGGTTTTTTTCTGGGCCCATAATCTTCCCTTCTCCTGTGAAAAATCTGCTTGTTTATTTTTTTTAGGGCACCCACTTAATTGTATAGCATAACTTTGAAATAATGTCCCACATGACATTAAAAGTTAAGGGAAAATCTATATCATACAGCTGTGGACAGTCTGTTTGAATTAGATATTAAAGGGAAGAGTAGAGGGGGAGTTAAGCAGAGAAGCTGGCAGGGCGTCTACAGCAGAGAGAGAAAAGTGTCTCTTCTTGTGATGGAAACCTTTCCAAAGGGTAGCGAGATCCCCAGTGTTTGCCTTCCTCTCTCTCTGCCCTGGGATTTTTTAGCATTACAACCTATAAATTGACCACTATATCCTTAATCATGTTTTGTTTTTTTTTTAATTTTCCAGTCCTTCTGTGGAGGATTGGACTGTGCCTCAGACATGGCTGAGTCATCAGACACAGCATCTCATCAAACATAAAAATGGTTCAGTGGTTCCAGAGAGACAGTGTAAAGTCTGCACAACAGCCATCAGTGTGCCCTCCAAAACTTGCTCTAAGTGACCAGGCTTCTTAAAACACCTGTTTCCCTAAAACATTCTATTTAAGGGACACATTGTTCCATATTCACAAACCTATGCTCATATTTAGTAAATGAGTGAGGACATTTCTTCCTGAACTAGAATATTGCATTTCAGTAAACAAAGTAATGGTTTTTTGTGGGGTTTCACAGATATTGTTATGAGCAAACTAAAATTTTAGAGCATAGAAGATAACATGCACTTTTTCTTAAGACATTATGTAGCAGTCTCTTAGAAATAATTTATTCCATTCTAATATAACTCCATAAAGTATAATGAAAATTAGGTTATAAATATATCATCCAGGAAATCTTCTGAAACATTAAAGATAGAAGTCTTGGAGAAACATATCGGTGTACTTAGTAATAAAGACATAAGTCATTTTGGAGAGTTGTGTACCATGAATAAAATTTAAAGTTCAGTATAAAAGCTGAAAAATATTTGCAATGTACATGGTCAGAAAGTGTTAATGACCTTACTATATAAAAGTTTTTTTCTTATATATGACATGAAATATTGACATAGATGGTTTAAAAATAAACACAATAGCAAGAAAGTGAAATATTTAATTTCATTAGAAGTCTGATGATTGCAAGTTGAAAAATATGTAGACTTTTTCAAATCTCAAGTGAGTCTAGATTACACGTTTAACACATTGTTGAAGATGAAGGTTAAGAAAAACTCTAAAATGCTTTTGGGAAGTAAGTTATTTTACAACTTTTGGGAAGGTGATTTTGCAATTTGAAAATTCACATCATTTAGTGATTTTGCTTATAGAAATTTATATTATGGAAATTAGGGGTCAAGTTCACAAACTTTTTATAAAATTATGTTCACTGTTCATTGCAGACTTGTGTAATATCAATGGTAACAGAAACCTACTAAATGGCCAGCAACAAAGGTTTAGAGACATTACAGAGTACCATATGATGAAATAGATTATTACAAATTATGTCCTCATAAATATTAATGCATTATTAAATATAAAGTAAAAAGTGCTTCACAGAAACAACTTATACAAACAATATTGTTTGGTAAAAACTGAAATATGCACTTCTCAATACACTTCCTTTTAGACTCTTTATATACTATGTGTGTGTGGGGGGGTGTATGCATGCCCCTCTCACTGGCAACGATAGTCAATTAGTTCCTTTGGGAGTAGCAATGCATAAAAATAGTTTGCTTCCACAGTTAAACAGAAAAGTTATTAAGTAAGTAAATCTTTTCCCTCCTTGCCCCTCATCAATCTCAGACACCCACACTGAATACCCTATGCAATGCCCCACATGCCACCAGAAGGCTATGATGGTGTTGGGACAAAGGAGGAGAATAAGACTAATATTCAGCTCAGTTTGGGTTCAAAAACAGGCTGCCACTTCCCTTGGGTCTCTAAAAAACCAGCAGCCCACACCTTCTTCTAGTATCTTCCCTTCCGTTTTGCTGGCAACCTCTCTGTTTTGACACCCCTGCAAATGCTCCAGTTAACTCTGTCCAAGAAAAAACAGTTTCTTCAAAATTCTCAATTTTCATCTAAAACAAACACCAGCTTTCTAAAAAAAAAGAAAATCTATCTACAACATAATTTTTACAACATGGCTTTTAATAAATATTTTAACCAAAAGAAAAATGCCCTTAGTTTATCCTGCAAGACAAGGTGCTTCATGGTTGGTGCTTTACTCCTCCAGAATAAAGGAAGGAGAAAGAAGAAGAGGAAGAGGAGAAAATGAAAGAAAGCTGAGTTATCCCTCAGTTTCCGTGAATGCAGCTTCAAGGGTTTCAAAATGCTCCTGTGGTAGCAAATTTATCATATATAATTAAACATTTTAAATGAGATTTTCAAACTGGATCAATTCTATAAATGACCCTAAGGATGGCTGGATAAATTCTGTTAGGCACTGGAGCAGGGAATACCTCCCCCCAAAAAAATGAGAAAGGAGGAATGAAATACTCATAATTACTTGTGCAAATGCCACAGGAGACATTCTTATGGTCCAGAGAGAGCTGTGATCCTATCAATGTCAAGCATGAGAAAGACCCTACAAACACCAAATGCTGCAGAAGACAATGAGGAATGATTTGCTGGACATTCCCAAAAATTCAAGCTGAGAAACCGTTCTAGTGTTACAAAAACATCAAGACCAAACATGTTTCTACCACCCCTAAATTTTCAGCCTGGCCCACTTTTTATTTAGTTTCTCTTTAGAATGTGACAAAAACAGGTCTTTATTTTTATAATGGGAACCAATGGAAAATTCATTCTACATCTAATGGCTTGACCACACTTATCATAGCATGGAAGAGGAAGGGGTGGAAAGTAAATGTTATTAAGAGGGTAAGTTTTCAAAAATAGAATAATCATAGAAATGAAAATGCATTTAAGCCCAAAAGCTATAGTTTGAACATAAGGTGAACTTTAACAGTTAGTTAAAACAGTATAAAATTATCGGGAAAGCATTCTTTTTAGTTTACATTTAAACTTCCAGAAGAAAAATAATCATAAAATAGTCCCAAACATTTGGAGTACTTCTGAATTAGGATTCTTTGAAGCATGAAGATAAATTGATTCCAGGATGATTCCACAAAGGCACCAAAAAAAGTTATAAAGCTGCTGAGTGCATAACAACTGTTGAATGTTTAGTCTATGAGTTCAACACATTTTCTAGGCCCAGGATGATGGAGATTTTATTGCAAATGGGCAAGATGGTTCTAGTTAGGGTAAGGCTGTCATTTTGATATACTTGCAAGGCTTGAGGTCTTTGAAAAAAAATCTTTGAAAAATTCTTAAAGTGCAAATGTCAACTACACCTAATTGGTTCTGAAGTTTTCGTTCATTGAGAGGATTTACGAAGAGTAAATGTTTCTTACCTAGCATCCTGTATTTACTATGTTATTTGTGTATCATCATATGTTAAACATCTTAGCATAATAAAATTTTATTAAACACCTTAAAAATCTCAGATCCACAGTGTATTATATAAATATAGCAATTCATTAACATAAATGTCTAGGTAATGTCTTTTGTCGTTTCAAGAATTGGGTTTCAAATCCAGGAAAGAGAGCAGGACAACACACTATTAATGGCTAACCCTAGAATCTGTTCTCCAAATACTAGACATAGTCAAGATTCTCAAGATATTGATTAGATGCTCTAATCTGTACCCAGAAACCTAAAATGGATTTGGCACTCTACTGTGTAGAATCTTGGTCCATGCATCAGTTCCAAAGGAGCTGTTCATGTTTAATTGCATTCTGGGACCACATGTGTATCCCTGCTTATTTACAAGTCTCCTCTCCCCACCTCCACTGATTGCTTTATCAATCTTCCATTTACCCTTCCAATATTCTCAGTGCTCAGTGCCTTCGTCCCTGCAGAGAAAACAGAACAGCTTGTGTACCTCCCACAATTCTTTACAAGATCTCATTTCTTGATGGTTGCATGGTAGCCTATTAAGCTGCTCTCATGGAGGGTACAAGATGCTGAAGAGGTGAGGAGGAGGCACTGTAAGGAAAAGTGACTATGCATGGGTCCCCATGGATATATGCATCTCTGGGTATCCACTATATTGGAGAAAAAGAGAGAATTCTGCCTTTGTCCATGTGAGTTCCATCCTCCTTTTTGGAAAGATGAGCTTTAAAGGTCAGATTTGATGGTGCAGGATGAAGAACAGGGGTTTAGAGCCAGACCTGATCCATGATTCAAACCTCAGCTTTGCTGTAGTTAGTCACTATGACATTGGGTGAATTGCTTGAATTCTCTTGGCTGTAGTTTCCTTAACTACAAAATGCAGATAAAAGTTTCTAACTTAAAAAGTTATACTGAATATGAAACAATATCAACATTCTTAATTACATGTTTCACAGATAGAATTCAATAAATAGTAGCAATTACTGTTGTTCCTATCCTACTCAGTGATTCAGAAAACAGTCCAGCTACCTGTTTGAATACATACCAACTGGTTTAATAACCCTAAGGCCAAGAACAACCTCAGTTATCGTTCAAGAATGACTCAATTTCATTGGCTTAAGTCCAGGACATGAGATTACACCTCTTCTGTAGTCTGATTGCAATAACCTGATGCTACTTCCTCCTGTACACAGATGTTTGCTACCATGGATCAAAATCTGTTTTAAGGGAAACTAAACCCAGCAACCACAATCTGGAGAGAAAGTGTCAAACAAAAAATCCTTTCAATTGTTTTTTTAATTTTGGATATTTGATTTCACAATATCCATTTATGCTCAGAGAACCCAACATACCCACTGTTCACTGGTGCCATATTAGCCCTGTGCTTTCCACTTGCTCTTGGATCTTTCTGCTACTGCCTCTAAAATGGTGAACATGCTTTCTCTAAAATAAATAGATAGATAGATAGATGATAGATAGATAGATAGATAGATAGATAGATAGATAGATAGAATTACCTCAAGTTTTCTAAGGTGTCAATTCAAAATTGATGCCTAAATGGGCTTTCTCTATATATAGTCTGAAGAAAAGAAAGTGAACAGAAAAAAAGAAAAGGTGAATATCAGACTTGTGCACTTGGTGCCCGTACCAAATATTTCAAATAATTTATCCACATTCATCAATTTTGTAATCCCCTCCACCCACCCTACCATGGATGGTGACCCCACCATGAGCACTGCCAAATGTAACTTAAAGTTCATGGATGAAGGAGTTGTACCAGCAGATCCTTCTGGCCCAGCAGCCTCAAACATAATCCTCTTTAGGAAAAATCAACAAAAACTGAAGAAGAAATCACATATTTGGAAACCCTTTAGATGTTGGGCTCTGAAGCTGCTATTTTAGAGTTCCCATTTTTCTGCTTTCTCTTGGCAAGAAATGACACTCGATTCCTTCCGCTTCCCTCCAGTTTGATTTCTTGGGCAAGTCTCCTGATTGCTGGGGATGAGAAAGGTGGAGATATAAGAGTGGTTCTTAACTATATCATCTTGGAAGGGACCTAATTCTTTGGTCAAGACTTGTTACAAAGAAAGGGAAAACACAGGGGAGCACATGAATATTGATGAGCATTAACTATCTTCCAGACTATTTGTGCACATACTTAACTATGTCTATACATATAAGTGGGTGTTTGTTTAGGTATAGGCATAAAAACACATTAAACTGCCTGACAGTTTCACAATCTATCATTAACCTGTAACCATGGGATTGAGTGATTGGTGAATGGGGATGTTTAAAGATTTATCTTATGTATATCTGTATTGTAATTTTTTCAAAAGGCATATTCCATGCATTATTTTTAATTTTGATTTTTAAGAGTGGTACTCATTTACATTTTCTAATTCCTCATCTTCCATTTACTTGCTAACTTACTGAAACTCAACTTCTGTTACAGTATTCCATAGAAACAACATTCATAAATCTCATCAGTTACCTAGTAATTGTTAAACTCAGCAACCCCACTTAGGTTTTGATTGTACTTGACCTCCTGTAGCATGGGACACTGTTAAGTATATGGCCCCTCTTTGAAACTTGCCTTTTTTGACATTACACTCTCCTGCTTTACCTCCTACTTCTCTGATTATTCTTCATTCTCTTTAATTTTATCCTCTTCCTTGTGGTGCTTTAATTGAAAGAATCCACACAAATTCTTTTAAGCTACTCTCTCCTCCTGAGCAATTTTAACAGTGCTCTAACTTTCACACTTCTTGGCAAAAGATTTAGAAATGTGCATTCTGGTCTCTCTTATGATTTTCCGCACTGAATTTCCAATTACATGCCAAAGAGCTCCATACCAATGCACAAGGGGTAACTTATACTCTATATGTAAAATGCTGATCACATAATTGCCCTCTTCACAACTTTTTCCCCATCCTTGGTTTCATATCTCACTTATGTCATCTCCTAGGGGGTGATATCACATGATCTTCAGTCAAATGGAGTTGAAATGAGTTCCTCAAATTTACCAGTGATGTTTTTGGGAAGTTGTTAAAACTCTCAGAATCTTAGATTCATCACCCAAAAGGGAAATATTAATAATAATTTCCTTCACTGTTTGATATGTGATGCTTATATAACATTTTACCTATTATATAATATATAAATTTATTTTTTTATTTTTTTAAAGATTTTATTTATTTATTTGACACAGAGAGAGAGATCAGATCACAAGTACACAGAGAGGCAGGCAGAGAGAGAGAGAGAGGAGGAAGCAGGCTCCCTGCTGAGCAGGGAGCCCGATGTGGGCCTCGATCCCAGGACTCTGAGATCATGACCTGAACCGAAGGCAGAGGCTTTAACCCTCTGAGCCACCCAGGCGCCCTATAATATATAAATTTATATAATATACATTATCTATTATATCATATCCATTATATTTACATATTATATATATTTTTATATAATTCAGCAGGGTGTAAAAATATTTTTGTTATAATTTTACCAAAAACTGAAACTGGAAACCTTGTGCAAGAATTTGTTTCTTTCTCTTCTCATGATTACTCTTCCTACAACATGCAATGAAAAGGCTATCAATTACTTTGCTAAGTTGTCCACTAATTTCACCCTCTTCCTACAAGGGCCTCATCTTTCCCAAGTTAGATTATTACAATATCCTTCATTGGTCTCCTTGCCCCATGTCTCAATAGCATTTGTTGTCTTCTATTGCCATCAGAATAATGTTCAATTCCATCAACATTTTAGTCAAGGACTTTTACAGTCAAGACCCAATCTCTCCTTCCAGTCTTACTCCTCACCATCAACTCAACGCTCTAATCATTTCAAGCAATAGACTTCTTTTAAATCTTCTGTCACTACTCCTATTTATCCCTTTGTCTAAACACCTCTTCCTTCTTCCTTTATCTAGTGAAACCCCTCTTTAAAGTTCATGTCAGAAGCTTCTCCCACCATTAGACATGTTCTGGTGACCTATCATTCCATAAAGAATTCACTGTCTCCTCATTTTCACTTCCATGACTATTGACTTTTATTTCTCTGCTATCCTTATATCATATAGTTTTTTAAACATTTTTTTTAAGATTTTATTTATTTATTTGACAGAGAGAGATCACAAGTGTCAGAGAGGCAGGCAGAGGGAGAGGAGGAAGCAGGCTCCCTCCTGAGCGTGGAGCCTGACGTGGACCTCGATCCCAGGACCCTGAGATCATGACCTGAGCTGAAGGCAGAGGCTTTAACCCACTGAGCCACCCAGGTGCCCTATATCATACATTTTTGTATACATTTATGTATTCATTCATTCAACCAATCCTTCCATAATGGATTGACTCTGTTGGGTGCTGTGACTTATTCTGGTGACACAAAGAGAAACAACCTGTGCACAACTCTCTTTCTCATACTGTTTAAATTCCTGGAAGGCACTTCTGAGTTTTTTCACCTGCCTCTCTTCCTATAGTCTGGCTCATTCTTTGGATGCAACTGATGATTACCAAATATTCATGCAATTGATGATTACCAAATGTTCATTGATCAAATCAGGCTGGTAGTTATAACTCCTTCTGCAGAGCCTGCCCCTAGAAACAAAGTATGGAGGCAAAGATACTTTTTTTAGAAGACGAGTTTCACCTATTTCTAATCCAATTTTCTCTGAACTTCAAAGAAAGAACTGGGATTGCTTTTCTCAGGGAGCCCTAACCTTCTCTCTTTGAGGCCTACCTATGAGAGAATATTGACTGAAAAGATGCCTAGTGTCAGGTGTCTCCATGGAATTATCTCTTCTCAGACCTGGAAGTTTCAAGGTACTCCAACAAACATTCCCTTCGATATATGCTCACTAAGCCTCTGTGGAAATACTTAAACCAGCTTGGACTCTCCAGGAAATGTGACCCCCCCCCCCCACTGCCCCATATCCACGGTCCTAGATGATGTTAGCCCTGACTTTTGAAAAGCTGGATGGTTATGGTCTTGCCTTAAACTCTAAATCTTTCTAAGGAGGGCAAGAAAAGGAAATGAGGGGATGGGAGGGAGTGATGTTAGTAAAGTCAGAGAGTGAAGGAGGAGTGGGGGCAGGGGCCAAGCAGAGAGCTTAGAATCCTTGTTCTAACTCGGCAGAGCCTGAAGAGGAAGAAGGGTTAGTGGCAATTTGTGTTTCACAGACTGTAAATTATGTCTGCACTCCATTGGGTCAAGATATTTTTCAAGATTTCGTTTAGTCTCATATTGCACCTTGCACTCACCTTTTTCATGAAAAACGTTAGAAGTGTGCTATTTTTTCCTGTTGTGCACATTTACATATGTAAAATGTCTCTGAAAATTAATTTCTTTTGAAAAAAAATCCTGTAGAGAAATTTAAAAATTGCCATATATTCAAATCCTGTTCTGTTTCTGAACCTTTCAAATATGTAATTCTATATTCTACAATAATTCATAACCTTGTAATTTTATAAGAGGAAAATGAGCAAATGCTTTTAGAAATAATGATAGCCTTTCTTTTTCAAAGTCAAGTGCTTTTATTTTTTTAAAGGAGCAGATAAAATTATTAAAATAATTCTGGATTTTTTTTTCTTGATCCATGTGATTCTACTAATTGACAATGTGAATTTTTTATAGTTACTATTCTTACATATATAATATAAATGAAAGGGCTTATTTTTAATTAAAAACAGAGAAATAACTATGAATCTATAACCTCCAGAGAAAGGGAACGATTTTATCACTTCTATAATGCACACACACACACGCACACACACACGTAAAAGTATTTTTGGGGTAAAGAGTTTTAACTTTGTAACAAAAGCATCACAGTTTTCAAATCTGATGGAGTGGATGTCACTTTTTACTTTTTTAGCAAGAAATCTTGAAAAGAAGGGAATATCAATAATAAGGGAAAATCAGGATAATATTTGGCAATCATATGCAGTTATTTTAACATTTATCATTTGGCTAATTATGTCAAGGGTATCAGAATTAACCGATCGGAATTACCTTGAAACAAATTTGAGGGTTTTGTGAAAATATCCTGTCCAGATAACCTAAAACAAAAGGGCCAGCTTAGAAAGGAGGGAATGGGAAGAAGAAAGGGAGGAGGAGGGTTGGGAGGACAGGAGGAAAGAAACAGAGAAAGGAAGGGAGGGAAGGGAAAGGGAGAAAAAGAAAGGAAAAAATGTATGGCATTAAGAAATTCAGGAGTGGGGAAAAAAAAAAAACCTTAAAAAAAGGGGGGTGTTGCCTGGATGGCTCAGGGGATTAAGTGTCTGACTCTTGGTTTTGGCTCAGGGCGGTTCTCATGGGTACTGGGATCAAGCCCCACGTCCTGCTTTGTGCTCAATGGAGAGTCTGCTTGAAGATTTTCTCTCTCTGTCCCTGCCTCCACTCAGAGGTGTGCACTCTCTCTCTCTCACTCTCTCTCTCTAAAATAAGTAAATTTAAAAAATCTTTAAAAAAACCAAAATTTTAAAAAAGAAAAAGGAAATGCAGGAGTGGGGTGCCTGGGTGGTTCAGTCGGGTAAGTATCTGACTCTTGATTTTGGCTCAGGTCATGATCTTGGGGTTGTGAGATTGAGCCTGTGTTTGGCTCCACACTTAGCATAGAGTCTGCTTGAGATGCTCTTCCCTCTCCCTCTGCCCCTCCCCCAGCTTGCTAGTGCTCTCTCTGTCTCTAAATAAAATAAATAAAATCTTAAAAAAAAATTCAGGAATGATGACAGGACTTTTGTAAATCTGCTTCTTCAGGCAATATATTTTACCGAATGCAGATCTATGGTTTGATCTGTAAATGACAGAGTATTTGAACCAAGTAATATCAAGTCTGGTAAATGGTACTTGCTTTCCAAATGTCTAGGTGTCTGATGTTGAAACTACTTTCTTAAAACATGTGTACAAAATGACAGTAGCTAACATTTACCATATGCCAAGGATTTTTTTAAGTTCTTTATATTTGTCCTTTAAATAAATCACTTAAGGACCCTGTGACATCGTTATTCTTCTTCTTCCCATTTTATAGATGAGAAAACTGAGGCATTGAGAAATTAGTGACTTGCACAGATTCATCCAGTTAGGAAGTGGTAGTCTATGGTGTTTAAACTAGGTGGTCTGATCCCGAAACCCACATCCTTAAGCCCGGTCTTTGTACAGATGAAAGAGCACGTTCTATTCAGAAATAGTCATCACTACGTTTTAGTTTTGGAAGACTGAAGTTGTATTTCTCTCCTGCAGCATCGATTCCTGGCAGAGATTCTCAAATGAACATGATCTTATTTTCCCACCACTTCCTCTAAAACCTTCTAAATCACCATCGTAATACACTCAATATCAGCATGTTACCTGGCAAATAGTCGCTAAGATACAATGTTGGACAAAATCTTTGTGCTCCGGAAGATAAATTATTTCTGTTGTTACCTGTCCCCCTCCTGCCCCTACCAGCTCCATTTATGAAGTTTGGGTGTATCCTTACCAAAGGACTCATTTAAATTTCAAACATGTAAGCATGTACTCCAGAAGAGTAAAATATTGATGACCCTGAAAAGCTGCCTTGGTGTTCCCTTATGGTTTAAGTGAAATGACCTTGTCTTCTCAGAGTGACTGAGCTCTGTGTGAAGTGGCACCCAGATCCAATGGCTCTTTTAATAACCTTGCTGTGAAAAGAAGCCCCTTAGCAATGCTTCCTTTATGTTCACTCTTAATGCAGGAAACATTTTGCAGATTTTATGGAATTCCCCACTGAAAAAAATGAAATACTGCCTTTAGACAGCCCACATTTTAAATGATTGAATAGGTACTCAGCACATTGTAGTTGCTCAATAAAGGCTTGTTGAAAGGAGTTAAGTTTTATGGGTGGCTCAATTCCAAGAAAAACATCTGTTAGGATGATGCAAGTCCAAACCCAGGTGCTCCCTGTGTGGCATATTTAGTCCAGGTGTTGAGTAAAGGGACTTTAAAACTGTTACACTCTTTAGAAGAGAGGGGAACGCATTTTAAGCTAACTCCATCATGGCGATGCCTTACTGTTTTATCACAGCTGTCCAGGTGAAAATACTGCCTCCCGTCTACAGGTGGGATGCTTGAGACTGGGACCAGTAAGAGTTATCATCTGCAAGATTTACCATTTTGAGTGTGAGACAACCTTAGACTCCACGTGAACACCCCACACCACCACTCAAAAGAAAACTATGAAACCAGAATGAACTGTTTCTGTGCCAGATCTATTTACCTCTGCCCGAGCTGTCCCTCCCACCAGAATTAATTACTCATTGCTAGCACCACGCACATTCAAGAGTCATGTGTATGGTATTTATTAAGAGAGAAATGAAACATAAAATAACTCAGAGATGTATCTGCTTCCCCTGGGAAGGGTGAAATGACTCCCACAAATAGTAAAGCCTTAGGGTGCAGATGATGGAAACTGGTGGGAAGGGAGGAGGAGGCAGAGAGCCAGGGGTCTCATTGGGTGGGGTGGATATTTACTTGAGCTCCTGCCTCATGCCATCAGCTTCATGACTCACCTGAGCAAAACAATTACTCCTCCTTCTCTGATATTTCCCTTGGACAAGTTGACTCATTGTGCTGCTAAGCTTTGGGGGAATGAATCCCCTTGAAGGTTAGATGGGTTTTTGTTAAAAAGGAATTCATCTTGCATAATTCTTACAATACAAATGAAGCCTAACTTAGAGTATTACAGCTGATACATTCAGTGTGTATGGCGGTCACACTGCAGTTGAGAACACTGGATTAGGCCTTATATTCAGCCATGCAAGAACTTTGCAGTGTGTGTATTAAGACCTAAATTGTTTGTGGTTCAGAAAAAGAATAATCCCGGACTCTGCCCTCAAGTATACAGAAACCTGAATTCTTTATCTTCCAAATTTTGTTGGACCTCCACTTAGGCGGTGAGGAGGTGGGGTAGGAATCTTAAAATCCAGGGATTTAGCTGCATCTGTAAATAAGAAACATTGAAAATGAAGTTAAATGTTTTGTTTTATTTTGTTTTGTTTAATAGCAAATCTGTTTTGGATACCCAAATAAATGCAGCAAAAATAATTGATTGATTTACACGATTCTGGAAACTTGCAGATTTAAGGAGCACAGATGTTAATTATTACATTTCCTCATTGTAAACCTCCACTGGTAACAGGAATTTAAACCTCACTGCCATAGGAACAGACCCAAATTCCAGGAACGAGGACCCATATTCCAGGACCCAAAGAAATGATATTAGCCTAAAGAGCCAAGTTGAGTCTAGAGACATTTTAGCTATTAACTCTTCTTTGGCTTCCCTCTGTGTTAGAGCAACAACACTCTTTCAAGGGAAAAAAACAAACTTTTGTAGGCAAAATACTCTGCAGTGAAAATGGTGCAATCACAGGCCTCACATATCTGGGCTCTGAGTAAGTGAATGGAACACCATGGAATACTGCAGATATTAGTATTAGACTGGCACTTAAACTGAAGCCTTATGTTAGGCCAACTTTGGATACCTTTTCAAAGAATGGGTGTTAGGGGAGTTATTATCTGCCAATCAAGTCAACCTAGATCACTCTGGCCACTGGTAGCCAGGAAGGAAATCACAGTGGAACTCCAGGGCTAGAAGGTAGAGGGGAGCTACGAAAAAATGACCTGATTAATCTGGGTAAAATAATGCTCATTCATTTTTCTTTAGTAGAATATACATAAGGAGCACCTACTAATGCAAGGTGTAATGC
This sequence comes from Ailurus styani, assembly GCA_002007465.1. Classification (NCBI taxonomy): domain Eukaryota; kingdom Metazoa; phylum Chordata; class Mammalia; order Carnivora; family Ailuridae; genus Ailurus; species Ailurus styani. The sequence continues at coordinate 1,132,042 of LNAC01000403.1, read as the reverse complement.
TAGTCACTTCAGCACTTTGACTTTGACATATATTTTACTCTCACTGGATATAATATACACCCATAAATACTCCTAATGAATGGCAGAAAGTAATACATTTCACAAAAATGTAATAATGAATGTGATACGTCAGCTCAAAGGAGTCTAGAATCACTCCCAATATGGGGAACATGGTAAGGCTTTTAAGCCAGAATTAAAGAAACATGGGACATGTCAAGGTGCAGGGCATTCCAGACAAAGGGAATATTATGTTAACCAATTTATTATATTACAAAACAAAATTAACAAAGCTGTAACACTGTGAAAATGTAAAACAGGCATATGAACTATCTGCTTGGCTAAAAGGATAGAGAGAGGAATCAAGATAAAATTTATGTCAGGACAAATTGTTTAGAATTCCTTTTTCAGGTAATTAGTGAAGGTTTTATATGTCTACTTACCCAACAAGGAAGTTACACAGGAACTGTATTTAGGATTAATACGGCAGTTGAGTGAGTATATGTCACATTGGTGAGGAGACTGTTCCTATAGTTTAAATTAGAAGTAATAGGGCAAAAACATGCTTCATGGTCCTAGGCAAAGGAAAGAGACAATGATACCAGGTATTTGGGGTTAGTTCCCAGAGAAACTTGTGACACCATTAACAGAATTGAGAAATCAGAAAAAAGAGAGAGCTTTGCAAGGGAAAAGGAATGAGCTCAGCCTCAGATAATGCCTTAGAGATCACAACTCGGATAATCTAACTCCAACAGGAGTTAGAAATCCAATCTTGAAACCCAGGAGAGAGACCAAGATGGTAAATATAGATTTGAGAGTCATACACTGCCTAGATGCAATCACTGAAACTGACAGATTAGATAAGAGTTTACAGGAGTGATTGCTAAGGAAAAAAGGCAAGTCAAGGACACAGACCCTAATGTCTTTCTTTTGGGAGTGAAGACATTGGATTTCTAAACAGTCACTGCTTCACCAGCTGCATTTTTTTTTTAATTTCCAAAATATGTTGGAACTGTTTGCATCATTCTTCAGACAGAAGTTCTTACGATGTTGCTTAGCAGTCGTTAGCATTTAATATCACAGATTGGAACCTCTAGCATAGTGCTAGTGTGATTGTGTATGGCAGTGGTGATGGGGTTGATGGTGGTGCCTGTGTGTATTCTGGGAAGTGGGATGTAATAGCCAGTTTTTCTTATCATAAAACCACTAAATGTATACAGAAATATATACAACCATTTCCACCCTAATCTTCACAGTATTACTAAAAGTATAAGTAGAGTGCATTAACATTTACCCTTACAACAACTTTGTGAGGTGGGGATTATTAGCACGTACCTTTGATGAATGAGGACATGCGTCTTAGCATAGTTCAGCATCTCTCCTGACATCACAAAATTATTAAGCAGCAGGAAAAAATTCTAATGACTGACTCTAAACCTGAGATCTTAATCATTATATTTTCTTGCCTTGAGGTTATTTCTGAATCAGTGGTTAATCATGGTCTACTAATTTATCTTAATATCATTATTTATTCATTTATACCTTGCCTGATTCAATTTCATTTTTAAATAAGTATGCAGTAAGATGGACTTTTTTAGTGTACAGTTTCTATGAATTTTAACATGTGCATAAGCTTGTGTAACACTCACCATGATCAGGATATAGACAAGTCCCATCACCCCAAAAGGTCCCTGACGCTCTTTCTTTGTAGTCAACACTCTCTCACCCCCTAGCCCCTTGCAACCACTGATCTGTTCTCCAGCACTGGGGCTTTCCTTTTTTGAGAGTGTCTAATCTAAGTGGAATTATAATGTATGTAATCTTCTGAGACTGGCTTCTTTCACTCAGCATGAGGTCTTTGAGATTCATCCAATGTGCTATGTATGTCACTGGTTTGTTGAGTACTTTCCAGTCATATGGAATCCAGTTAGTTTATCCACTTACCAGTGGATGGACATTTGGATGTTTTTCACATTTTTTCACAATTATGAATAAAACTGCGATAAACATTCACATACACATTATGATGTGAATGTAAGTTTTCATTTCTCTAGGGTTAACACCCAGGAATGGGATTCCTGGGTCACGGGTAGAAATAAACTTACTTACGTTATTTTTTTAAAGAAGCATCTGAGGTAAGAGCAATCTATTGTGACAGACATACCAAACCATCATGGTTATCTGTGAAGGAACTCTTTTTTATTTAATGATTTTATTTATTTATTTGTCAGAGAGAGAGAGCACACAAGCAGTGGAAGCAGCAGTCAGAGGACAAAGTATGCTCCCCCACTGAGCAGGGAGCCCAGCACTGGACTCAATCCCAGGACCCTGGGGTCATGATCTGAGCCAAAGGCAGACACTTCACCAGCTGAGCCATCCAGGCGTCCCCTGTGAAGGGAACTCTTTTGAAAAAATGCTGCAAGAGAAGAAAAGAGTTGCTCACTAATATGACTGCTGGAGCAGAAAAAGTCCAGGTAAGAGTCACCTGAATCTCCAGAAGTATGTAGAAATCTTATAGCACATTTCCCACAATCTACAAGGAAGGCAATTGAGGCCCCCAATGCACTGTGACTTCTCACATAAAGAGTTTTGCCCTGACTGAGGTCAAAACTAGGTTCCATAATTCCCAGGTCAGAGGCAAGAAATGTTCTGGAAAAGAAAATGAAATTTATCTCTCAGGGAAAGTCACAACCCTGATGAGAGTAAAGTGAACAACAGCACTTAGCATGTCTTAAAGATGAAGATACATATGCTGTGTTTGGGAACTTAAGGATTTTTTCCAATGGCGTACGTGAGTATGTTTATCAAAAATTTCTCTATCCCAATGGCCTGAAGTTATAAACACTAATTTAAAGTCTTCTATAAATATTTAAATATGAATGATATCCTTCTGTAAACATAGCATCATATGAAGAAGTTGTGAAGAGTTGGTTCCATTCTAGGCATTTTGAGGTCATTATATGTAAAACAAATGTTTAATGCTAACAAAATAGCCCACTATGTTAATAACTATGCCTCAAGTTACACTAAACAACCTGAAGTATAATAGCTTATGAAGTCTGTATATTTAACAGCAATGTTCATCTGTTCGACATAGAGTAATTATTATAACAGATTTACCCATTAGTAGAATTCTTCTTGAAATGCTTAGCTTTTAAGGTCTGCTGAGTTTGGCAATTCAAAAATATATATTAAAAACTTCTAGTATTTTCTCATTGCAAAAGAGAAACATAAAGAAATGCAGTGGTTGATAAAGGTAAATATTAAAAGTTCATGTCTACCTCAAATATAATTTCAATGAGGAGAAACGCTATCCCTGGAAGTATGAATTTAGTGGAAGAAGAGATGGCAGAAGAGGGTAAAGACGATGGACCACCACCCACTGTATCTTAAAGATTATTGATCTCATTACACAGAAAGTCTCTGTGAACTTCCGATTTCCAGTCCTGCATGTAGAGAGATTAGACATTGCCTCTTTGTCCTAACAACAAGTAAAGAGCTGAACTGACTGACAAATCAACGGCACTTGGAGCTGTATGAGAAGGGAGGACACAGGGCAGACCACTGTCTTCAAGAATTAGAGAGCCAGAAGGAGGAATACAGGAGGCACAGCTTCCTGGAGCTGAGACCCAGGAGGAGTGGAACAGCCTCAGGAACCAGTGCCAGGAAGGAAAACCTGAGCTGTAAGTGATAAATTGCTGGAATCTCAGTGAGGACAACTCTGAAAGTTAAAAACTCCAGGGGGGAGTCAGAGCCCCTATCCTCTCCCCGACCCCTCCCCACCCCCCTCTGCTGCCCCATTTTATGAGATTTAATTCTAAAAAACAACTGTGGCTAAGAGACCAACACAAATTTGTGACCTCTAAGAACCTCCTCTGCTTTTCTGGTGTGGACCAATGTCCTACTTTCTGTCTAGCTATTGATTGTAAAGATGACAGTTCAATTCTGGAGTGATGACAGAGAATGTTCTACATGGATGATTTCTTTCAAATTAAATGAAAATAATTATAAATTTATAAATGTATACTTTATAAATTAATGGTTTATAAATTTATAATTTATAAACTATAAAAATAATTGCTTTTAAATAGAGGAGGATATTAATGAAAGCACCTCTTAGAGAAAAGACCAGAAAAGAACCCATGTGAGAAGTAGAGACTGTGATGGAGAGGAGAGCACAAAATGGTGCCTGGGGGGAAATTCAAGTCCTTATCATCTCTCTGATGACGACGGGCAATCTCAATGTTCCTTGAGAGACTAGTTCTTTGCAGATTTTTGAATATTCATGTACAATCTATTGATTGAATGCTTAATGCTACTTTATTGCAAATGAAATATAAGTTTGTAATGGCTTGAAGGACCCCTTTCTAAATTCCAGTGTGTCATCGAGGTCCTGGGCAGCTAGTCCTCTGGGGAAAATGGTCTGCTCATGCTGACCACCTGTGACCCATCTTCCTGTTGACTTCTGTCTGCAGCTTATTTTGGCAGGCAGAAGGCAGAGAGACTCTTTTATTAATGAGTAATGGGACATTCACCGACTAAAACTGGAAGATGATAATACAGAGGGAGAAATCATTTAGAGTGTGAAAGTAGAGAGGAAGTGAAGCAAGAGGAAGAGTGGCTGATGCAAGAGCTGGAGTGCTGGGTTCATCTTCCAGCTCTGCATTCATACTCTAGTTGCTTTCCCAGTATTATCCCTGTGGTGGTCTTGCTACTGAAAGACCCCATTTTTGAAGAGAGGATAGGTCCTTATCATGAGGCTGAAGAATGGAGTGAGGAGGACTTCCTCAAAGAGGGAAGAGTGTGAAGACCAATCGCCTCAGTTGAGAATTGAGGTATCAAGGAGTACTGAACACCAGCAGAACCTGAAGATCACAAATCTGAAGAGATCAAAGTAGAAATTTGGGTACCAGAGCAAGTATACCGGTTAGCTGAGAGCTAATAACGGATACTAGCATTAATATCATTCTTCGTAAAAAGAGGCTGATGGACTATCTGTGATTTCTTCTCCCATCTTGCCTCAACTGTAATATTCTTTTTAAGCCAGATGTTTTAGGAATGGATGTCTGGTTTTAATTCACTGATTAACTGAGGGTTAACTTTTGTTAACCCTGTTGGGCAAGTTTCTATATATGGGCTTAGGAGAGCTAGAAATAGCAAATTGCTGTGGAACAAATCATTCTCTCTACCTTCTGGAAACGCTGTGCCATAGAGTTCTAAGCTGTCAGTGTGAAAGTAGAGGTTCTTTTTGATTACTGTGCATTCAGACCAGACATACTCACTGAGTAAGTATCTGCCAGGTGACTCTCACTCTTCTCAAGGGCCTTATTTCTCACTGCTGGAGGGATTTTACTGGCCTTGAGAGATACACTACCTCATTTGCAGAGGAACACACATGAAAACAGTCAAAATGCAACATATACATTATTGACCATTTATCCTGCGTGCACATACCTGTGTGAGTAGGGTAAGGACAGCTGTACTTAGTACCAGAGGTAACCTTTATGAATGCTATTTTACAACAGATAATTATGTTATTCATCCTTGGAACTGAGCTGAATAAGGAAAGAGTGTTTTTAAGTCCATTGCCCTTGTCCATTTTTCCAGGTCCTCTTCAAATCAGAGTGCTAAACCATGTTTCTGGAAGCCATCTTTCACTTTTTCTAAAAGAAATCATGAAGTACCAATCATATCAAAGAAAATTCTGACATTAAAAAAATCCTGGATAAGCCCTCAAATACTAATCATTTCTTTTTTCAAAGTATTTCTTCATCATTGTCCAAGAGAATACATATTTTCATAGTTACAACCATCATACATTCTATTGCTTTCCCACATTACATCATAATATTTTCTTATATTTTCATTTAGTTTTCAGATTGATAATTTTAACACCTAGTAATTAATAGTTTGAAACTGACAAAGTCTGCCTTGCTGATTTAAGACAAAGAGTATGTGGTATCTATTTACAGATAGAGAATAAATACAACTATAATCTAGCTATAGATTTCCATTCCTAAGAGTACCTTAAAATAATATTTTTGGCTATATCACTTTAATGAGGGCTGAGTTCTTGATTTGACAGGCCAAGCAGTTTAAAATTGGTTTTGTTTTTGTGATGCTAGATATGAAATTTAGGTATAACTTTCTGACAGATAGTAATAATGTTAGATATATCTAAAGTAATATGAAAATCCATCATAAAGTGACCATTCATATTGTTAAATATAAGAAGGAAAATGTACCTGAATATGTTTGTGGTTCACCCATCACTAATCTCCATAACACTGAGTGGCAAAACTCTCATGAGTGCCCCAAGGAATGTTTTGAGAATCAGTAGGCCTTTGTACTTGATTCTTCAGCTAACTTTTTGGGTTGATGACAGCTGCTCTTGCAATTAGCCCTTCCTTTGACCTCATGGTCAACCACAATAGCCTTGGAGATTTCAGGAAGGGAAACTATTACTTTTAAGGTATCTGGACAAGACCTGCATGTGTGCAAATTAATAGGGGAACTGTTTTCTGTGCTTTATTCTCCTTTTTCTCTCTTGGTTACAAATTGTCCCCATCCATATGTGACAGGCACATCTGGTTACCTACTCTAATGGGTGAAGAAATGGATCTAACAGGAAGGGGAAGCCATATAATACTCCCCAGGAATGTTTAAAAGAGGATTCCTCAGCCTTTTTTCTGAAAACAGGAGTCTTAAGGGGACATCCTGTGCTAAACGCTAAGTTGTCTGCTCAACTTACCCCTCTTAGTTCAGAGGTAGAAATATGTAAAATACAATGATACTTACTTGGCTGGGCCAACAGGATAACGATATAGTACAAGAAACACATTTTTAACAGATTGCAACTTTTATAAGCTAAACTTCTTGCCATCTCCTTATCATCCTTGAATTTCCCCATACCTCTTGAGGGGGCTTACAGACCATGAGCATCCAGGCTCTTCAAGTCTCTGTCTTCTGAGCCCAAAAGGTAGACTGTGGCTCAGAATTAAGTTTGGAGTCATTTTGGACTTAGCAAACAAGCCCAGCTCTTTCTATCTGTCTTACTGCCCTTTGATTTCAATCAGGTAGAGTTGCCTGCAAGCCAAGAGAAGCAGAGTTGAATTGAAGAAGGTCAGTCATTCAATGACCCATGTCCGCATAAGCCTAATATATGGGAAACCTAAGTGTGAAGAGCAGAGTTGGGATAATAAAAAAATAATGGCTGGGAAGGGAAGTCCTAAGAGCAAGGTAGACCGAGATGTGATGCTAGGGGCTTTGGGAGACAGAAGAAGGAGAAACTGATAGCAGGACTGCAGCACAGGTGAGGGCTGAGCAAGATCTTCACAGAGCTGATGCGGGCAGCAACAATGGTGGAAGCTTAAGACGAGATAAGAATACCATAGTGGTGCATTTTTCTAATGTCCTTTCAAGCAGTGACATGTGCCAACTTGCCTAAACAGGGTAAGGAGAAAAGGAGTGACAGAACTAAATGCTTTCCTCAAAGGAAGTGGGAAAATGAATTCTCATTATTTTCCTAAAGGCCTATGGAAACAACATTCCTGAAATGCTGTTCACTCTCTTCCTTGGTCATACTCCCAGAATCTTTCATAACAAACAGGGAGACACGGCTACCTTTGCCAAGTATATTTTGTGTATGATGACAAGTCTCCCTAAATTACTTTCCAGAAAAAGATGGAAGTATAAATTGATAAATACCAGGAAAGTTGAATTGATAAAATAAGGACATTTTTATATGGTAGTGGCCAAGTACCGCCTAACATGTTATAATCAAATGATCATGGCAAAAACCATCTTTGGAATTATAACTTTTTTTTTGTTATGTTCACTTAGCCACCATATAGTACATCATTAATTTTTGATGTAGTGTTCAATGATTCAATCATTGCATATAACACCCAGCGCTCATCACAACACGTGTCCTCCTTAATACCCGTCACTCGGATACTCCAAACACTCCCATCTGAAACACTCATTTTCTTTCCCAGAGTCTATAGTCTCTCATGGTTTGTCTCCCTCTCTGATTCCCCCCTTCAGTCTTCCATCTCTTCCCCTGTGGTCCTCCATGCTATTCCTTATGTTCCACGTATGAGTGAAACCATATGATAATTGTCTTTCTCTGCTTGACTTATTTCACTTAGCAGAATCCCCTCCAGTTCCATCCTTGTCAATCCAAACAGTGGGTATTCATCCTTTCTGATGGCTGAGTAATATTCCATTGTATACATGTACCACATTTTGCCTGTTACACTTGTCCCACCCTATATGATAATTGTTTAAAATGTAGAAAATTATTTCATATTTACACTCTAAGCTTCTTTTGTTCCCAAGACACACACAGAAATGGATGCCATAAAGAATATGACTTTATTTTACCAACTAAGTACTTATAGGACAATGTATTTAGGGTGACAACGGGTGATACCATATTACATAGGAAACATCCCATAAATGTTTCTCAAATTAAGTAAGAAACAGATGGAGTTGCAACAAGTATTTAAATGGCACAAACATCCATCCAATAAATAAAATGCTTAAAGGTAGTTATAAAGGGGGGGGAGTGCCCTCCTCCCCGGTATACGAGGTATAGACCAGGAGTAAGTCATTAATGACAGTGGTCATTCCAGGAATTCTTGATAAGATTAGCATTTTAAAACATTTCCAGTAGAATTAAAATGTAAATCCTCCCGTGAAACATCATTTGGTGATAGGCTGAGTGCTTTACCCATGGAGGTCAGAAAGCCACTCTCCAGGAGACAGGAAGAATAGATGACTCTTTTATCTCAAGTCTCTTAACACACTGCCAAGCCCTGGGCAGCTGTCTTTATTTAATCTCCATCAGAGCAGTGCCTGGGAGACTTTGGATTAGCCTAAAGTTGCTGCTTTGACCGTATTAATGATATTAAACCAATAAGTACATGGATTATTCAAATCAGCGTCCTTGAACGAGCTAAAGACCTTTTAACAGGTAACTTCTAAGTGCCAAGAAATTTGATTTAATTAATGCTAATGGCATTGATCTTTAATGAGAATTTTCCTGTAAGAAAGTTAATTGTTAGTTTTGTTTTTTTTTAAAGATAGGGATGTGAGTCGTACTCTAGTGTTTCTCCCAGGAAGTCAGTTAGTTGCCCTCCAACCACCGGGAACATGTGACAACGTCTGCAGACATTTTTGGTTGTCACAACTGAAGAGAGGGGTGCTATTGGCATTGAATGGCTGGAGGTTAGGGATGCAACTAGACATCTGATAACGCATAGACTAGCTCAGTCTCACACAACAAGGGATGAAAGTATTTTAGTGCCACTATTGGGAAACCTGGTGAACAAGTATAGAGATACATTATCATGCGATAGGAGAGAGCACACAAACAACTAAAGAGACTTTGAAATTTTGATTTATGGTCATGAAAAAATCTGAAATAATACATTTCTTCTGTGCCTAAACTACTTCCTAATAATAAATTAGGCTTCTTTTGACGCTGCATTAACTGTTTAAAACCACTAGGGAGCTATTCAGTATGTTACTACTTTGGTGTATTAAATACAGCCCTGGGGTATTTAAAACGTTAATGGAACTTTCAAAAGTACCTAATTTACAACTGAGCATTAAGAGAACCAACACATGTGAAAAAGACATAAATGCACTCAAAAAGAAACACATAAACAAGCTTAAAAGTTCAGAGGACACAAAGTGATCTGAGTTAGGTGTGTGTATATGTGTGTTGAAGGTGTGTGGGGGGGTGGTTATTAGTTATGAATGGCCAGAGGTGAATTTTGACCTGGGTTTAAAGAAAAAGAAAACTGTAGATTACTTGAGAGAATATTCTAGTAATTCAGTAGCCCTTGTTAATGTAAAACAGAAAGTGGTTAATTGCTAATTCAATTTCCGGAGAGTTTTCAACAAATAGGAATTGAAGAAAGTGATTAGTGTCTACTGAGTGAAAACTATTTAAAGTTAATTCATCTTTTGATGAATTTTAAATGGGTTTTTATGATAATGTTTATAACGTTCTAGGTACCTAGAATATGGTTGATTACTTTAAGGTAAATCTGCTAATTAAAAAAAAATTGTCACGTGCCACAAAATTAGCACGCTAATCACATGGGAGAAAAAGCTCATTCAAATCTATGTTGGTACTCTTCACTGAAAAGAACTGACAAGTTTTAAAGGTGGCACCTTTAACCATGGGGGTTTAAACACAATGAGGATAGTTTTCATTTTCGTTTTCCACAGAGATTTCCAGATAAAAGAAATAGCTCTGATTGTTAGATCCTTTCCCTTCCTTAAACATCCAACAGAGCACTTTCTGCACACGCAACAAGAGATAGGAGGCAGAATCAGAAAAGTTTGTGAAAACCAGAAGATGCACCATTGATAAAATAATATAGTTAAGAGCAGATTTTTTTCTTTTATAAATATGCTTTATATATTAACTTTGGTAGATATAATATTTTATCTTTGGGGAGAACTTGAGGAATGAAAATAATTTCATAACTGAGCGATTATTAGGGTTAGTTAAGAATTGTGGAATATGACCTCTTCCTCTGTCAAGGCCCTGCTAACTTTTGGCCACTTGGTGACTAGAAACCCGAAGAGAACATAACTACTATCATAGCTATCAATAGTCTTATGATAATCTTATATGTCAACTTAACTGGTTAAGGAACCCACATAGTTGGTTAAACCTTATGCAAGTTGTTTCTCTGTATTTTGAAAATGAGATAAAAATTTGAATCCATAGACTTTGAATCAGTAGACTGAGTAAAAAAGAATATCCCCCATAATATGGGTGGGCCTCAGCTAATCAGTTGAAGGTCATAATAGAAAAAGATATTCCCAAGAGAAAGAGGAAACTAGAGCAGATTGCCTCTGGACTCAAAATGCAACGCTTCCCTGACCTGTTCTACGCTGCAGATGTTGAACTTACCAACCTCCCCAACAATGTTGGTTAATTCCTTAAAATAAATTTAGAGAGAGAGAGAGAGAGATCATATATAACATATCTGTATCCATCCATTTATCTATAAATATATATAGGATAGTATTCTCTATACACATATGTGAAAGTAATTGTATACATATATAATAGTAATCATATACATATGTGATAGTATTTACGTATCATAGGTATATATATGCTACTGGTTCTGTATCTCTGGAGAAGGTTCACTAATACAAGATCACAGATCTAGAATGCAGGGAATGTATATACTCCCTTTTTTTACACTCCCCTCCCTTCTGTGAATATTTGGTAAATCTTTCCTTGAACAAGATACTGCACTAGTGGCTGGGGACATGACACTGAGCAAAATCAAGACATTATCCCTGCTAGTACAGAGCTATAACACATATACTGATCTAACTAAAAGTAGACTATAAGGCAAGAAGAAGTACTAAAGATAAGAAGGGATATTTCATAATTGTTAGAGGTAGAATGGGACACTTGGTATATATTACAGGCCTCATATAAATATACCTGAAACCAGAGCTTCTAAATACATGAATGGAATTGCCAGAACCAAAAAGATAAGCAGATGAATCTACAAAAATGGTGAAAAACGTCACCACACCAGAACACGAAGATATAAAATGAACGAAAGTATAGAAGATCTGAATAATTAACAAGGATCAGAAAACTATTAAAGTTGACCTAATTCTTGTATATGTGATTAAAGTTTTCTTTCGTGAGTCATGGGATGTTTACAAAAATTACCCATAGGGCCTTTAGGTGACCCCAGTCAGGTAAGTGCCTGACTCTTGATTTCTACTCAGGTCATGACCTCAGGATTGTAAGATTGAGCCCCACATCGGTCTTACTGTGGAGTCTGATTGAAATTCTCTCTTTTCCTCTGCCTCTGCCCCTCCCCCTGCTTGTGCACGTGCATGCACTCTCTCTCAAAATTAATTAATTAATTAATTAATTAATAATAAATAAAATATTTAAAAAGATATATAAAAAATAACCATATAGTTGGTCATAAGTAAAGCATCAAAAAAATTTTTTTCAAAAAAATTTTTTTTCAAAACTTGAGATATTTAGGATTATTTTCTGAGAAGTTTGAATGTAAGCTAGAACCAAATTATTAGAAATTCTCCAATAGCCAGAGCATTAAATAAAACATTAAACAATAAATTTCACATTAATACATGAGTTAAAGGAGGAAACAAAATGAAAATAAGGAAATCTTTTTTTTTTTAAGATTTTATTTATTTATTTGACACACAGAGAGATTGGATCACAAGTAGGCAGAGAGGCAGGCAGAGAGAGAGAGAGAGGAGGAAGCAGGCTCCCCGTCGAGCAGGGAGCCCGATGCGGGCCTCTGATCCCAGGACCCTGAGATTATGACCTGAGCCGAAAGCAGAGGCTTTAACCCATTGAGCCACCCAGGCGCCCAAAATAAGGAAATCTTTTTAAGTGGGTGGTACATCATATCTAGAATATAGCTGAAGCAATCATGAGAGGGAAAATGATACCTGAAGTACATATTAGATAAGAAGACTAAAATAAATGATTAAGCTTCTACTTTAAGATGCTACAACAAAAATAGCAAATTAATTTTAAGTAAGTGGAAGGAAAAAAGTTGCAAAGAATAAAAAGAAATAAAAAATTTTTGAAAATAGAGTAGAAAATTCAATAAAGCAAAGATTGCTAGATCTATATATAACATCTTTCCCATCAATCCTCAAAGCCCTCTTCTGATGAATCTCAGATTCCAGAGGAGCTAACTTAACCATAAAGGCTTTCCTCTCTTTTTGAACTGATGTCATCAGCCAGATGTCAGCTCAGGATAATGTCTGTGTGGTATCTCAAATCACCTGCAAATTAGATAGTAGAGAGAGTCAAGACATATGACCAACATCAAAGTATCATAAGAAATGTTTAGAACTTACTTTGTTTCTAGCTTAACCTAGCCAACAGAATGTTCGCAAGGATCAGTTTGTCTGACCTTAGATAACTAGGTGATGTTTTATCTTAATTGATTGTTTGTTTTAATTTTTCTGAATTGCTTTCCTTGATGAAACCAGATATTTTTGTAATTGCATCGATTCTACCTTGGGGAGCCAGTAAGTGATTGAGGGCGAGTCTACTGCCTAAACTATTTTCATGGATTAATGTATGCTGCTAGTAGCCTTCTAACACTTGTGCTATTTTATTTGCTATTCGAGTCATAGTGAGGGATGAATCACAGAATATATAGCTCACTTTGGAAACCCCTAGCCAAAGTAGAATTTGGTACAAACCAGGGATATCCAGTTTCTCAGTCACCTTCTAAAAAGCGGAGATAGTTTTATCTTAATAAAATACAAGCAACCTGGAATTTTGCATTGAAAAAGAGCCAGATGGCATATGTAAGGCACAGGTCTAATTTTGACATGGTGAACACAAGAGGGCATCTGATTTCATAAGAACAATAGCCCCATGGGTATAAAACGATGTTGGGATACAAACATATTGCCTCTGGTAACTAGTTGCTACAAATTATTGCCTGGACTTAACTGGTCTTACTACATTTTGGATAAGCTGACTCATGTAATCATTTCTATCCAGTTGTTACATGAAAAATAAATTTAACTATAGGTCCAGCTAAGACAAGGAGATGTGTTGGAATTAAAGATACTCATTCTGCTACTAAATACTACAGGAGGTGTGATTATTACTGTGGGGCTATGTTGGGGCTTCCATGTCTGACTATATAATTCTTATTAGAGACTTCTGGTGCCAGATGACAAATCCCACATTTGGAAAGTTTGGAAATCCCTATGAATGTTTGGAAATGAAAATTTGAGAGCTCAAGGATTTAGAGGAAATAGGATAATTAAGAAAAAGACAAAAAGACTACATGGTAATTTTAATTGCTTAATTTATTGAAACAACACAAGGAAATAATACAGTAAGCAATCAGAGAAATAAAAGAAGAAAATATAAGAAAGAAAATATAAGATGGTCATCCTCATCATAGGTTTTAATTCTAAGGTCTCAGAAGGAAGTTATCTACACCTGATACAATCTTCTTGATCTGAAGATATTTGAGACGACTCTATGTTTAGAATGAAACTGTTTTGAGGGATTTTAACATATGTTAGTCTCAGACCTAGATATCCAGTGGGGATGGATATCCAGGTTGTAAGATCCATAGCACATTCCTATGAACCCATGGAAAGCAAGCTCTAGAGTTAAAGAAATTTTTAAAGTAACAAAATGGCCCTTTTCAAGGACTTCAACCTGTGGCTTTTTCTATGTATCTAATCTCCTGGTTGTGGATCATGTAGAAGTATGTCCACTTCTGTCACTTTAGAATGACAGTTTATACCTGTTAGGCATAAGGCCATGTTTGTGATAGTCATTATTTATAATACGTCACAGAAGCAGAATAAAGCAAGGTTGACTCTGACAAGGAGAAGTTCTTAGATTGTCACTGCTATTAGGGAAAAAAAAAACGAGATACAATACACTGCTCTTAAATTCCTTTTCTTTCCATTTTTGTATGGAAGCAGGAACTAATTTTTCTAGAAGTTTGCTTTTGGTATGAATTTCGTTGCAAGTCACCAAGGCACCAACTTATATAGCTGTGTCATGATCACATGCCATATCCATCCCAATCCTTGAATAAGTGGATTTTCAGTGGCTTCACCTCCCACCAGACCAGAGAACCATTCTTCCATCTCCTTGACTTTTATTTTGTCACCTACTGTCCACTCCTACCTCCCAATCTCTCTAACAATTTTTCAAGCCATGACTGCAAACATCGGACACTGACTAATGTAATCCAGGAATGAATATATTGGATAGTTCGTACAACTGGCAGGAATCAGGAGAACACAGTTCTAAAAGTGGGCAGAAACAAAAGGTCACCAGAAATGTTGCCAAGACCCATAAGAACAGCTGGTTAAAAATGCCCTGGCCACGGCTCCAGAATGATGCCCACATCGACTAATATCATCCTACCACTGCCACCGCCTGACGTCGGCCACCACTGCTAATGCTAATGATACAAAACCACTGTGCGCAGAAAAAGGGGTTTTCTGACCCTGCACCTGTACATCACTTCATCTAAACTCAAAGTTCAGGATGGAGCTTTGAGGTGGCCAAGCATTAACTTTGCATTTGTGCTCTAAATGCCAGGGATCTGGGGAAATTGGAGGCACAAGGAAATGTCTCATAAATACCAGGGAAGTTTTAGATGCTGGCATGAAGGACACATTTCTAGTATGGAAACTATAACACAATTTCCCGCCAGAGTTGGCAGTAGTAAATCAATAGATATACAGATATATGTATACATACATATATACATACATACATACAAAGAACAGAGATCTTTCAGGCTTTGAGAGAGGAGCTCTTTATTTATCTGGCTTAAATCTTTTATACTTCTTGTCTCTTTTATATGTTACTATGACATAGAGTCCTAACAGTATCATAAGGTCCACAGGAAAGAGAAAATATCTTCTAAATCTTGCATCTTCTACCTCTCTGAACAGAAGATGTACAGAATATGTCCCTGATAAGTAACTACTGATTTATTGATCCTTTCTGTCAATATCTCCTTGAGCACTAATTGCTTCAAGAGCAAAAAGAAAGGCTGGGATGTCAGAAGTAACCACAGCTGTGAAGAAAACTATGGCTAGCAAGCGGGGGAGCAAGTTCAAAGACTGTAACACTGAATCCAGTAGGTATTAAAAAGATTCACGGTTTTCTTTCTTTGAAATCCAAGGAAAACACAAATGGAAATCCTAACAATTTCAGATCGAGAATTGAACCTATACTGTTTCTTTAAAAGCATAGTCAATGCAACTATGATATCTACTAATTATAATATTATATTTAGCCATCTTAATAACATGCAGTGTTTTTTTTTTTCTCTCCCCAAAAGCATAGATCAAGGAAAAATATGCTATTTTATCCCGGGCTAAAACCAGATTCACCTGCTGTTAGGTATGTATAAATTTAACTTGTGAATCTAGACTAAAATAATCTTGTACAATATCTTGTATCAGCTTACTTCATAGTTTCCATTTGTGTACTTACCATTTTGTACTAGTGAGGATTGGCCAACAAAATTATACGGATTACACTGACACCAACCGATAAGTTTTACCCATACAACTAGGGTAAAACAATGGCCAGTTATTCCAGTGGCTGGCCTAATTGTATTTTTCAAGTGAATTCTAAGGAAGTGAATGCTTAGAGAGAAATGTATTGAACTCTTAAAAGCCCAAGAACATTTCTTAATTAAAATGTCATTGCTGAAAAATTCAATTATGCTTTAATGTTTACTCAGCTGGCTATATTGACATATAGCGATGTATTTCAACATCGTGGCAATGTTGAATGGTCTATGATTTAAATATGCAGAACTTATTAGTAATTATGGAAAAGAACCATGAGGCAGATCAGCAAAGGTCTAAGTAACCTAGGTCATGGGTAAAAACTTTAAGTGAGAAAATGCAGAGATAAAAAAATAAAGCAAAACAAAAATGGGGTCTTTAAATAACTTATTGAAAAAAGAAAAAAAAACCTGATGAGAAGGCACAAAAGTAAGGATGGTAATATCCTCGCCTATCAAAATAAATGTGCCCATGAATACAAAGATATTTGAAAAGGAACCTGGTGTGTGGGGGTGAGGTGTGCATGGGGAGAGAACAAAGCTGAAAACAATGTGGTATAACCACAGCGACCTCGCGTCTTCAGGGAGAATGTGGCTGGGTTACCCAGAAGCAAACATGTCATGGACAGTGGATGTGGGGACAATCGCAAGGTCAGATGCAGTAAAGATGATCTGGACTAAATACCCACATGCTATTCCCGATCCCCATGCTAAATCCCTGGGGGACTGATACATAGAGGACTCTATAAGGAAAAAAGGACATTGTCTATTGCCAGATAGCCTTTGGTGCTTAAATCACTCTGGGGCTTCATATCCCTGAGAAGCTGAAATGAACCTACTTAGCCCCAAGTCTCTCCTGGCCTCTTCGGTGGAAGTCATAGTCCACAGGCAGATTTCTGTGGCCTTTGTGGTTGCTCCTTTTACCCAGGCCAACCACCTGGAGGCGGGCCCTTGGGATCCCTGTAATCTGTGAGGAGACTTGCAAAAGGGGGCACAAAGACCCCTTTAACTCAGACTCAAAGCAGATGTGGCCCTCTCCACTGATCTTTTCCAATGGACTGTTCCATGTGTCCCATGTAACCCTTCTAGAATTAGAGAGGC
This sequence comes from Ailurus styani, assembly GCA_002007465.1. Lineage (NCBI taxonomy): Eukaryota > Metazoa > Chordata > Mammalia > Carnivora > Ailuridae > Ailurus > Ailurus styani. The sequence continues at coordinate 1,114,826 of LNAC01000403.1, read as the reverse complement.
CAAGTGATCTAGGTTCTCCAGTTTGGCTTCCTTTGAAATCACCTGGGTAAATTAAAAACCTAACAGCTGCCTCAGCCCCACCTCCAGAGATTTGGTTTTAATTGGTCTGGATTTATGGCCTGAGTGTCTGTTAAAAGCTCCCCAGGTGATGCTATTAGATAGCCAAAGACAAGAACCAAGGGATCTAGGCCACAGGTAATCCAAAAGTTGCAAACAATGAGTGACCAGTAAAAGCACGTGCAACATAGAAAGTTGAAAAACAGAGAAGAAAAAAATGCTACAGTAAATGACAGAAAACTGTGTGAAAGAGCTTTTTTATTTCTTGGCTGCACCACAGAAGTCCACTCCCCACCAATTCCAATGGCCTCATCTATTTTATTTTTACTCTGCTTTGAACTGGGGAAATGATCCCACCACGATCAGATTTCTCTAGATGTACAAGCGTTCGCTTATGGGCCTTTTTGCTTTCACTCAAGATACAAACTCAAATTCATTTCCTTTCATCAATTCTCTTCAACAAAATCAAGTCTTGGTTAAGATAAGTGGAAAGAGAAAAAAACCTATCCCTTGAAAGAGCATCTTAATTACTGTAGGTGGTCAGGATTCCTCAGGACACAATTTTTTAAGTTTTTGCTAGCATATCTGTTAGAAGCTAGCCCTTGTGATCAAGAAATAAGTTTGCGCTAAGGAAACTTGTTGGCAGGAAGGAACTCTGTACACATTAATATGCTCGGGTGGCGGGAAACGGAATGATTCAAACAGGCCTAAACAGCAAAGATGTATTGGCTTTTATAAAATGGAAAATCTAGATCAGGGAGATTTTAGCTGCAGTTTGGGCAGGATCCCCCTTCCATTTCTCCACAGTTCTCCCTGTTCTGGCTTCTTTTCTGTATCGGTCTAGGCCCCAGGCTAGCTTCCCTTAGGGTGACAAAGGACAACTGCGGCTACAAAATCCCCTCATTTGGTCCTATTCTGTGAGCTTGCAAGAGGCTTGAGTCCCTCCTGTACTTTGGCTTCAGTCTCCAGCACACAGATCCTAGAATTGGACCATCCTCAGTTCAACCATTTGTCCATCCCTGAACCCATCACCGTGGCCAGTAGAATGGACAGATGCCTTGAGCAAGTCAGGACCCACTCCTGAGTCTGCAGGTGGGGTAGACTTTCCAGAATCACAGGAGTCTCCAAAAGTAGACAAATCCAATAGAAGGAAAAAAGAGAGAGAGAGAGAGAGAGAGAGGGAGGGAATGGGGCAGACAAATAATAAACATGTACAACATAAACTTCTAACAGGGAACCAAGGGAAGCTATGTAGCTGGGTTCCAGTTTAAATTCTACCAACTTGTTTTGTGTCCCTGGCTGAACCAGTTGCTCTCATTGTTAAAATCAATTTGTTGGATAAGGGAATCTTATTTCTAAGATCCTGTTCAAACCTAAAATCCCTTACGTTTATATCTCTAAAATACCTTGTGCCTGAGCTGCTGGTTTTCAGTCCTATTTTTTTGAGAAGCATTTAAAGAAATAGATCTGATTTATGGTCTTGGTGAAACTATCAGAGGAAATTAAAGAACGTTTCCACTTTTCTTTGGTAACGTGGGTACCTCTGATCCTTTGAGCCGACTTCTTGTTTCCCTTCTACTGTTTCCCTGGGTGACTGATAAATTAGAGCAATTTCTCTGACTTGGGAAGAATGGATTTTCCTATATTTGTTTTAGGACTTCCTAGAATGATTCACTTTGCTACCACAATTCTGTTGCACTCACAAAATATTATGTGACACTACTAAGGTAAATTTATTGAGGCTTTCAATTTTAATTAGTTTTTTTCTCATATTTTCTCTGAAAAGTTAATCCCCTTTTAATGAAATTGTAAAATATAAGCAAATCGTACATGACACTTTTATCACCTGCTCATTTGAGATCAAAAGTCTAACTGTACTGCCTTCTAAAATTATACCAAATTTTAAGTGCATATTAAAGTGGTAATTTTTATCTCAGATCAATGGTTGAGCTTTAATTTATTTGAGCAAAATAAAACAATGCAGATAATGGGTTAGTGCTGCATTTCAAAATGTTTTATAGCGCTAAAATATTATTTCAGTGATTTTATCACTATTCAAAGTTTGGTAGGAAGCAGATTCTTAACCTGAAAACTTAATGGGTTTAAACTTTCCATCAGAAAAGAATCTGCCAAATAGCTCCTCTGTAATGAAAAAGGGAGACAGTCTCATATCTCTTCCTAGTTTTATGATGTAAAATAGTACCCGCTGTTACATTTGGGTGATTGTAAAAATCTAGTGCATGTGTGAGTTTGCCAGGTTAATAGGGTTATTACTTCAGCTCAGTGATAAAGAAAATATTTGTTCTCTAATCTCTCTTCCCAATTTTCCAACCAAATCTCTTCTACAGCCTGGATGGCATTTTTGGACTCATGAACGGTGCAGTCGTATTCTCCATTTAATTTGGGCACCCCAGTTCAAATTGTTTCAGCTTTCATCTTTATTTATGATCAAAGTAGAGACCCACTTTGTAGCGTTACACTGACAATTTACAACCAGCTCATAAATGCCCCTTCTCTTGTGATTTATGGTGAACTCCCTACTTGCTGTCCCTGACCTCTCTCTCCCAGGTCCCCATTCATTGCTCATCTCAGGCAACCAGTTGAAATTAATTAGCTCAGGTACCTGTTGATAAAGGAAAACCAGCATTTAAACAATGTCTACATTATCTGCAGGCTCTTGAGTCCAGAGTGTCAACGTGGAAGAAAACCATTTGTCATAGTTTGGCCTGAGAACTGCTTAGAATATAAGTGAACTTTGTTGACAATTCTAGGTAACACTTACCAGAGGAAAAATAAAAGGCAAAACAAGTTTTGGTAATGAAATTAATTGAGAAAAAGCCAGTCTAACTGTCAAAAGAGAGGAACCTTGAAAAGAAAGACAGCTTCTAAAGGTCAATACTCAGCGTGCGTAATCTTTACCATCTGTGTGCAGGCTGGTAAGATTCTAAGACTGTCATATACAGTCTTTTTTTCTGAAAATAACAGACAAGGAAAAACGGGGTTGCCCAACAGGGAGCCTGGATGTACTTAGCTGGATAGAAAATGAAAACACTATATGGTATAAACTTAGGATGACCTTTAATTTTCCTTCCCCTTGACCTACATGGGTCCACGGATAGTTTCAGAAAAGTGGTGCCACTGCGAATTGAAATAATTCCATCACCAAAGAAATGTAATGTTATATTTACAGGGTGGAACACCAAGCAGCTCGACTTAGTGTAAGCGCTCACAATCATCCAACTGGATTCTGATGGAGGCCAACAAGGGCTTCTCCATTTTTTTTTCTAATAGGAAATTAAAAAAAAAAAAAAAAAAGACCTGATTTCTCTTTGCCTAAATGTTTGACAGTTGTATTCGAGATCTAGAAAGTTGTCATTCCATATATAGTGATATAAATTTCTCCTGTTAGAACACTTAGAGCTTTGATGTTACATGGGATTTTGAGAAGGTTTATACCAAATATAGGAATGTCTTTTTTACTAAAAATGATAATTCCATAAACTCTCATTTCTATAAATCTGTCATGTTTTTACACAAATTAGAAATTGTTGAAAAGGAAATATATATATATTTATATAGATGTATGTATAGTATTTATATACAGGTACATATATATTTGTATATGTGGATGCAAATATTACATAAGAATTCTGTATCATTTACTAGATAAATTATCACACATAAATTTTAAGTAATTTTATTGAAATTTTGTGTATCCTGATCAATTAGTTAAAAAAAAGCATGAAAGACTTTCCCACCACTATATACAAAGTCAAATGTTTTCAATTTTGTTCTTGGATATCGATTTCCATTTTTCTCCTAAGAAGCCAACACTTTAGAGATTTTCAGCATCATTCTAACTTGTTCTGTAGTTTCACCTCCATCTATATATTACCTCATTCAAAGGGATCATTTTCTTTTTGCATATTATTCCATTTATTCTTTTTTTTTAAAGATTTTATTTTTATCTATTTCACAGAGGGAGAGAGATCACAAGGAGGCAGAGAGGCAGGCAGAGAGAGAGAGGGGGAAGCAGGCTCCCCGCTGAGCAGGGAGCCCAATGCAGGGCTCAATCCCAGGACCCTGAGATCATGACCTGAGCCGAAAGCAGAGGCTTTAACCCACTGAGCCACCCAGGCGCCCTATTCCATTTATTCTTGCCACATCCAGGAGATTCCAAAATGCCCATATGACTTTAAAAATCCATGCTGCACATATACTGTCATGATAAACATCATCCTTGTGTTCATCAGGGCTCTTTTCATCACGATAGGGGTGGCAGATTTTATGAAATATTTTGACATATACACTTCATAGATAAAGTCAAAGGTTAAGTGATTTGTTTTGCTCTTTTGTGAATTCTTTGCTTTATTTTAGAAACATGAATTAGGAGGCTAGCCTCTGCAGCATCTGTCACTGCTTCCATAGCCTCCCAGGAAAGAAGGATCCGTAAAATCTTAGACATAACAAATAATAGCACTCTCGAAGTGCTAGTGAATAAAATGCTCCACCTCTTTAGAAGAAAGAGATATTTTATTTGTATTCATTAGGGTGACCTAACCACTCGCTGGCATGCTTTATGATACCTCTCCTGTGTGATGTCATAGCAGGAACACATGAAAAGAAGGCTTGCAGATTTCATTGTCTCCTCTCTCCGCAGATTTAAAACACAGTACCCTTTGTTGCTCCCTTTCTCCAGCCTCCTTTTTGGTTCCCTCCTCTTCACCTTCCTCTCCTTTTTCCTCTCTTCCTCCTCCTTGCTCTCCCCACCAAAGACTCCCCTGGTGAACCATTCAGTTTTACATTCTGGAGGCAATTTTGTGGGTTAAAGTTCCCACGTGATTACACAAGTGGGTTAGGTTTATTTTCTTGTTGTTACTTTGACATCGTGAGTTACATATTATTCTCCTCAATTGGTTATGTTGACCTCAAGACCTTTCCTTTTGGAAGAATGCATTGTTTTATAACTAATCGTTATAAATAAATCATCTCAACTAATGAAAATATAACCACGAGAATGAAAATCTGGTGCTAGGAAAAAAGAAACAGAGAAAGAAAGAAGCTGTTTACACATAGGCTGCTAAATAAATGTCTCTTTCCCTTAGTTTTGGGGAAAGGGATCTCAACCATTAACAAATGATACTGCTCTGAGCCCATTATGTTGAATATTATATGTCACTGTCAATCACTTTGCAATCCACAGGGCAATAATTCTCCATAATAGCTGCCAACTCTAGTCAATATATTTGCATCATTTTACTTTAGAGGCTTATGAAATGCAAATGAAAATTCTAATAATAATGCTTCTTATTTAATTAGTTCTGCCTGATGGATATTCTCTTTCTTTAGCAAAGCTTTAAAAATAAGAATTCCAATTCCAAGCCTGATATGGCCGTTTGCCTATTCTTTGTGTCGCTGGCCCATTCATTGCTTTGAAGTTCCTGACCAAGGAGACGGAAGTCAAGACATGAGATATGAGACCCTTTCTTGAGAGAAGGGTCAAAAAAGGGTCCCCCATATTATTGTAAACCCAGAGAAAATATCATACCCACATCATATTTTTATGTAATTAAAAAAAAAAAAACTTTGGGAAATGGATACTACGCTTCTTTCAGAAGTCACCATGAATGCCCTGCTCTGTTACCACAGTAGATACGTGTGCGTGGCTATGCTGCACCCCTTATTTTGGGAAAACACTGCTCTCCCTCACTCCAGAGTAATCCTGCTTATGTATGTGGTAGATATGTAACACAGGCCTGGCTGATCAAAATATTCTATTACCCAGAGTACAGTTGCAGATAGAGTTGCCCAGTTACTTGATTATGAAGTCTGGAATCTGCTCAGCCCTGTGAAAAGGCTACCCTTACTCACCTGCTTTCTACATTCCTTCCAAAGTCTTTGGCTCCCCGGAGCATGACCTCTGATCAGGATTGCCAAGGAGGCATGATAGTCGGAGCATGCTACAGGAACCTAGGTTTATACCCCGAGGATGATACTTTCACCAACATTTGGGAACGATACGTGTCACGCACATGTGGTATGAAGAACCTCTTATAAGATATTCCAACCTATCTCTATCACTGATGAGACACAGTTTGAAACTGATTTATTTCTTTGGGGGCAAAGTAGTAGTCTTTTCTTTTTTTCTTTTTCTTTACAACCCCTTTATAATTACAAATTTCACACGAATCCAAAAGTATATTTTGTGAAGAATTGAAGCTGCACTGGTAGAACCGCCTAGAACACTTTCTCTTCTCTCCCCACTCCCCTCTCCCTCTTTTCTGCCAGATCTCCTCATTTCCCAATCTCTTCCACTCAACATGAGTCTCAAGATCATTCTATGGAAACACGTCTCTTCAGAAAGACTTAAAATGACAAAACGAAGACGTCGAATTATAGGATCTCTTCAGGCTCAAACATTCCATGTAATATATATCTATAGTGGATATTCATTTCATTAATAAAGCTGTATAGAAATGGGTGGATGGATGGAAGAAAGGATGGCTGGCTGAAGGCAATTAAATATTGATGAAGGAAAGAATGGGGATAGATCATTCTGGAGTTCTGAGTAGAGTTGATTGATGGTAATGCTGATGATGCCAACAGCATTATAGTGGGTCCCTAAAGAAAAGAAGTTGGTTTAAGAAAATAGTAAAAATAACAGACATGGAGTCTGGAATACATTTCATCTGCTTCCCAACTTTGCTGGGGGGGGGGATGGGTCTGGCACAATCAATTTCTTCCTTGACTCAGTGTTATATAGACATAGTCATTGCTGAAAATAAGGGTGGACCCATTTTGGGCATTAAGAAACAGCCACCCACACCCATATGTGCTAATTTGTTTCCTGCCAAAACATGTCTCTTAAATCATGTAGGCTGTGCTAGGGGAGAAATCAGGCAGCATGTTCGGTGGGATGTAGAGGAATATTCATGAACTCATGGGTCTGTGACTTCCCACAGGAAGTTTTGGTTTCTGCTTTCAAATTAACCTGTCCAGGTGCTGCTCAGAGGCTCTTACAGATTATGGAGATCACTCCAAAATACCTGCAGTAACTGCTTTTGTAATTAAGATTCTGAATTTCTATTAGAAAATTCTTAAATCGCTAGCCGAACAAGAGGCAGAAAATACATATCCCAGTGCTCAAAACATTTATTGGACACAGGGGTCTAGAGAGGTTGTTCCAGTGTCAAAGAGGGACAAACAAAACAAAAACAAAACCTGTAGATCACACTTAAACCCTCAGGGTAAATATGAACAAAGAATAAACTCTATTTTTCTAATCCATCTGGGTGTAACCCTTTTCTCCCCCCCCCTTTGCCAGAAACCATAGTGTTTATAGGCATGTTTTACTGGAAATCTGCTGCTTCTCACAATGTTTCCTGCACAACTGTCTTAGTAAAACTGCATCTGGAAATGACAAGCACACAGTTGTAAATCTGGAAGTCAGTGTGTTGTTGTAATAGCTTGCAGCTACAATATGGCCGTCTTGCTGAATGCCAAAGAGAGTTACAAAGACAGAGGCCAGCTGTAGCTACTGAAATGGATGCTATTTTTCTGAGGGGATAAAGTAGATTTTAAGAGGGTTATAATGTCTCTTGACAAACTATCAAATGAACCAGGGTAGTATGAGCTGATTGTCTCTTAGATGCACCAATTATTTCAGAGACCTTGACAACCAGATTGGCTTGACCAAGCACGATCTGTTGGATTGTAAGAAAACAGGTAGAAAACCATTGAGCTGCAGCTTCCTAGAGCTAAGCTGGTTCTGAGGGAACACCTAAGTCAGATGTCTCTCTGAAAAATGAACCTCCCTTTCTAAAAGTCACAAAATGGCATTCTCAAGGGTCATCTTAAACATCTCAGCAGGTCTTGGTCCTGGACGACTCGTGTAATCCACAGAGGTCTCAAACAAAGCATCCTATGAGGTAAGCCTGAAGCTCGCCACAGGACTGTTTCTTTCAGTTTAAATTAACCTGGGGAGGGCGCCTGGGTGGCTCAGTGGGTTAAAGCCTCTGCCTTCGGCTCAGGTCATGATCTCAGGGTCCTGGCATCGAGGCCCGCATCGGGCTCTCTGCTCGGCAGGGAGCCTGCTTCTTCCTCTCCCTGTCTCTCTGCCTGCCTCTCTGCCTACTTGTAATCTCTCTTTCTGTGTCAAATAAATAAATAAAATCTTTAAAAAATAAAATTAATTAATTAATTAATTAACCTGGGGAATCAAAAATTTGTCACTATGGGAGGTTCCACAAATCTCATTCTGATATAAAAGCCACTGGTAAGAATGGCAATAGTGAGTTGAGTAAAGCTATTTAGTAACCAACAACAGTTTAAAACATCAGGCAAATCCTTACTTGTTTCTTATTTATGTATTCATAGAGTTTTGGTTAAGTTAGATATTATGGGCTTTCATTGTTATATTTATGTATCTGAGTTTTGTTTATCTTTTAAATAAATGGCTTACACTTTCACTAATGTCTCCAATCCTGTTTTGAAGAGGTGTATACTTGAAATAACTACAGTGTCTTTCCTCTTCTTTATTGCTACCTTGTTTCTAGCATGTTTCTTATTTCTTTCCTTTCTGTCCAGAGGAAGTATGGAACCATCTCTCTTTATAAGACTAAACTGGCTTGCCCTATCTTGTTCCTTCTACCTCATCCCACTTCCAAAGGGACTTTGCCTTCTATTACTTTGTTTTTTCTCTTTCACCTTTAATAGTTGGATTTTTCTTTCTGGGCCCTTTCTCCTTGCTTTTAATCATGCTCCAATCTCTCCCATATGAGCATGAGGGTGGTCAAAGATACAAATTTCCCATTATAAGAAATATAAGTTCTGGAGATGTAATGTACAGTGTGGTGCCTACAGTTAATATTTTCTGTATACATGAAAGTTGCTGAGAGACTAGATATGAAAATTTCTCATCACAGAAAACCCTAAATTTGTAGCTATATGGGGTGATGTTAAGTAAATTTGTAATTATTATGCAAGATAGATATATGTGTATGTATCAAATCATTACTTTGTATACCTCAAACTTACACAATGTTATATGACAATTATATCTCAATAAAACTAGGGGAAACAGAATTTTAAAATAAACTACCTTAGTCCCTTAGTCCCTTGGTTCTTCCTTAGTCCCTTGATTCCTACCTTAGTCCCTACCTTAGTCCCTTGGTTCTAGTGTAGCAGAATTCCAATGGTGAGCCCTCCAGAATCTATATTAAAAAACAAAAAGTCCTTCGATGATTTTGATTTGGATCTGGGTTTGGGGACCACTGAACTACAGAACACTGTGTAGAAGAGGATACATTTATGGACAAAAACGAGGGATGAAAACGTATCCATTCAAAAGTCGTGGCACCCAGGTCATTCATCATGACCTACAGAATTGTCTGCAGCCCTCCCCTCTCCCAGCATAGCAAGAGGCCTGGATGAATTTAGTGATCCTCAGGATGTTGAAGGCCTTATCTTCACCCTGCACTGATGCTTCATTCTGTATGAGATGGTTCTAGCAAACAGTGCTCTCTGCAGCTGGTAAAACTCTGAGTATGGATTTTCAGAGACATTTCCTCAAGTAAGTGCAGTGAAATCCAGATCCAAGTTGCACGATGAGCAGAGACTCTAGCACTTTTATTCAAACTTCTACACATTTTTGCTCCTCTTTCATCTTTATCTCTACTTTTTATCTTTGCTACTACATATTTTTTCATTTCAGACATAAATCAGTATCATTTTTTTCTGCTTTTTAAAATGGAAATATTTTGGTTCAGATATTATGCATATCAGCAACAATCCTACAGTCTTTCCTAATAACTTAGGGAAAGGGGATCATTATAAATAGCTGATAAAGGACATGGTTTATTTGCAAGTAATAAGCATATAATTGGGGGTAGTTTATTGCCACCTCCAAATTTCATGACATTTCTACATAACCACACATGTGGAGTAAAAAGAGGGAAAAACTGATTAACAACCAATGTGCTCTCATTAATATCTGTTTTACTGATACAAACACAATTTTACTCTGTGAGACTCTTGAGAAACAAAGGGTCTGTACAGTCATTGATTCTAGTCTGGCTCCAACGCTCAGTCCTGTTCGTTTCCCGCATTTAGCGCTGACAGTTCTTAGTGGCTGTGCCCTGTCATATTCTGTTTGCATGGGGTGGGGAAACACTGCCCTGAAATGTGGCTGAAGCTAATGCCTTCCCAAGGACAACTTGGTCAAGGCCCTGCAGCTTTCTTATCTGGCCCGTAAGTTAGGAGAAGGAACACACAAAGTTTTAAATAATACCTATGCTCACTGAGTCTTATTTTAGACTCCTTGATCTTTCTTTTCTTTTTTTTTTTTTTTTTTTTTTTTTTTTTCTCTTTCCAAACTGACATTCTCTGAGATCTTCCTCTTTGCTATCTGGCATGAGAGATCAGAAAATAAAATTACAAAGTCATAGAGGTATTAGACAACTGACTACGGTATAACCTTGACATTTCTAATATGTGATTCAGTCTGAACTACACACGAGTTGTTTGCACTCTAGTGGTCACTGAAATTTAGATGTCGTTACCTGTCTACCTACAACTTGACCTCCCTTTTCCCACTTGAGAAGAACTGTATCCTCACTGCCGTCTTTCCCTCTTTTGCTCTGTCTTCTTTTATGAGTTTATGTTGCACTTCCTAAATGTACTTGGAAAAATATCGAAAATTCTAATGAAAATAACTCCTAATACCAGACTACTCATAATAACATCACTCAGAGGTACCCACTGCTAACATTTTTAGTACTTCTGCCCAGCCCTTTGCCTTCTCTCCCTTCTGAGAATTGAAATTATAATGTCTATATTTTTCTATGTTGCTTTATTTTCCTCAGCATTTAATTATAAGGATTTCTCATTTAATTGAAAACTATTTTTTTCATGATTAGTTATTTTTTTAACTTTTTTTTGTATTTTCTTCTAACTTATGCATACAGTTGTATTATGTAACTAAGATTATAAGACATTTGCCATTTTTTATTCAAACAGTTTTAACTTCACTTATTAGTATTTTACAATGTTTTTACATAGATTTCAAAATACAATGGAATATTACGCAGCCATCAGAAAGGATGAATACCCAATTTTTGTATCAGCATGGAAGGGACTGGAGGAGATTATGCTGAGTGAAATAAGTCAAGCAGAGAAAGTCAATTATCATATGGTTTCACTTACTTGTGGAACATAAGGAATAGAATGGAGGACACTGGGAGAAGGAAAGGAAAAGTGAGTTGGGGTAAATCGGAGGGGGAGATGAAAGATGAGAGACTGTGGATTCTGAGAAACAAACTGAGAATTATGGTGGAGAGGGGGATGGAGGATGGGTGAGCCTGGTGGTGGGTATTAAGGAGAGCACATATTTCATTGAGCACTGGGTGTGGGTACATAAACAGTGAATCTTAGAACACTGAAAGAAATAAAATAAAAATTAAGACATTAAAAAAATTGGGATTTTTGACATTATATTATAGACATGAAACTAATATAATCTTGTATTTTAATGTATGCCTTGGTAATTAAAAACTCTTGATAAACATCACTTTGATGTCTGCATGAAACCCTACTAGATGACACTAACATAATTTATTTGAACATTTTTCCTAATTGGGGACATATAGACTATTTCCAAGTATATGATTATGATTCATGTTTATTTGAAAAATGAACACACAAAAAAATAAGTGTGTATATGTTTTTAACAGATTCATTTTCCTAGAACGGAATCACTTATATATTATCAATGGATCAGAGAGCAAGAGTATTTTTTACAGCTCTGGATATATATAACTCTTGCCCATTTTCAGACCTGATCTTTTATTTTACCTAGTTCCTGATTACCTTGGCTGCATGTAGTCAATATTTATTTATGAGAATTGTTAACTAAAGGTAATGGAACGTAATTGAATGGGAATTTAAAAGGAGAGAAGTAATTTTCTAGAAATGACTACTTTGAGGAGTGATTTTAGCTTTGATTAAATCATGCATGAATTTTAATTCTCCTTTTCTGACCATAGGGAACAGTCCAGTCCATTTAGTTTTGTCACAAAGACTGTCTTCAGGATCCTTCTGGCATTCTCTTTTACTTTGTAAATGAGTTTAGAAGTTGGTACAGCCACTTTGGAAAACAGTGTGGAGGCTCCTCAAAAAGTTAAAAATAGAGCTACCCTATGACCCAGCAATTGCACTGCTGGGTATTTACCCCAAAGATATAGATGCAGTGAAAAGAAGGGTCACATGCACCCCAATGTTCATAGCAGCAATGTCCACAATAGCCAAACTGAGGAAAAAGCCAAGATGCCCTTCAACAGACTAATGGATAAAGAAGATGTGGTCCATATATACTCAATGGAGTATTGCTCAGCTATCTGAAAGGATGAATACCTACAATTTGCACTGACATGGATGGAACTGGAGGGGCATATGCTAAGTGAAACGAGACAAACAGAGAAAGACAATTATCATAAGGTTTCACTTATATGTGGAACATAAGGAATAGCATGGAGGACATTAGGAGAAGGAAGGGGGAAATCAGAGGGGGAGACAAACCATGAGAGACTATGGAGTCCGGGAAACAAGCTGAGGGTTTTAGGGGAGGAGAGTGGGGGGATGGGTTAGCCCAGTGATGGGCATTAAGGAGGGCACGTATTGCATGGACCGCTGGGTGTTATACGCAAGCAATGAATCATGGAACACTACATTAAAAACTAATGATGTACTGTATGGTGACTAACATAACATAATAATAATAATAAAAACCTAAATATTTACTTCCTAAAATATTTACCAACTTTATGCTGAAATAAAGTAAAAAAAAAAAAAGAAGAAGAAAAAGAAGAAGGGCTCTTCCCTTGTTCTGATGCACACATCTCTGTGGTTTGAACAAAAAGAAACCTCCTTCTTTCTGCTTTCCCTACTCTTTGGTTCCCTTTCATCTGTAACACAAAACAAGTTGTCCCTCTGATTTCTAAACAGTCTCGCGCCTTCACTCCCACTCTGTCCTTCAGATTGTTTTTGGCCGCCTTTGTGAATTCTCCCAACTGATTCACTCACAGACAGTTCAGGATGATACTTGTTGGTTCAAGTGAACAGCCTTATCCAAATGGTGGCTTAGGGGATGATACACTCTGAATGTTGTCCAATGTCATTGTTCCACAGTCTTACAGTAAAATTTCTTTAAACTGTGTTAAAAGGTTGTTCGCAGCCTGACATAGATCCCTATCTTTTCTCTTCTCAGAAAACAGCTTTGTTCTTCAGCTGACATCCTATCTGGAGCAGATCGCCCCTCCTAAAGGCAGAGCTGTAGAAGATTAAAAACAGTGTTAACCTTCTAATGGGGACTTCTGCTAAGGAACAACATGTTCAACATCAAGCAGGAAGTTAGGTAGCCATGGCTACTCTTTAACTTTCGGGTTACATGTATCCTTATATAAGTGGTGGGTGGCAGTGAGGTGGTCAGGGGCCTAAGAAACTACACCCTTTATTAAAAAAAAAAAGATTTTATTTGTCTATTTGACATAGGAGTGCACAAGCAGGGGGTGCTAAAGAGGGAGAATCAGGATCCCTGCTGAGCGAGAAGCCCAATGCAGGATTCAATCCCAGAACACTGGGATCGTGACCTGAGCCAAAGGCAGATGCTTACCTGACTGAGCCACCCAGGCACCCTGAAAACTATGCCTTTTTTTTTCAAGTTGAGGAATCTAACACTTTTTACTAAGGCAATTCTGCATCCAGCAACCTTTCCCAGGTGAGTGAGGAATTTAACAGCAAGTGCCACTGGTTTCTGCAGGAAGACTTCATCCGTCCTCCCTATAAATGACAGACTGCTGGAATGTAAAGCATTTGGTTTTTCACAAATGCTTTTACTTGGGCTGGAAGCCGTGATCTATGTTCCAGGTCAAAGGCAAGAACACGCTTTCCCCTATCTGTTTCCAAGCGATCAATCATTGATTTCCCAAGGGAATTGTAGTTCTTGGGCATGTGGCCTGTTTTCCATTGGCTTCTATTATCATTTGCTAATTAGATTACAACCTAGTATTTACCTTACTCTGTGGTTTTGAGACCTTCCCTGCAGTGTTTTTCTGTTAGCTTTACAAATGCTGCAAATCATGCCTTCTCTTGGCCTATTGTGTCAAACCAGGAAGAGTGGGGAACTTTACATTCATGTCATTTTTTTTTCATAGAGAGAGAGGTAAAAAAAAAAATCTGTATTTAAACGTGACTCAACTTTAAGGATATGGAATGAGGAAATTTTAGAGATTTTGTCATCCCAGGGCTACTTTAGGTTTTAAAATATAACTCTTACCTTGAATCGATAGCTTGCTTAAACTTAATACAGATTTGTCCTTAACATGCAGTAGTATCACATCCCACTGCAATGATTAATATCATGTATCAACTTGCTAGGGTATGATGCCCTGTTCTTTGGTCAAACACTGGTCTAGATATTGCTGTGAAGATATGTTTGGATGTGATTAATATTTAAATCAATAGATTTTGAGTAAAGCAGATTACTCACTGTAAGGTAGGTGGGCCTTGTCCAATCAGTTGAAAACCTCAAAATACTGAGGTCCCTTGCAAGAATTCTGTGTTGATTACAACATAGAAACTTTACCTGAGTTTCCAGTCTTTGTATATGAGAACACAACTTCAACTCTTGCTGAATTTATAGACTGCCCTGCAGATATTGGACTTGAAAGCCCCCACCCCCAGTGACATAAGCCAATTTCTTAAAATGAATCTCTGTCTCTATATAAGTATATGTGCTATTGGTTCTGTTTCTCTACCCCATTTGCCTCTATTTTTTTTCTAAATCTCCCCCTAAGATCCTATTTATCAAGGAACTTCCTTCTAAAATACTTTATGAATCCAAAACCAATATACTTTAGTTTCTATTCTGACCCCAGAGGGATAGCTAACTTTATTTTTTGTACATTAAAAGTTCTTGGTACATTTCAGGACAGTAGGCATCACAGAAAATAAAAGATAGCCCAGATGCTAAATGCAAGAAGCAATTTCTCTATGGCCCAGGGGAAACATTTATTATAATGGGATCATTGGCTATATACTGTCTTAGACATTTTTCAAAGTGGATGGAAACTTGTTTACCCAAAAGCTTGTATATTAGACAGAATTTTGTAAGTTGGCTACAGAAGTTTTTTTGTGGGATTGGGGGAGAAGTATGGGGCATGCAATAGAATCTCCTGTGAGCTTTCCTCTTACTTCTGAAAACACACCTTGCTGGGGGCATCTCTCCTCATGCTGTTTGCAGATATTTTCCAGGATATACTCATGAGTCCTCTCTTTCTAGATTTCTCTCCCATTTCCTTCCATTCTTAGAAGGAAAAAAACAGGCAGGAAAGAGAGGGCTTTCTGGTGCTGAGAAGCCAGAGAAAATTCCCATCTGAAGGGACAGTCCAAGTTTATTTTAAAACTTCCAAAACACTCTGGACTCCCCCAACCAGGATCCGTTTCAGAGGATCACTTGCAAATTTCTTTCCAGGAGTCCTGAAAGGGTTGACCATTTCTGTTTAATTCTCTAACCCCAAAAACTCTTCTTACTACAGTCTAAAATATGGGGTAGAAAACTTTAGGAGTAGGCAAGTGTAATGCTCATTAAAGAGTTCATTAATTTCTTGGCTTCCATTGAGCATTTTTTTAATTTTTTTTAAAGATTTTATTTATTTCTGTGAGAGAGAGAGAGCGAGAAAGCAGGAGCAGGGTGGGTGGAGGAGAGAGGGTGGGGCAGATGGAGAGGCAGGCTCCCCACTGATCAGAGAGCTGGACCAGGTGCTCAATCTCAGGACCTGGAAACCATGACCTGAGCCAAAGGCAGATGCTTAAGCGACTAAACCACTCAGATACCCCCATGCCGTTGAACATTTCTTTACAAGTGATGTATCAGGTGAATGTGTGTATGCTAATGTAAGACTAAGATGAGGTCCTCAACATACAGACTAGCTGGACAGTACACATTTCAAATGGACAAGTACTAGGAAACAAGAATCCAGTACACTTCCTACCATTACCAAAACTCCAATTTCACTGAGAACAGAAGATAAGAGACCCCCAAAACATAATGATGATACTCCAGAATGGAAGGGTGTCTGCAGGATGAGGGTCTTTCAGTCCTAAAACCCAAGGAACTCCAGGCAAACAAGGCTGGGTATAAATATCAGGCAGGAAGGAATTTATGGCAAGAGTGGTGGAGAAGAAAGAAGAAACATCCAAATGAGAAAGGACCTCCTGGAGGAGAGAGAACTGCAAGAATTTAAGAATGGGTAGCATTGAAAAAAAAAAAAAAGAATGGGGAGAATTTGCCTAGGCAGAAGGTTTCAAGCAGAAAGCTCAACAAGAACCAAAAATGGGCAAGATTAAGCCTGTTGTGTCCAGAGGAGAGCAGGCCGCTGCAGGTGGGGTAGGGGCAAGGATGGGGAATGAGAGGGTGAGGAAAGCAACTCACTGGGGTGGAGGCAGCAAGAGATAAAACTGGAAAGGCTGGTTGTGGTCAGACCCAGGAGCATAGATTTTATTCTCTTAACAATAAGAAAGAGTGGATTTTGAGCAGGGCCCTACCACAATCTAAAGAATGTTTTGGTTTAAGGCTATTAAAAAAAAAATGGAGGGGGAGGAGATAGGAGATAGGACAGACTAGAGTCCGGGAGATCAGGTATTTTACTAATTAAAAGTTTGAGGAAATGATAAGATAAATTGGTTTGATTGCAATAGAAATATGAAAGTAAGAACATATATGAGAAACATGGCAAAGAGAAAGTTGGCGGAATCCTGTAACTGATTAAGAATAGGAGTAGATAAATTAGAATCAATGATACCATCAGACTTTCTGGAGTCTGAATCAGTATGAAAATACTGGCAACCTGATAGTTCATTGCCTTCTGGGGAAAGCTAATGCCCTTGGCTTTAAGGATGATATCTTCCCTTGGGGCATATAAAGGAATTTAGCCTATGATTACTAACACCTTAGATCATCTGGTGGCTGGTTTTGAGTACATCTTTGTTTTGGGCATGTATCACTGTTTGACAAACTAAGAAATACATAACTCTAGTTCAACGTAGTTTTTATTTTTAGCTTACTTGAGCCAGGGTAACAAAATAATAAACTCAGGCTTTTGAGCCATAATTCCTTCCCTAGGACTGCACCAAAATTCAGAGTCTGAGTGTTTAAGGAATGACAAACAACAACAAACAAACAAATAAAAAAACAATACAACACCAAGCTTGGGGGTTGGGGGATGGACAGTCATAATCTCATAATCTGGGCTTCAAGTGTTCTTGAGATATCACTCATATTCTGGGGTTCCATAAAGGTGGCTGCTGAAATGACTCTCCGTTTTTTCCAACTAAACTTTGTAAAGTTAATGTCTCATTCAACTATTGCTCTGCCTTTGCTTGGGGGCTTACATTCTGTGGCTTCCATGACTTGCTGGGGCATAGAAATCTCTGCCAATTGCTCTAGAGTTCTAACCACCTCAATTTACTATGTAGCCACCTCTTTCCTAAGTCTGTTTGCCTCCATAGCATTCTGTCCCCCCACCCCCAGCAAAAAAAAGGAGGACACAGAGCCCCATTAGTGGGGCCTCGGTAAATACTCATGCTTTCTTCTCATGCCCACTAACTAGTCCAAGGCCTCTCAACTAACTGAGGTGAAGTATCAGTCTCCCCACCCCTGGTTTCATCATGGATCAATACTTTCATAAGCAAAAATGAAATAAAGAAAAGTAAAATATAAAAAAGACAAGCCCATTTACATTATTATATGAGAGTCAGCAGACATAAAGTTACTGCCAAATTGCTATAAATATTTCTAAATGTTTCCTCTCAGTATCTGTACTGTTCATATGTGGGAGGACTGTTCATAAGCATGGGCCTTAATCATAGTCTACACCTTAACTCGCACAAATCTCGCCCTTCCAGAAGATACTTCCAAGCATCTTTTTTGGTTGGGGATAGAGTGGAAAAGAAACAACATAAATGATTAAGAGGAAAATAATATCTCAAGATATTTTGCCACATACTCAGTGTTGAATCCATAATTCTCTGAGAATTACACACTCCCCTCCACCCTCCTCCAAACACATGAAATTATTTTGAAATTATAAACTTGGCAAAGTACTGAAATTCTAAGCGCTCCACTCACCTCATCAATAAAATGTAATTAAACACTTGTACCTATGGGGATTAATCGGTACCTGAAGATTCCATAAGGCAATATCCCTAGAACATCTGGCATGCCATAGGTAACTGGGAATGGTAACTATTACGATTACCGGGAAGTCATAGGCTCAGGGAAAAATTAAGTTCAGGGCTAAAGGATTCTGCAATTCATTTCAGGAAATAGATTTATAAAAACAAGGATTAGACCTACTTGGTAAGTCTTTGGGTCTTTATCATGGAGCTCTAAGTTCTTGCTAAGTGTGAGCTAATTCATCTTCCTCACACGTATGGAGATGTCATGTACTAACGCATTGTGTAAACTATTGGATTATTAACTACTGGGAACATCACCACTTCTATGACTCAGACACCTATCTCCAGACTGTTTTACCACTTGAGAGTTAAACGAGTCCCTTATATTTATGGTTTTTAAAGCACTTTTGGATGTTGGAGGATTAAATGCACTATAAGAATGTCTAGGTTGCAATAATAATATCGTAGCTTATTCTTGCTATGTTAAATACCCCAACACACAGGATATTCAATATGCTCTAATGCAAACAAATCTTTAAGCTATCTTTCTTGTTAACTAAAAATGACACAAATTTAAATTAATAACTGATACAGTAATAAAACTGCTAAAAGATTGGATTCATTGTGCATTAAGCTCTAGATTCTTTATTTAGGCTGGAAGTGATTATGTGATAATAGAATAAATGCTTTGCTAAGTGTATAAAAACTAAAATATTCTGTATATGTGCCTTCACAGAGGCACATTACATTTGCAGGGCATTAATTTACCTCATCATGCAATAAAATTTTTCTTTGTAAGTGAAATATCAAGGAGAAATTATTTTGCTGAATGGATCTCAAGATATGTTAACCTTTGATAAGAATCAACTTTTGGCATAAGTTCTATGTCATCCAAATGGTTTTCTCTTGACCCTTAGAAAGAGGAAAGGATTCTAGAGAAATCCAAACACATCTTGGCAAAAAGTCAAACATTCTATTCTACTCGCCCAAGAATTTTTTTCCTTGGAAGAATCATGCCTAATCCCTAACACCTATTGGCAATGAATTAATCATCATTTTGAACACAGATACTGCTATAACTCAAAGTAATTCATCACTACATTGAGAAATACTTTAGAATAAAGAGTTAGGATTTAGTACTGACTATAAAGTTAGTGATTAACAAATAACCAATCAACCTGTGGTACTAGTTGGGTCAAAATATTCCCCTTTCATATTGTTCAAGTACTAAAGAAGACAAATCTGGTTCCATTGTGATAGTGTTTGTTTAGGTGGCCATGGAAGGAATCAGGAGCATAATGTAGTAGGTTGTTCAACTCAAATGCCAAGAGTTAGCTCCTCCCTGTCTTCCTTTCCATCACTCTCCCTGATCCAATGCATCAACCCATTCTGCCACTTTAATAACCAAACTGTATCTCTAGCTCACCCATGTCTCTCTGTCTTTACCAGAATCTCAGTCTAACTCAGCATCTCCTCTTACCTGAACTCTGCAGTCACTTCTAACTGGGCTCCCGTCTGTCTCTCTTGCCCTATCAGTCTATTCTCCACACAGCAGCCAGAAGCGTATTTTAAAAATGCAAACCCCGCTCTACCTGTCGACTGAGCAAACCTCCAGTGACATTCTAGTGCACTGGAATAAAACCCATGCCACTACCTGGGCCCACTTCTCTGCTCTGGTCTCTTGTCTGGTCTCCTCCCTTAGCACTCTGATCTGCCCTTCCTGGCCTGCTTCCTTTTCTTTAGATCCTCCAAAGCTGTTCTCAGTTTAGGGCCAGTATACATGCTATTCACTCTGCTGAAATGTTTCTCCAAAACTCTTCCAAGGCTGACTCCCTGTCATAAATCAGGTCCTACCTTTTCAGAAATGTCTTCCTCGACCACCTTATAGGATGTGACTATTCCTAGTTACTTTCTATTCTATTCTTTATTATTATTATTATTACTCATCACTCTCCAAAATAACTTATATCTTGGTCAGTGGTTTGTGGTCTATTTCCATGAGAGGAAGTGGTTCGGTCTTCCTTGTCACTGTTGTAACCCCAGAGTCAGCACTGTGCCTGGCCCTCAGTATGCCCTCAATAAGAGTTTATTGGATATATTCATTGACTGGTAAGTGTCTGATAGGCACAGTGGTGGCTGGTGAAAAGCCTTTCTGGCCCAACCAAAATAAAAATGTGAAAGGAAAAAGTAACCCATTTGCATCCTTTTATCAAGCCTTCGACAAAGACAGTTTTCAAACAAGCTAATTCATTTAGAAATGATTGGGTTGTTAAGCCCTTTGAACCATCTCTAGAGGCTTATGATTGACTGATGGCATTTCCTGCACCTTTCGAGAGGAGTTCTTGATGTTATACATTCTCTCGTGGACGATTTCAGAATATGTGTTACCTTTCTGCCATTTTTATTTTATCCCATAAAGTACATAAATCAAAAAGGATGTTGCTCTCATGGATGATAGACATTTTATCAATGCTTGCTGCCAGCATTAAAAATAATGTTTGGGCTATTCCCCCAGGAGAATATTTAATTCTCTTGATAAATTAATGACTGGCCTTGGCCTCTGACAGAAAAGAATGAAACTCCTCTTAATCTATGCAACTAATGAAATGGTCTCCTATGTGAGCTTGCTTCAGGACATTAAGTAGTACGAGAAGTGAAAGAAGTACGGCTTCAGAAACATAGCTACCAACAGGGGAAGCCGCTCAGATTGTTTACAGCCAAATTTACTCTATTAGCCCAAAAGTGTTTAAATAAAGCCCAAGTGAAATGGAGAGCTAGTATCAGGAAGGAGGGGGAAGAAAGTACTGATGGAAAAGAAGAAAGACTCAAAGAAAATGAAAGGCAAAACACAAAAATGAACACATCCATTTAAGGTCTTCAGCAGTATAAAGTAGGAGAGAACATATTTTGGATTCAATAAACATATTTCAGTTTTTCTTAATTGGGAATCCCCTTGAGATACTGTTTAATTTAGGTTTCAGGTAGCATTTTCTCCTGTCCCTTTCTTTATTTTCCACGTACTTCATCAGGGACATACCTCTAAAGGTCAGCCTTCTCGCCAGAATGATCCACAAACTTTTTAAATGTCAGGGATCAATGGCTGAGGTGGGAGGAGGCCCAGGAAGCCGAGGGGCACACATGGGACCTTCGGCTCAACAGGGGCAGGGAGGAGAGGCACGCTCAAGGAGGTGGGGGGAAGTAAAAAGTGCAGGATCTAGAAATAGTGACTTCAGGAATCAGAGGAAGCCACCAACTGACCTAGAGCCCGGTGGGGAATGTGCTTCATGCCTGCAGGAGATGGAGGCTGGTGAGGATGTTGTTCTTACTCATGAAAAAGTGCCAGGATACAAACCAGTCAACCCATCCAGCACAGAGAGATGGAACAGGCCTGGAGATTTTCCAGCAAGGTACATTCAGAGTATACTTTTTTCTAAGGCCCACTCCTGAAGGTCTTCATGATGTCAGGGTGGTCGAAAGAAAATTAGAAAGCAGCCTAAAAGAAATGGTATATAATTGCCACTTATCCTCCCTTCTGTTCGGTTGTTTTCCAGAATCCCTGTTCTAGGGAATCCTGTATCTTTATACTATTAGTGTCTATCTGGTATAACCATCTCCCTACTCCATTTCTCACTGTGCTGTTGGGCTCTCCTTTCCTACCATTGGATGCGTGATGGATCCTTAGTATTACCTCTTTAAGGTGCCTGTGTATCAGCTATCATCAGGCCCTTAAGTTGGCGATAAAGGAAATTGAAAATGTAATGGGAAACAGATGTACAGTTTAGTTGGGCTCTGTTACAAATATAGCAATTATTTTAGAAAGATCCATGCTTAACCAGCATGAGCCTCAAATTCATTTTTTAAAAAGGCATGCAAGAATTGTCCATTGCTCTTCTTTAAGTCAAACGAAATAACTGTAAGTGTCCATCCTTGTCCGGAAGTGAGATAGACAATTGTAGACATCACCATTCCTCTGCCCATTCCCTTGACCTGTCTCCTGACCAGCGCAGGCAAGAAAATGGGATATTTATGTAATGCTCAGAAAACAGAGCATGGGTGCCGGGCTCCAGTGAGAGATCTCAGTGCCTGCTGGCATCCTCCTTGTCCAGGCATTTAGAGGTCCCCTGACGGCAGACAGATCTGCTACTTTTTAGTCATGGATGAAGCCAGGAAATCTCTGCTCAGTCCCAGCTGTGTTCCTGAGACTCCTTGGTACACAACAGTGAGAAATGGGAAAGGAAAAGAGCTACTCTAGATCTCCCTGAGAGAAATCTCTCAACTTTTCTCTTCTTCTCTTCAGAAATATTCACAGTTGGCCTCTCACTGCTTTTAAAATCCCTCAACAAATTACCAAAAAATTGCTTTTCTACTCTTTTGTAAAGAGCCAAAGACGTACCGTAACACCCAATCATAGATGATTATAGGACTCAAACACTAGCTGTTGAAGAGGTCTTCCTGCTCTGTCCTTAGGGGCTTGTTGCTCTAGAGCATGCTGGCCTTACCCAGCCTTTTGGAGGGACCCAGCTGGCCCAGCAGGCCCACAGGAGTTATTCGGGAAAGGGGCTAGGATGCCCTTAGCAGAAGCCCAACCAGGAGACAGGTTACCATGTGCCACAGCAAAGGACCCAAGAGATCCTATGTTTTAGACTGTTGGACAATCTAATTTTAGCTAGTTTGTCAGTAAACATACATGTTCTACTCCAATGTCTCTGACAATCAAGAGTAGTCTACTTTAGTCTTCTTTCCATCTGGCAGCCCCTCTCCTAATCACATACACACAGGTGTAGTGTCTTGCCTATTCAAAGCTATAGGATACAGAAATGTCCCCTTGAGATATGTATATGCATATGTGTGTACATGTGCATATTTTTATGTAATAGAATAATAATAATTAATCATATAATTATACACATTATATATGTGTGTATATTTGCATAATATATTTATATAAATTATATATTTCAGTACTTATATACTATTTATATAGTATATTAATGTGAGCTGCATGGGACCCCATCTTCTACAACCTCTGTAAATACCCTGTAGATCACTACCCCATAGGGTAGACAATGATACTTGCTATTTAAGCAGTCATATTATCTTTTTCCCTGTGATTTTGGGATATGTGATGTTGACTTGTGCTAAATCTAAAGGAGATTCTTTTTCACCCCATTCTTAATGGAGAGTAGAACTATTTGCTGAAGAATCTCACTCACTCTATCCAATACTAACCCTCATAGTCTATAACCAATGAATGTAGAAGGATGACTACCTCACAGTTCTTACATCTACACTTAGATAATCCCACCTCGATACCCATATCTTGAAAGAAAGGGCATGGTTCAATCCATTCTGAAAATGACCTTACTGGGAACTGATAAGTACATATCATTGTGTAAGAACCTATACATAGTCTTTTATCTTGGGTTCCACTTGGATAGTCAAGCCCTTTATAGAACTTGTGATGGTGGTTGGAGGTGTGGTAGAAGTTTCTCTGGGCCTGTCATTGTTTTTTCTTTGCCAGCTTCTCTCACTAGAGGTGGGGATTTTTCTTTATGTCTCCTCCACCCTGCTATCTGCCTGCACCACAGCAGTGAGCACACCAGCCCTCCAGCTCTGCTCT
This sequence comes from Ailurus styani, assembly GCA_002007465.1. Classification (NCBI taxonomy): domain Eukaryota; kingdom Metazoa; phylum Chordata; class Mammalia; order Carnivora; family Ailuridae; genus Ailurus; species Ailurus styani. The sequence continues at coordinate 1,090,918 of LNAC01000403.1, read as the reverse complement.
CACCACAGTCAGTGAGGAGCCCACGCAGGAGATGGAGGGAAGGAAGATAATGAGCCTAGGTAATTTGTCTTGGCAGCTCCCTCCTTAAAGAATCACCTCTGGCTGGCTTGTCCTCAACCAAAGTTCAAGGCTTTCTCATACCAGCGTCCTTGTATGACTCTCACCTTTGGAGTCCCAGCAACCACTCCCATCCCATGCCTGGCAACAATACCCACTTGCAACAATAACCCATGCCTGGCAACTATCCTTGCTTTGTGCTACTTCTGGTATACCATGTGTTTCCTCCATTGCCAGCCACTGATTCTCATCCTAGGCCGCTTCATGGTGGCTGGGGCCCTTGGGGGAAGCAGATAAAGAAGGAAGGAAGGCTTTCACCATCATCCCCCTCAGGGTGTGGACTTCTCCAAGTCAAATAACAAGTCTATGGGATATTCTGGAATAGTCTATGTCTCCTTCTGTTATCCTGTCTGATGTATGCTGACATTCAAGAGGCCAAAGAACAATTCATCTTGCTCCACTTAGCTTTTTGTGTTTGACAAATTTTAATTAAGCACCTATTAGTGTGGGTGGGAAGTGGGGACAAAATAAACAAGCAAAAATACATAGTGGAAGGTGAGAAGGGCTGTGGAGAAAAATAGTTAGAGGGAAGGGGAAGCAGAACACAGAGGGGCAGGGAGGACTTCCCCAGCTGAATACACCTGTCATGGAGGTCATGGCAACTCCACAGGGAGGGTGGCACTGAACAAAGGCCTGAAGGACATGAGGTGGACTAATGTGAAAAGCTGGACTAAGAGCACCGTAAGCCACAGGGGTCTCAAACTCTGGTGGCATGCCTCTGCCCAAGGGGCCGTTTGCAGTTGTAAAGGGTGTGCTTGAGGGTCACAGTGACAGGGGTGGAGAAGCCCTGAGCAGAATAGTAAGTACAAAAGACTTGAGGTTAAAGGTCATTCCTGCTCCGAAAACACAGACACAGACACAGACACAGACACAGACACAGACACACACACACACACACACACACACAATTTTTAACTTAAAACAGGACTCCTGTGATCCCTGAGTCTTCACAATTTTCCCAGCAAACCTGCAGCCCAGCAGCTCCAGTGAGGCTTGTGCTGTGTGCCTGCCCCTCAGTGATGCCTGCATCTTCTCCGAGAGTGGAGCACAAAAGCTCCAGACAAGAGTGCTCATGATCGTACTTGAGATGGGAAAGTGAATTTGCTGGTGGTGACTGATCCAGTTGGAAAAGACCGGAGGGACAGTAAAAGTCTCACCCATCCTGTGCACACACAGAAATTTCTCTTTGCCCTCAGAGTTCTTTTAGAAATAATAGGTGAAGTTTTTTGTTTTTGTTTTTGTTTTAAGATTTTATTTGAGAGAGAGGGCAAGAGCAAGAGAGAGCACATGCAGGGAGAGGGGCAGAGGGAGAGGGAGTAGCAAGCTCCCCGCTGATCAGGGAGCCATGCTGATGTGGGACTCCATCCCAGGACCCTGGGATCATGACCTGAGCCAAAGGCAGATGCTTAACCGACTGAGTCACCCAAGTGCCCCAAGAATAATAGGTGAAGTTCCACAGCATGCAGTATTCCCAAGGATGTTACTCACTTTTTTGGGAACGCCAGAGGAAGTTAGCAAATGCTTTTCATTGGTAATTTCGAGAAACAACATATTCTGCATTTTCCCTCCACATATATATGGTCATGATTTCTTTAGAAACGAATGTATCTGGCATAGTTGCTATCCACGTCAGATATACTCTATATCTATTCTTTCTCATTTTAGTATAAACTACCACAATAATAATATAAAATATTAGGCTATAGTTTGATAAATTTAACTTTAAAAATAAGCTTTTTCTTTTTTTAAAGTTAAATGTGCCTTTAAAATCCATTTAATAGTGCCCCTGGGTGGCTCAGTCGGTTAAGTGTCTGCCTTGGGCTCAGGTCATGATCCCTAGGGTCTTGGGATCAAGTCTTGCATTAGGGTCCCTGCTTAGCAGGGAGTCTGCTTCTCCCTTTGCCCCCTGCTCACAATCTCTCTCTCTCTCTCTCTCTCTCTCTCTCTCTCACACACACACACACACACACAAAAACACACACACACTCAAATAAATAAAATCTCCTAAAAAGTAAAATAAAATCCATTTAATATAATCCTTCTGTATGTTTTAGCTTCTCTTCTACCTCCAACTGAAATCTTACATACTTGTTAGTAATTCTTACATGCTCGTTAATAATTCTACTGTTTTATCACTTACAAAGATGCACAGTATTGCCAGGTAAGCATCACATTTTTATTCCCATTTTATTTCATTGAAAGGATCTTAGAAGACGCATGAAAAAATGGCCTCCAATTAGGGTTCAGATCTCATTGCCTCATAAAGACCTCTAGCTATCAAGCCACGCTATAAAGTAACTCTAGCAAAGGGGCTGGTTCCAGTAAATTGAGCTATTGTGGATGACTGGACTCATGGTCTTTTACCAAAACCAGGTAGTTTGTTGTAAATCGGGGAGCAAGGCCAGAGTAAAGGCATGAAGTGAAATAGGACCCTGATACCTTACCTGCAATTACTCCCCCACTAGGTTAGAGTCAAAGACATTTCCCATCCTCTGGTAATTCTTTAGTAAATGGCACTCTGATAACTCTTGCAGAACTGGTTGTTCAGAACTATCCTCCATCTAATTTCCTTCTCCCACTCCAGAAGGACATAACAATGCATCTTCTGTAGCACTGAAGAAGGAATGGTCTTGCATTTGCTCTTTGCATATTTCACATGCACCTTGGATCAGTTTCTGGGAGGGGATATCTAACACTGGCTGATAGTCTGGGCAGTTGCTGTTCTCCACACTTCTCAGCAGACTGAAGAGAGATACCTGTAAATATGCCAATAAAAGAATTTAAGTACTTTGGATCTGGAAGCCTGAACTATGTCCTAAATTTTCCTTCTTGTATTGATTGCAACCCCATGGATGTGCTGCTCCTCAGGGCAAAAATCCATTCAAGCATCTGAACTTTTCTGTGAGAGAGAAAAGAAAATGAGTGCTCTTTTTGGTGAAGAAGCTAATTCATTTACTTATGGGTTCCCATACATCCCTGGGATAAAATCCTGAATGGTCTGCACTAGAACGAGTAAATGCATAGCATAGAGTCGCTCTTCCTAGAGTGGTCCTTCACTATCACCAACTTAGGGCATGTTTTGTGCTTCAAGGCAATGTCCAATGTCCAATATTGCTAGGATCTGACACTGCCGTTATCCTGAACATTGAGTGAAAACAGTTTCGGTGAGGTCAGAAGTTCTTCAATAATATCCCATAATTATCTCCATTTTTAAAATCTCATTGCTATTAATCCATCCTCGTTATTAACACATAACTTGTTATGGTACTCATTTCATTTTTTTCTTACACTAAGGTTAGTTTTATATCTGTTCTTCCCAATTGGATTATAAATTCCTTGAGGATTTTATCATCTGTTTTTGCGTGACATCTGCCACAGGGGAAAATTGGCATAGATGCCCATGAAGGGTGGACTAAATAAATGAATTGAAAACTGACCATGGACCTGCCCAGCACCATTAGTATTTCAAGAGTCTTGAAGGATCATCATTACTAACAACGTCAGGTAGAAGAGTTTCAGGTAAAATAGCCTGCTTTAGTTAATATCAACTCCGTTGAGTTAATCAGCTTTTAAATGAAATGCGATACAAAATATTTTCATAAACAAGGAAGTTTTTTGTCCTAGATGTTCACAACAATCCATAAACATTGTTAAAATAAAAGTGGGGGCCCCTGGGTGGCTCAGTCAGTTAAGCATCTGTCTTCGGCTCGGGTCATGATCTCAGAGTCTGGTGCTCAAGCCCAGCATTGGCCTCCTTGCTCAGTGGGGAGTCCTTGACCCTCTCCCTCTGCTTCCCGCAACCCCACTCATGATAGCTCTCTCTCAAATAAATACATAAAATCCTTTTTTAAAAATAGATGTGTCCCAGGTAGAATATGAATCTCATTAGGGCAGGTATTCTCTCTTCCTTCAATAGAAATTAAATGTATGTACAATATTTATGTGTCAGTGCTTTATGTGGTGGTACTCAATAAATGATGACTTTATTTTTAGGAATTTTTCCATATTTTGGTTGTAAGGTATTTGAAGAACTTCTATAGTTCTCTTCCTTTCTGACTAGAATAAATTCAGACTTTGGGGCTTAGTGTGTGTCCTTTAAAGGGGTAAACGCAACTAGATGATCTAGGTGTGCCATGCCAACTGTGTGGGAACAAAACAAACAATGACTTAGGACTTTGATGAAATCTTGCCTCTTCCCCAGGCCTAGGGTCTGACTGTGTGGTTAACAGAAGCTTACCCATGGGAAGAGTGGCAGAATCATGCAAACTGGCCATAAGCATGTAAGTATGACAGGGCCAGGGCTAAGAGAACTAGCCGTAGAGTAGAAATGGTCCCCGAAGGGAAGAAACAAGGACTCCAATGAGTCTGTCCAAATCTGAAGCCCTCCCTAACCCATTCTGACCAGGTAGGCTTGATCTGACCACCTAGGCAGACACCCAGCAGCAAGACTCTGGGACCCCAAAGATAGTCCTTTTGCAATAGCAGAGATTGTCAGAGGTCCATTTGGGTTAATATATGGTCCTTGTATGGGATCTGGAATCCATAATGCCATACATAGCTCCTAGGAGGAGAATTACAAGTAACAGTTAACAACAACTACAGGTTACTTAGCAGTTACTTTTGCACAGTACGAAAAACACAGTCAAGCGCTGATGGAAATCATGCGCAGAGATGAAGCTTTAGTAGGGGAAGTTGCAGCTCAATGACATAAAGTTCTAGAGAACTGATTCTTCATACCTCTCAAGTTAGACTCTGATTGGCTCAAGGACTGGGCTACACCCATGAGAATGTAGGTCTCTGTGCATATGTATAGATGGCCGAAGACCGAGGCAGGAAAATCTTATTAACTCAGTGCTGGATCTCTAAACTACAATCCTATTTCAATTCCCAGTATTCATCTCAACATTGCTCTTGCATCCTTAAACCAATTTTTAATCATCCATCAGTATGCTACTTCTAAATCACCATGCCTACCTAAAATAATTTCTCCCTGCAGTCAGCTTCTCAGCTGACTGGTCTCCTGCAGTCTCCTAAGGGGTCTTGGCCACTGAATACTGACAGGTCAACCTTGTCATAGATACAGTCGTTTTCATGACATATGTAAGAAATTGACACACAGAAATGATGTGTGATTTGTCACAGAGAAATTAACCCCAGGGCTAAGAATACCCTAGGGCCTCTAATACCTTCTATCATGCAAACCTATTTTCTTTTCCATTTCCAAATGATCTTTCGCTTCACTGTGTTTGACAAACCAACACTCATTCTATAAACTAGTTCCCTCATTTCTTTATTTGCAGACTCTAAACAAACTGTCTATAGCCAGCCTCAGATTCAGCTCCCTGTAAAAGAGTAGAAAGGAGTAATCACAATATTGGGATTTTTAATGGAAGAATCACCAAGCCAACCTAATTAAAGAAGGTCAATTAAACATAGCACTAAACCATCCGAAGCACAAAGAACAATTTTCCATTTAGAAACTCAGGATACAGCAATTACCTGGTTAATTTGGCATGTAGCCAGGATACAGATTCCCAAAGCACAGCCCCATTTCTTACCTGTTTTTTTTCTTACACTCCTGAGTAGTTATTTTACATTGGTTTTCACAAGCACTCGTTTAAAGGGTAAAATTTCTTTTGAAGATTGGTTTGGAAACCACATAGTTGAGACAGATTCAAAAATCAGTTTAATGTCATCTGCCTCCATCCTATTGTTATCCTACCAAGCCCATCTTTTGGCCCATTCTTGATTTAGTATCCAGCTGGGAACACAGCTAACTAATATCCTTTTGAAGAAAGCAGCCAGTATCATCATTCTCCAGAAAACTTTCATTTTCTAATGAAGTGGTTCTCAAAATATAGGGTTAAAAAAATCACCTGGAGCTGTGATAAAAGTATCAATTCTCAGCCTTTCCAGAAATTCACTTGATCAAAGATAAGGTAAAAAAATCTCCATTTTAATTAACACACTCCAACATTTTTTTTTTTTTGCATAGGTTCACAGACAGTATTTGGAAATATTTATCCCTTATCAAACTAATGATATAGTAAACACCTCCAATCCATCTCTATGCCCCTACCTGTCTCAATTTATGATATTAACCTGACTTTGATGGTCTCATGTAATAGGTATTCCAAGGACCAGAAGCATTTTCGGTTCTACCTACTGTTTTGTGATTTATCTTACAGAGTTAAATAAAAATCACAACATCTTGAAAATACATCACCTTAAGTTTATTTCTCCCTACTCAGACAAAAGTCCAGAACCTATATGTTTGAAACCTAATCTCCTTAATCATTTGCTTCTCTTGAGTTAAGGTTTTTATTTACTACTTTTCTATGTCCCTACAGAATTGATTACTGGGTGAACCATTTCTGGCTGTCTCTGAAAAGTTGATTTCTGTGTGCTTTATAGAGTTGGGCAGTCCCATCAGGAGTTCCAAGGATATTATACAGGTTGCTGCCTAACAGTTTTGAATTAACATGGATGTGAGATTAAGTTCCACAGGGTACACAGGTATGCTTTTTTTTAAGAAATAGAGTATCAATGTAAACAGAACATTAGCAAAGCTTCTATTGTTCAATAGATCTCATTTCCAAAAAAAGAAATGATAAAATAGCATATTTTTAGGTTGAGGCTTTCTGCCTCTTAAACATGCAACAGAGATATATGAAAAAGTGAATTCATTTTTAGGGCCCAACAATAGTTGATGTGATAAATGGATGAAATGTCACCCCAGCTTGTTGTTCATCTTATTCTGGTGAAAGTGCCTGCTCTCATTTGAAGCAGGGCTCAGGGTCAGTCTTCCCACACTGTCATGAACTCTAGACCCATGTGTTAGGCAGAGGCCAGGTCTTGATCTGTGTATCTAAAACTCAGGCCCATTGTGATATCCAGAGAACCGCTGCACCAGGGTCCATGGTAATTCTGCTTTGGATCCAAGTATCACCCTGTTTTGGAGTGGTTCCATACTTACAGTAGGTGCAAGGTGATCTGGACTCCCTAAGGCAGGATGTCATGGCTCCAAGGGCATTGCTTTGCTGTCATATCTATGCCTCTCCAAGATAAGTCACAAGTTCAAAGAGCCCATGGATTCACCCTTCATGCAGGATCCCTGGATTCTAAGGCCCTCTAAGTAACCATGACAAAGTCTTCTTCAACCTGAAGTGGAGTCTTGGGATGGCCAAGACCTCAGGATCTCCAGTTCCATACTAATGTGCCCCCTGCCAAATTAGGCCAGTGGTATTTGCAAACTCTTCGTGTGTTCTTTTATCTACCCACCACCAGCAACTGCAGTTTTGGGGGACTTCAGAAAATACCAAATACAAAAATAACCCACTGCTTCTCAAACTGGATCATACATATCTGCAAGAATAATGTGGTATGCCACAGAGGTTTGTAAGTACAAAGGATTTAAGTACAATGTGATTTTCCACAACACCAAATTTATCTGAAAATTGGTGAAAGAATATACACTTTTACACGAACACCCAAATATTATGGAGTAGGACACAACATTGGAGTTGGTTCTGAAACAAAAATAAGATTCCAAAGAAAATTCTTGCCTGCACTGGAATCTTGGAACTCTACCTCCTAAATGTATTAGAGATTACGTTCATTCTCTTCTGTCATTTAGGGTATATGTTTAGAATAATTTTTCTACAAATACTATGTCAACCTCCTTACATGACCAGAGAGAGTAAATTATTTGTTCAAAGTCAACAATTAGCCAGTCTCCACACTAGGTATGATTAGTATGCATGCCCCCTACTTTTGCTATCACTTGTTCCTTTTCCTCTATGACAACATAAATCACCTGAAGTTCAATTCTTCAGATTCTTTTATGGCTTAAAATACAAATAATCTCAGTAAGGATATAAGACATTGATATCTTGGGAATAGATGATTGACATGTTTTATCCTTTTCTTCAATATTTTTACAAGAAAAGGGGGAGGCAGAATATAGTAGTGCTTTGGAAGTGAACATGATTGCTTTCTTCAGTCTGTGTGTGTAGACTTATATGTGCATATATATATGTATATGTATATGTATGTATATATTTGTAGGTCTAGCTTTCTGAGTTTTTCAATAGGTTTGCAGCAGAGTGGGAGAAATACAGCACAAAATAGGCAGAGAACCAAAGCACACCTTTCCCTATTTTGCAATTTTGCACAATATAATTGTAGTTGATATAACCCAAGTATTGCCTACCTAACCTCGGCCTTTCCCTTGAAAAAATCATGCCTTCTTGAACATTTCCATCACTCTTATAAAAAATATAGCTAAACATCTTTCCACTTGCAGCTGCTTGAAGTAATGGATTATGCCTTTGAACTTGCCATAAACTTCACGGTCCCGGTATAAATATCCAACTTGTCAAACTTGCTTTCCAAGGAAGCCCTATAATGAAAAGCTTATCTGTTTTGGGGGTAAGTTAATGCCTCAACTTTGCCTCCAAGCCAGTTCCTGAGAAAATTTCGGTGTAGAGAACTTCCTACCAGCTATCGGGTCATCTCTGGCCAGGCCTGGAGGCTGGTTTCACTGATGTTTGGTTTCAGCCACTCTCCTGGCCTCCACAAAGACAGCTCTATCCCCAGGATCTCTGTGCCTTCTGCTTTTCCTTTCCCTTTGAACAGACACATCAGCTGATCAAAGGAGTCTGCCTACCCAAACTACCACCAAAACATAGAAGTCAGTAAAAGTGTGATGGGACTTTTGGGGTCCCTGATGATGCAAGACGAACAGTCAAATAATTCTCAGCCTGCTTATTACCACACCTTAGGGGACAGTCTGTGGAGCCAAGGGCAATTTCTCTGAATATGGGTTGTCATGGGACAGCTAGCATTTTTCTTTTTTCAGGGAAATATAGATAGATGAAGAGAGATATCCCTAAAAAAATGTTCTCTGTCTTCTAACAGTAAAACCACTGTCAAACTTCAGAGGGTCAAAGAATATTTCTTTCAAGAGGAGGTAGAACAGAAATATTATTATTAATACTAAGAAGAATGGTTTTAGAGAAATCGCCTTATAGACTTATTCCATGCAAAGGTGTATGTCATGAGGAACTGCTATCTTCACCCTCACCTGGGCTGTGGAATTCTTAGCAAAGCTCATGAGGTACTGACCATTTGGGCCACATTGAGAGTCCTCCCTGGGAAAGGGCAGGGGCTTTTGTTTTTTCCTTAGGTAGGTGAAGAATGATTGCTAATAAGAACCTTCTGGCTTCCTCAGACATAAAACGTGTTTCCACAGTATGCCCAAGAGAAAGGCTATGGATTTTAATGTGCTCTGTGGTACCAGACAAACGGAGAAACTCACCAAACAACCGATGATAATCAGGCCAGCCCCTCTGAACAAAAGTTTCTACCTGGCTTCCCTGATAAAGATACCAGACCTGTTGTTTCTTTTTCTTTTTTCTTTTCTTTCTTTTCTTTCTTCTTCTTCTTTTATATATTTTTTATTTTTTATTTTTTTGTTACCACTTCTAGATTTGTGGCCAGCTGTATTGTAGTTAAATTTCAAAATACTCATTTGGCAGCTTTGTACAGTGGTGCTATAATGTTTATAAAGCCCATGGTGCTAGTTTGAAAGTGACATGCACAGATATGCACTTTAAAGGGGGCATAAAATGAACAAAATGCATTACCAAATGCAATACCCGGTATTAACCACATTCATATGAGTTTTGTATTTGATCCAATAAACCAGTGGTGCCAGATGTAAAATTAGCCTGTAAAATTTTCCCTCCATTTCAGCCATCCATGATTCCTATTCTCAAATACCAATGTACAAAGGTAGCATCTTTCTTTAAAAAAAAAAAAAAATTAAAAAGAAGTGTAAAATACATAGCACATGCAGCACACCTATATTCATTCTATACCATGTATATAAACATACATAATATATAAAACATATTTCACTATATATGGTATGTGTGCATATAGATGTGAAATAATTATGATAATTTCCATTATTGAGACAATTGAATGAAGTTCTCTCATTTCTGATTTTACTTACGATGTGTCAGGTACTAAAGGGATTTTAAAAGCCCTGTATCTTTGAAATTTATTTTGGTAGATTATCCCAATATGCTCCTCTTGGGAGAAAACGAATCTTTTGTAGAGGACATCCGTGGTGTTTGCCCAACAAATCGCATTGCCTATTTTTCCAATAAAAATCACCTGTGGCCCAAGCCAATTGCCCTCATGCCCTCCCCTGGGTTCCCCGGCAAGAATGCACACAGAAACTCAGCCTGCTTAAATAGGTCACCTGCACTCCACTCTCTGCAGTTATTTGGTCAGAGATGGACATGTGAACCAAACCATGGCCACGAGAGGTGGTCCAGGCTCTTATTAGAATCTTTGGGAAGAGAAGAAATCTGTCACATTAAACTTGAATTTGTGAGGACACTTGCCTGCTGCTGATGAGGGACATCCTCAGAGAAGAGGCCACCCAAGAATGAAGTTGACTCAGAAGAACGCAGAATTTAAAGAACAGAGAGGAGCTAGTCTCTGGAAACATTATTTGAGAAGCCAGTTCTTTCTTAGATTTCTCAGGCAAGTCATTTGGTAGATCCCTTTCTTTGCCTACGCCTTTTGGGGTTAGATTTTGTCTCTTGTAACTGAAAGTGTACTGACAAATACACCTTTAGAAGGTTCCAGTTGATTTTGTCAGAAGACAAATATTATCTTCCCTGAACAGATTGAAAATCTAAGCCTCAGATAAAAACTAAGTGAAATAACTCACCTAAGACCACACAATTAGGAGCAAAATCTAAGTCTGAAATATACGTTTTTAATATAAACTCAGGGTCTTTCATGTAAAAGCCTTTAAATGTAAATACCTTTGGAAGGAGAAATAATTTAAGCAAGTTATAAATAATTTAAATCTCAATGATGAAAAATCTAAATATGCTTTTAGTGAGAGAACCAGAATGAACTTCAAAGGAAGTGGAATCTGATAGAAGGCTGGATGTCTACCTGAATTGAAGAGAAACACTTGGAGAAAACAGGGGGTTTAGAGCTGACATCCACTGAGGGCACACGTACAAATCGACTTAATCCTCTCTCAAACCCCATAAGATGGATGCTACTCTTAACCCCATCGCACAGATGAGAATACTGAAGCACAGAGAGAGGCAATACCATGTCCAAAGTTATGTGATTGTTAAGTGTGGGAAGCCTCCAGATCTGAGTCTCACCTTACTGTGCAAGGAAAACACAGTAGGTGAGATCCTAAATAGAATGTATTACCTGTGCTGACAAATATTTACTAATTGCTTTGGCAGAAATGTTTTGCTAGAAACCTATATGGTCTCTAGAATGTGGTTCGATAAAATATGGTACTAAACAAATGATTTCATCTTTGAGGCTTGACTTTAAGAAAAACTTGCTATTGTATAGAAATGTATTATGAATAATTAGCTTCCACTGATACTCTGATGCATCGACATTATGATTAAAATAGCTCTCCTTATTAAAAAGCTTATTTAACAGAGTCTGAAGTCCTAGGATCTTTATATTTTAGGAAGGAAGGGGAAAAATTATCAGACCTTTTTTTCAACCTAGCTGCTAGGACTTGTTATTTGTCTTTGATCATTACGGACACAGAGTTTTAGAATCCAAGGTCCTCAACAGAATTTTCAATAATGATTTCACATGAGTTGAGAATTTAGGTAAGTTCTGAAAATATAAGAGACAAAGATGGAATATGGAAAGGCATATTCATAGCTGGCATGTCTGCACTAGTAATCTTCAAATCTTCAGAGGGTTCATTGATAAGGCAAAGGGTAAAGGTCATCCAAAATACTTCCCTTCAAGCAATATGGATTCGCGTGGTCCTGTTCTCGGTCTGTTTCCAACGGGCTATGTCTTGTAGGCAGCTATGAAAAGAGCTTTGTCTAAGCAAGGCTTTAGATTGTCCTTTACGACCTTACCCTAATTTTCCAGAGACACTGGGCTGACTTTTTCTTTGTGAGGAAGGTCAGGCAGAGAACATCTTAAGAGACGATAAAAGAGGTGCTGAAGAAATGACGGGAATGTAATTCTTTCAAGACCATAAAGCCACTTCCATGTACTAAGAATAATATAACATTATAGATGCCTGCCACTTTCATGTCTTTTATGTAAAAATAGTAACTTTAGAGGAGCTTATATAATGGACATTTTAACTTCCCGAAGCAGGGTCCTGCATATTGAGCCCAGCTCTCTGACTGTGGCGCCCCTGAACATGACCAGAAAAACAGACTGGCTTGTGAAAATGCTTATAATTACATTTTTTACTAGACATTTCTTACTTATGGGGGATGTGTAGACAAGACATGAAGAAATATTAAGACTTTAAAAAAATGCTTCATTTAATTATTCCATGATAGGGTAAAGTCCGTCACCTAAAAGAAGAATTCATTACTTCAGAAATGGAAATAGGCTGTTTTGAAAATTTTTTTTAATTTGGAATGACAACCTAGTGTTCCATACTATGGATTCTTTAGGCCCTGAGAGATATTTCAAGTATGAAAAAACATAATCCAAAGTTCATAATCTATTTCTCCATTTCATTAAGAATGGCCAAATTAAAAAAAAATGAATGAAACTGAGACTGAATCCAAATAAAAGTATTATTCTATAAACAATTCACATACATAGGACTGAATACATCTGTAATAGGATTTTATTCTTGGTAATACAATTCTCATATCACTTATTAGGAAAATACCTTACCATGAAAAGTGGATTTCAAATGTTACTCGACAAGTCAAATTTTATGATCATTTTTGTTTTATTTTTGTTTCTGTTTTCCCCCTAACTGGAAGTACTGACTGCTTGTGCGGGCAAAAAAATTTCTTTTCTTAACATTAAATCTTAATATTTGGTAGATATGTACAAATGCAAATAAATCTTCATCAACTATAAAATGGGATGAAGCTCAGAAACAAGGAGAAAGAAATATCCATAAGTATCCCATACTAAACCTTTGTAAATGTTTTGGGTTATCCGTATTTTGGTTCCTCTTCATTTGTGTGGGTATTGAAGTATAGACTATAATTGTATTCAATTCAGTGATGTTGAATTCAATCTTAAATCCTAGGTCATTAGCTGACAATTAATGGTTGGCATTATAAATGTTCTCCATGCTTACAAGGGGTTTTCTTAGATTATTTGGAAACCAAGGTATTTTTTTTAACTTGTGTTTTAAGAATTTTGCCTAATACCCTTAGAAAACAAAGATTAATAAAACTCTTCTCTACATAACTATAAGTTATCTACATAGATAACTATATTCATTTTAATAATTTGCCTTTATAATAGTCCTCCTTAAAAGAAATCAAAAGTACTTAGATTTAATTACTAATACGTATCCTTACCTCATACATTGCAGATACTGAAAGGTAATTCGCTTAAAAAAATAAGCAGTATATTAATGTGAAACAGTTCTGGAACATCAAAACAAATCATGCAACAAAAGATCCGTATCCTTGGAATATTTCTTATCACCTATATTTGGTTAGAAAATTATCTGTGTTTTTAAATAAAACAATATTTCTTCACTCATGCTAGAATTCATATTCAAGGCTATTTGTCTTAAGTTACAAAATAAGTAATCAATTTAATAACATTTTTTCTGGAAAAAATAAGAAATCATATTACATATTTATTTTTATTTACTAACCATAAATATAAATATTTGTTTTATTATATCACCTCTTTTCTTTTGTACTATAAAATTTGAGTCTGAATATATTTCATATTCAAAATATTAATATTTGGTAAATCATTTTGGTTTTTATCATTATGCATGCATGCTTCAAAACAACACCTTTTCCCCCTAACCCATGATCACCATTGCATTTTTAAGATTAATAGCATAATTTCAAGATAGATGAAAAATACTGAGATAAATATAGTTTGTGCTTCTATTTGGTAAACTGTATTATACTTTTAGATATTTTGTTCTCAACCAAATTTCCTGTTTTTAGAAGTTACCCAAAGTCTCTTAAAAGTCAAGCCGGAAGACACTGACAGATGTTAGCTCCTTTAAGCTTTCAATACTCAAGAAAAGATGATATTAACTTCTAGCTTTGGACATGCTATGATCTTGTCCAAGATTTTTGGCAATTCCTACTGTCTTTAATTGCAAGTAACCTTCTGTATACACAATGCCTTTCATTTTGATTCTACATCCTACAACGATTTTTAAGAGCGATTTTATTTGAAAAATCAAATTTTAATCTTTAGTGAAAATTCAATTGCGTGCAGAGCCACCATTGCCAAAAATCTAATTAAGGTGACAAGAGAAGGAAAGTCACCTCTATACACAGCTGATCTCACATATGTGCAGTCAAAGTTCACTGCTTCACTCTTACTCCCTGCCTGGCACTGAGAGGAACAGGCATTCTAATACCATTAATACTAAAATTTTAAAAAAAATGGATCTTACAGTCAATTATTTCTGCTTTCTGAAATTTTTTTAAAACCTCATAATTCTTTTTCAAAATTCTATGCACTTTTCAAGGTATGTACATCCTCTGGCAGAAGGATCTCTCTCCTAAAACTTCCTCTTGTGCATTTTATTTCATGCTTATATATGCATCTGTCTTATTTATTCCACTAGATTGTAATTATTGAAGCATGCACAGAGGACCATGTTTTCCCAGCCACAGTTAGTCTGGCTCTCTGTGCCAACACATTCCTGCATAGCTCTGAGAGTTTCATTAAAATTCATTCAGCACAAAGGTAGAGGTAATACCACAAGATACTCTATTAAACTGGCCATGATACAGAAGTACCAAGCACAGAAATTAGTAAGAGTTCTTGTAATCGTTGACCCTCTCCACTCAGGAGGAAATCCATTTCCTTGCCTTCCAACATAATCCCAGAAAAGATATCTTTCATGCCAAAAATGGACATTCTTGGATTTGAGGACAGGTTATGAAAAAGAGCAGAATCTATATTTTTTCTCCACAGTAGCTCATAACAAATGATCCATTTAGTATCTGCAGAATGAATGAGCATATAAATTATAATATCTATGAATTAGTTATCTATTGTTGCCTAACAAATTTCCCAACTTTTAGCAGCTTAAAACAACAAATATTAACTAGCACTATCTGTGGGTCAGGAAACTAATTTGATTCTTAGCTAGGCACCTCTGGTTCAAGGTCCCTGATGATGTTGCAGTCAAGGTGTCTTTTGAGGTTGTGTTCAACTCAAGACTCAAATGAGGCTGAAGAATCTGCTTCCAAGCTCACTCTTGTGGTTCATTGTCAGGCTTCAGCTGGACTTGGGAACCTCAATTCCTCATCATGTCTTGTTGGACACTCATAGCATAACAGCTCATTTCCCTCCACATAAGTGACCCAGAGAGACAACAAGAGAGAAGAGGTCAAGGGGCGGGAAGAAAAGGGAGGGAGGGAGGCAAGGGGAGAAAGGGAGGAGACACAGCATTTCTCTGTTTAAAATCTAGTATTTGAAGTGACTCCCATTACTTCTGCTATGTTCTATTTCTTGGAAGGAGACATAGGTCCAACTCACACTCAACAAGAGAGGATTACACAGGTTGTGAATAAAGGAGGAAGGGATCAAGGCAGGTCTCCTTAGAGGCTGCCTACCACAATGTACATGAGACACAGCTTTGCCCTATCATTCTTCACTTTCCAATGCATTTACTTAGGAATTGGATTTATCGTAAATTCGATTATCCATATGTAAACTGTTCCTTTTTTAAAAAGCTATTTATTAAATTTCATTTCTAAGGTGAAACAACATTCCTTTCTCTAGTCACAATATGTCATATGTCTTCCACATACAGAACATATCCACCCTTTCTCAAGACTTCCCCTAATCTCATACTGTTATGGCATCAGCTACGAAGTCCACAGTTTTGCTAACTGTCTCAAGTCTGGCTTCAGATGAAGCTTGCTGGCACAGCTCTTCAGGTATGGTTTCTCTTAATCCAGAGATCTGTGAACAAAAAGACAAATTGTCTGCCACCCATACAGCCAACATACATAGTGAGACAGTGATAAGTTAACTATAATAAACACTCCTGTCCAAAAAGGAGAGGAACAAAAGGCACATGAGGGTGGGTAGTCCAAGACAGCCTCACTGACACGCTTGGCCATTGACACCAGTTGTTGGCTGAGCCACTGTCTCCACAGGCCTCTCTTTCTCAAGGAGGCTGATTGGGCTTCTTCATACCATGGTCGTCGGATTCCAAGGAGGCAAGAGAGAAAACCACAAGTACTCTTGAGATCTAAGTTCCAAAACCACATAATATAATTATTGCCACAGTCTGCTGGTCAGTATAAATCATGAGTTAAATCTAATTTCAGGAAATGGAACTATTTCAGAGGTATCATTGGAGCTATCTTTGCAAATCATTGACTACTGGCCATTTCTGTCACAGTTTAATGCTTACAACATGAAATAAAATTTAAACATTTTACTTTAGATATTTTTAGCAATTAAGTAGTATGTATCTTCATAGTTTTTCTACAGATATAATTGTCCCAATTCTCTTCTCCACTGGGAAGCTGGCACAATCATATGTGCAAAGGAATGGATGTAAGATTTCAGAACTTATAGTAGAAAGAGAGAGCTGTAAGTGAATATCTACTTCACCTTACCATTTGATCTAACTGAGACGTCGTCAAGGGCTTGTAGACAGAAATACCAGACTCAGAGATGTGGGAGTAGAAGAAATCAGTTTTGGATTATAATATCCCACCAGAAATGGCTGATGGTAGGTAATCTGGAAGTCAAAACAAATAAAAGAAAAATGGCTTAGCAGCCCAAATCCAAAAGAGCTATCCTGTAGGATAAAACAGTTTCCTACCTTGATTGATCTACAGAGTATATGTTTGTTCAGATTTATTAATGATTATTTTTGAGGACAAAAATCCACAACTAAGACATTATATTGATAGTATAAATGTTAACCAGTGACTTCCTTTTTTTTTTTTTCAAATCTTTTACTGGATGATTTAGTAAAAATCTAAATACTTGATAATAAGATGAATAGAAGAAACTCCAGTGTTACAATTATTTTCAGTTATTAAATATGAGGAATCATTTGATACAGTGTCTTAAAAAATCAAGGAACAAAAGAGAACTATTATCTTCTTTGTATACTACAATTTTTTTCAGTTTTTAAAAAAATTCTTTGAGTGCAGCTCAATGTGAAAGAGAAAAAAAAAGAACTTCCTACTTCAACTGTTCAGTTTGCTTTTATTAATTGAAATATCAATATAATAGAAACAACTAGAATATTTTTATACTTGCCACATTTCTTGATATCTTGGAAGTATCTACTGTGCATTCATGGCTGAAAATAGCTTTTAAAGAGAATACCTAAGAACACAGAACGGCTAATGGAGTGTATGGAGATCATTCTTCCTAGGATTAGGAAAGCCTAGAACTAACTGGGGAAGAGCAAATTCCAAAGACATGGGTGTCTCACCCTCCACCCACCCATCCCCACCCACTGGGCAGGACAGTTTTCTGGGAGAGAATGAGGAAAACATTCATCAATAACTCTGAGCTACAACCTGCAAAGAAAATGGGCATTTAGAAACACAAGGCAGGACAATGACAAGCTCAGAACAGAGAGCCTGGTAAAGACCTAGGCGATTATTCAGATCATGGCCTCCATTTTAAATGAGAAAGGAAAAAAAGGACACCCAGAAAGTTGCTCAAGGTCACATGCAAGTCAGTATTGAAGCAGCCAGCAAGTAGAAACCCCTTGACTTTCCAGTACTCCCTGCAGTGCTCGGCAGTCAGCAGCTACCCTGAATTCTCCAGCTGTCTCTGTATCCAGCTACTCTTCTAACAGCCCTTCATACTTGCTCAGATCTGAGTTAGAAAATCTCCAGCAGGCAGTGCTCTGGGTCAGTCCCATCCCACTCTGTTTCTGCTTTTATCTCTGCCAACCTCTCAAAACCTGAGAATTTATGAACTTGATGACAAAGTAATTCCTTTAAAAAATGCAGAAGTTGAGCATACGTAGATTTATACCCCCACATCTTTCCAGCAAGCAAAAACATGTAGGTAATGTTTGACAGTCCTTCCGTGAATCTGCAGATTGCTCCAACAGATAGCCCCTGGAGAACTGCCGTAGGACCAGCCTGATGATGGACATTTCAGAAGGGGAAGGGCATGTCCAGTTTCCTTTTCACAGCAGGTTGCTGGCTCCTTGTTTACTTTCTCCTCTTCCTTCTGTCCTCTTTTTCTCTAATTTTCTTTCTATTCATTCAGTGTTAATCGATCAGCTCCTATGCAAACTAGGAAGGAACAGGTTCAGGGAACTAGGAACCCATTGGTTCCGTTGGTTTGAAACTCGTATTTCATGGAGATCTTATATCAGAGTCTGTGAGAACTCTAGACCCAGCATAGTCAAGTTCAAATCCAGGATGAGCCTCCCCTACTAGCAAATAATAGTACTACCTCAGTGGGCTTTCAGAGGACTAACAGGTATGTAAAAGTTTTTAATAGGGCCCATGAGAGTTAGCTATTCTATTAGCCTATTACTGCTAATGCCCCTCTAAATTTGGGAAATCTATAAGGGCTGGGGAGGGAAATAGACCTGAGCTGAGTAGATCACTCACTGAGATTATAACACTGAATGACAGAGGAGTCATTACTATGACTAAGTTTACTTAGAAGTGAAGAAATGTCATTTTCTGTTCTTAGGTGGAAATAGGGACCCAAGGTAGAAATTAAGGTGAGTTGTAGGAAACTGTTTTTCAATTAGAGTTCTTATCTGAGCGTGTGATTTGTGAAAACATTACACCCTCTACCCATATAACCACAATACAGTGTATCATGACTTTAATTGCGGACAGAGTAAAAAGGTTCTTAGGCAGGAGAGAAAACTTCTTTGGGAAAGGTGTATCTTTGTTGAAACCCTCCAAGATGAGGGAGAGATGTGTGGCAGGTGCTCTAGGTAAAGGGACTCCCCTTGTTCAGGAAGTAGGAGAGAGATTGGCAATCCCCAAATGGACGTACTTTAGCATGGCTGGAAACCGTATCTGTAAGGAGGTCTGTTAAAGATCTAAGGTTGGACAGGCAGGGAGAGGCCAGATCATGGAAGAACTTGTGAAGGCATGTTATAGAGTTGGGACTTAATTAAGGTACCAATAAGGAGCCTTTAAAGGTTTATGCAGGAGATGTATAAAGCTACTTTAACTTTCAGTATCTAAATTTTATTTTTTTTTACCACTTTTTTTTTCCTAATGGACAAATTCCCCTCTCTCTTTTGTGGAGGATCGTATGGGGTAGGCAGAAAAAGAGCCGTGCATAGCCAGTGAAGAAAGATGTTTCCGTGAAGTTTCTGTTTTTGTTTTTGTTTTTGAAAAGAACATAACCCTGGTTTTTAAATTTCTACTCCTGTTCAACCAGTGATTTCTGTGGAAAGGGGAGCATTCTTTGATTTTTTGCCAGAAAGAACTCTAAGGGAGCCATTGCCAGAAAGAACTGAAAGAGCTCAAGTCCTCAACAAAAGAATGTAGAGAAATAAAAGAAGGTAGAAAGACAGGAGGGAGCATTCTGCCCATATTCCCCAATGAAATTTTCTCTTCTACTTTTCCCTTGTTTTGCATTCTCTCTTATCCTTTCTCTCAGGATACACACACACACACACACACACACACACACACACACACGTACACACCAAGCATCTGTAAAACATTTGGTTACCGGGAGATTCAAACATATTGAGTCGAGTTATTGCCAAACAGCTTTATTTTTGCCCTCATATTCTATCAGAAGACCTTGTGATCATTCTGGGATGATGAAGAGAAACAGAAGGATTTGGGACCAAAAATGAAGCTGTCTCTTAACACTTGAGCCATTTCTACTCTATTTTTGAAATGTGCTGGTAAAGAGATGGAAATGGATCTCTTTAGAAAGGGCTAGAAGGACTTGTAGCAAATATATAAGGAAGTGGAAATGGATATTCAAAACATTATCTGTTCAGTTTACATTTCGTATGCTCTTCAAAAGGACAAGAAAAAAAAATCCTTTGAAAGAGAGGGGAGCATTCAAACATGCTCAATAGTCAGACAATTTTATTATCAAACTTGAATGTCTCAGAAAGCATGAATACCTATGTACCAGAGGAGGAGAAGATTGGGAGCCTCCTTTCCTCTGTAACAATACAGAAAGCAGTGACCCATGAAAATCAATTGTGTCACCTTAAATACTCATGTAAAATGTAAAGAATGCCACTGATACTATCTTAATGTTCTTTATTTTTTTATTTGGATTTTAAAAATTATCCCTCCTATCTACTCAACCATCTATTTATCTACATGTAGGAACTTACAAAGGTTCCAGTTTAACCAAGATCACACAACACTAATTTGTCCCTAAAGTTTGACATTACTTGACCTTAAGTCGCCAGTCAAAATTACTGTGAGGTGTCTAACTTACTCTATACTGCTTTGGAAACACCCCCAAGGGTTTCATGGGTGTTCCAATTAACCTGATCATGATTAAGTATGTTAGAACTGAAGAGAATTGTCTAGTTTTCAAATTTTTCTCTCTCCCCTCTTTTTTTTTTTTTTCTCCCCGAGACACAATGTTACATAGAGTATCAATGAAACCAATGTAACAACACATAAATATATCATTGTTTTTTTCTGAACTGGAATAAACGTACTATTGACCCTCCACATCCTCATCCTCTTTTATCATGGACTTTTTGCAGTTTAAGGCAATCCTGTGGGAACATGTACCTTCGGAAAAGCACTGACTTGTTTCATCCCTCTCACTGTATTAATGAGGAATCTGAGATTCAAAGAAGCAAGTTGATCTGTGCAATATCACAGATAGAGTGACCACCAAAACTAAGGCTTTGACTCAGGAGTTCTAAAACCAAATCCTGGCTCTTTCAAGTATAAGATTTTGGATTTTAGAACTCTGATTTATTTTCAGTTCTCTTCTTCTTTCAGATCAAATTGTGAGTCTGACATGGGGACATGGGGTATTCATTAATCAGTTGGGTGTATCCATCATATCAGAGCAGAGCTGAGTGAACCATTAGAGTATCAGGGATTCAGGATTTCAGTAAAAAACAAAGGTCCAGAGTGATCAAGAGGAAAGACTCAGTAAAGTAAGATATGGGTTCTTTACAAAAATTGTCTACTGATACTTCTCAAAATAGTACTTGCATTGCCTGGATTCATGGTGATCCATTAAATTCCAAGTAGGCTCTGAAATATCATATTGTTCACTCTAAGCTACTTCTTTGTAATATGACTTAATTATACTATTTGCAATAATGAGAATGCCAATAATATCAGACATATCCATATCCAAAAGCAAATACAAAACATTTCTAAGTCAAGTATACATGCCTTTTGGATTATAGACTATTTTTGGATTATCTTCATATTGTTTCTCCTCATTAGCAATAATGATCAAGGACTAATGGTGGAATTAGCTGAAGGGAAATCATCATATGTCAAAATAAATTCTTTCCATCTTTTGTAACAAAGAGCACACTTGAACATTAACTCACTGAAAAACAGGGATTATAGAAAGCCGCAGTTATATTTAACCAAAAAAAGAATGTAAATATTCATGTCTTGCACATCTAAGTCCAAGTTGTTTTAAAAAGTCACATACAAATACATTTTAAAATTTTGATTTTTAAAAGTAGTGATAAAAATTATTTCTGCCTCAAATTGTTTTTTTCTAACCTTTTCAGGTGTCATAATCCAAGTGTTTTGTAATCACTGTGTCACCATTTGGAAATCAATTTGGATTATCGCTATCCAGGCCATGTGTTTTGGATTTTTAAGAAGAGTTCTGACTTCTAGGGCAGTTCTGATTGCCAATATCCTGTCCTGTTATTAGACCATGTGTTCCATGAATTTTCACAATTTTCGGTAAGGAAAATATTCACCGAGATCCCAGTTAAGTTGTTCTGATAATAGGTCCTCATTCCCATTCTCCCATCTTGGAAGGCCACTCAAACAGAATTTATTCCAAAGCTCAGATGCTTCCCCTGGATAGGGTGGGGGACAACCTGAACATTCCAGTCTGTGTGGGGGAAATATGAGGCATCCATTTCAAACTATAACAACCTCAGAGACTCAGAATTCCACAGGGTAAGACGAGCGGACGCAGAGCCATTTTCAAACCGAAGTTTACCCTTGTCCAAAGCTAAGTTGTCAGTATAGCTTTGGTCTTTCACTGACCCAAATCCCTGGGATGGTGCTAGAAGTCATTTGGGTCCCTCTAGGGGAGGCTGATTAGTGCTTTGCTCCCTCCCTCTCTCTTACTCAAATTGCATAAAAAGGCTGCAGATTCCAAACTCTATGGTTTGATGAATGTAGTGCAGATGGAAAGCATAAGAGAGGTCAGAGTCGGTTGCCATTGGGCTAAGGATGTCCTATTTTCATGCAAGCGAAAAAGATGACTCAGAAAATACAAAACTATTGTTCATGCGGAACCAATGTTAAACTAACAAAACTTCTTTAATAAATAACAGAACTTGTCAATGGTAAGAGTCTCATCTAGCAGTTCACATGACTTTAAATACTGCTCAGCCCCCCACATGTCACAAACAATATTAGTAGATGTGAAAAATTGTGGCATCTGTTTTTCTTAATACATATGTGTGTGTGTGTGTGTCACTGCCTTGAATCCACTGAGAAACTAACGTATAAATTGACTATGAGTAAACAAATTAAAATATACTATTTTTAATTATTTAAATTTATTTATTTGTAAACTCCACCTGACAACAGGGTGAGAAGTCAGCAATGCCAGAGTTCAAATGCTTACTCGCTTTAGAGTATTTTTCAGTTGTTTTAAAAATGCTTTAGCTTGGTGTATATAATGTAGGGGCAATGTCATTGGATGGAATCCTGGTGGATAAATAGTTACTTTTTCCATGAGTTGGACATCCTCAAAGGTGCTCTAACTGTCATGGAATCCTCAAGTACCCATTTAATAACCTTTCACAAGTGGTCTCATGATCAAAAAGCCTTTGGACCCCATAAGCAGGATTTATTTCGGATGGTGGTATGCAGCTGGTTACACAGCTGGGAAAATGGATGAAACAACAGTCAATCAATTCATTTTGGCCATTTCCATGATTACCAGTAATTGTGCCAGCTGCACTGATGTGTGGTGATCAATATTCATTGTAATGATGGCAAAAATGGACAGCATGCATGCCCCTTTGTCTTTCCATTTCACATATGTTGACCTGGCCATATTTGCACAGAATAATTCATTCAACCAGCAGCATCTAGCTTCTAACTTTCCCATTATAGAATGCCACAGTAATAAGTGAGCATTAAAAACAAAGTAAAACAAGACCT
Organism: Ailurus styani; assembly: GCA_002007465.1. Taxonomy (NCBI): domain Eukaryota; kingdom Metazoa; phylum Chordata; class Mammalia; order Carnivora; family Ailuridae; genus Ailurus; species Ailurus styani. The sequence continues at coordinate 1,067,471 of LNAC01000403.1, read as the reverse complement.
TCTAGCAACTAGGTGCCTTAATTAGTGCAAAGAATAGTTTGGGGGAGATGAGTGGATGGATAGATGGAAAGAATAGCAAAATTCCAATGTTCCAACATCTGCAATGTTTAGATGCTCAAAGTGGCATCCCAGCAGGGTCAGTTGAGTCCTTGAACCTACCTGAAAAGGGAAAGTGGGGACTTCTAAGAGGATGACTAAGAAAGTGAGTTCCAAGAGGGTGTCCAGGAAATCCCCACAGGACAATAAGTGATACCAGTTTGCTCTTATCTTAGGGTATCAAGGTACATTCCATACATGACCACTGCCCCCTTTTTTTGGGTCCCATTGTTCATACTGAACAAATTTCTCAGATTTGGCTCTGAGGATCTATGTGAGATGCCAGCCTCTAATATTTGGAAGCTAACTAAAGCCATTGCCAGAGCACTCAGAGATTTTAGATTTACCTATCTACCTATCATTTATTTACTTAATATAAAGGGGAAGAATTCCTTGGCATCCTTAAAATCTGCCTTAAAACTGGAACATCTTTTATCCTCCCTTTGAGAAAACCAACAAGGGTCTTCAAACACAACTCATTGTCTCTTATTTAAGAACTCCAGTGTGTTGAATGGAAGATTGCATTTCTTAGAGAAGATTTTTAGAAGTTAGATGAAGGGTGGAAGGAAAGAATGATAGGCATAAGTGTAACAAAGGGTGTGTCTTTCTATAGGAAGAAATCTTTAATTTAAGACTCCTTTTTAAAAATCTGGGATGGATTTCAGTTAAAGGTCATAATTGTATTCTAGAGAGCTAAAAAAAAAAAATGCATAGCCATGGCAAGCTAACCTCTTTTTTCCTAAATTGCCTTCAGTTTCCAACATTCAGCAGCCAATGTCTTTTTTTTTTTCTTCCCCAAACGAGCAGAATCCCTTATTAGCATTAAATTTGAGTAACTTTTACCTGGAGCTCGTATATGTTCTAAGACCGTCAGTTTGTCACCCTGGGTTTTACTTATTTCACTAATAACAAAGGTTAAGCCTGATCTTCTCCATTTGATGGGAGACCTTAGACCAGAAGTTGCTTATAAGATGAAGGATAGTAATTCATTTTGTGTTAAGAGCTCTTGAGACATGGCTCTTCTCAGCTCTGCTTCTCCTCTTCATAATGGAATTTTCTCCTAGTGTGGAATGGAGGCCTTAAAATATCAGGTATTAGCAGCAAATTGCTATCTGATTCAATGTAACAAGCATGCAATTGATAATAAGAGAAATACATAGTATTAGTCCTTATTATTACATAATATTTTTTCTCTCAAGATTTGTTTTCATATATATTGTCACATTTTTATTTTCACAAAACCTTATAACCTAGCTTATTAGGTGATGCTTTATGATTCGGACTTCCAGTGACAGGGGCAGGCCCAGGTTCTGTCTGTTACATTTGGTTTAGGTTGGCGTTTTCAGAAAAGTTGGTGTCTGGCCCCAGTCATAAAGCCAAGAGGAGCAGCAGAGCCTAAACTAAGGGCAGAGGACAGCAGGGGTGGGGGCAGGGACTGGACAGACATCTGTTCCCAGCACCACCGCTGGAGGGATGTTGGGGAGTAGGGAGTGGGGACTGAAATCTTTCCAGAGTTGAATTTTTTCGGCATTAAAATGAAGATGACTTCCAATAACCCAGGACTCTCCTCCACCTCTATGATTCTTTTTTTTTTAAGATTTTTATTTTTTTATTTGTCAGAGAGAGAGAGAGAGAGCACAAGCAGACAGAGTGGAAGGCAGAGGCAGAGGCAGAAGCAGGCTCCCTGCCGAGCAAGGAGCCCGATGCAGGACTCGATCCCAGGACTCTGGGATCATGACTTGAGTCGAAGGCAGCTGCTTAACCAATTGAGCCACCCAGGCGTTCCGAAGCTCTATGATTCTTTACAATTGAAAGCAGAGCATTTTTAAAATTCTAGGTACTGGATTTCCAAATTATTTCAAATGCTGATTATATTTCATTTCAAAGTTGTTATTAATGTTTCCCAATGTGTCTGAGTCCTTGGTTTGCTCCACACCATGCCAGCTGGAGCAGGCGAGGAAAAACCAGGGAGTTTGAGCAGTGTGTGCAGGACGTAGGAGGTTTTTTCGGTTAGGAAAATCTTATTGCTATTATTTATGGCTGGAGGTGCGGCACTTACTCTGTGTGAAACACCAAGTTAAAGATTTCATCCACTCTCTCTCATTTAATTCCTCACCTAACTCTCTGATGTGCTGGTTAACATTCCCATTTTACACAAGAGGAAACTGAGTCTCAGAGAATTTAGGTCAGTTGACCAAAGCCACACTGCTGACAAGCGATGGATCTAGGTTCAAACTTGTGTGTAGTTGATTCTAAAGTAGATGTTCTTGGTGATTACCTAAGATTGCCTACTAAGAAACTGAATGGCACCCACACACATGGGTGTGCAAGTGAACACACACAGACACATGCTACACATGCACACACAACTTGTCTACATAAAAGCAAATAAATGTTTGACTGAGAAGTGGATTGCATCTATGCATGCGGGTGTCTGTGTTCCTTTTTTTTTTTTTTTTAAGATTTTATTTATTTATTTGACAGAGAGAGAGATCACAAGTAGGCAAAGAGGCAGGCTGAGAAAGGGGGAAGCAGGCTCCCCACCAAGCAGAGAGACCTATGTGGGGCTCGATCTCAGGACCCTCAGATCATGACCCTAGAGCCAAAGGCAGAGGCCTAACCCGCTGAGCCACCCAGGTGCCCCAGTGTCTGTGTTCCTATAGGTGATCCCACCTACACTGTTTCCAAAGTGTCTGAACCAAGTATTATGGACGAAAGTCTGGCCTCCAACTGCTTATGAGTCATTCCAGGTTATCTTTGCTGAAAAAACAAACAAACAAACAAAAAACACAAAGAAAACTTCTGATTAACTGCCAGTGCCACGTTTATGTTTTTTCCAACATCCTTTGACACCACGCAATAGAACACACAAACTGTGATGTGAGATATATGTTCAGTAGTAACATTTGAAGATGCCCTGCATGCAGAATCCACAGACTGGGGTAGAATGGTGGTCAGAATGTGACCTGTGTGTCACTTCAAGAGGATTCCATACAGACTGGTAACTGATTTTATTTACAATCTGATAACTTCACTAAAATAGATGCTCCTTTTCGAATGACCACCTATCCCATAGAAATGGGAAATGTCTTTTAAAGTAGTACTTCTGCACAAATACTACCATCACAGAGTTATGAGCCCAAGATTTGATTATTCAAGTAACTGGACTAGAGCAATCAGACGGCCTTTAAAAGTTTATGCACAGCACTAAAATTCCCTTAGAATATATTTCCTATAGCGAACAGTTATAAACCATAGATGGGCCAGAAACATATCTATCTTTCTGTCTTATGACATGGCTACCATTTCTCTTCTGTGAAAAGAAAACCTCGTTTCATTTGGAAGTTATTACCCCTGAGATGACCAAATCTGCCCTAAGATGCTTAATATTTACTTGGTCTTTGAAGCGTAATAGTTAAAGTTATTTCCCTATCTACGTGATTTAAAAAAAAAAAGCCAACTTCTTAAACCCTGTCTAGTTGTGACAGAGACCAAGATTCCACAATGTAAATGTGCCTCATTAATCAACTCTATTATTTGGGGGAGTAATGAACATTTTTCTATTTGACATCTGGTAGTGATTTACAGTAAAAGAAACAGGAATTTCTAGTTTACAAAAGTGCACATGTATGATTTGATTTCTTTTGGTGTATATATATATAAATCCCCCTGCTGCTTTTCTTGGCCAAAAAACCCACACAAAAAAACAGAAAACAAAACAAAACAAAACAAAACAAAAAAACCCAAACCAACAAAAACCAAAACGGTGGGAGCAGGAGAACTCTCTGGGTGGGGTTTGACTATAAACTGCATGTAGATTTATAACTAACTAACCAGCTTAGAGCAAAATGTTGTGTGAGCTCTGTAATGTGTAAAATCTGGTGTTTACGTAGCTTTCAGCCTGGCTCAATACCAGTTACTAGTGAGTGATATCTAAACATAAAATAATTTCTACATAAACTGTGGGTTTGTAAAAATGTAAGCACTATATTTTTGTGTAGTCTGAAAGAAGGTATTCTTTGAAATAGATTATTAGTGTAGGGCATGATTCCACCCACTGTATTTCTGTGAGTTTTTCTTTTCTTTCTTTCTTTTTTTTCTTTCTTGGAAGACTGATTGGGGACTTGGGCCTCTACCAAAAAGTCAACATGTACTTATAAAAATCTTGATATGTGATACACTGACTAAAGTGAAGTTTATGATTTACTTCAAGTCGACTTTGCTACTGTGCAACAAAAGCTTGAAATGAATGCATAATCATTAGGAATGTGAAGCCTCCAACTAAGCCATTAGTGCATAGGCGGGCTTTTTGGTGGTATTACTTTACAAACAACACCGATGCTATGTTAATGATTAAATATATGGGAAAAAAAATCACTCAGCTGGAGGCGGAAAGAAAAATGAGATTAGAAAAGATTTTCAAATCATGGGAATTAAGCATTAATGGGTGGTTGTTTAGATTTAAGAAATGCAATACTCTCTTCTACAGTGGGCTATGAAATTAGGTATTTATCCCGTTTAACAAGTTCCACATGTAATAAACGAACATGTCAGTGGTGTAGTTATGATGCTCTTCAAGGCTTCTTTGCATATTCAAGCCTCTTTATGATCCTCTTGTCCAACTCACTATTAGCTGTTCAAAGAGGTCTTTGGCATCTAGAGAAAGTCCAGTTGAAACCAGAAGGCAAAAGTAGGGATGGGTACTTGGGTGGTCTTGGTGAAAAGACTGCCACCCAGACGCAATCCGGAACTTGAACCTAAAGGACACATCCAGTGGTTTCTCTCTAGTTCCTATCCACATTCTAGTAAATGAAGTCAAAGCTGGCAAGGCACTTCCTAGGGATTAGTGTACTGGAAAGAGAATGTTTTCCTGAAATATCATTTGTGAATTTCTATCACAAAGGACAGAATCCCACCTAAAAATGACTTAAGGAAAGAAAGGCAATATATTGTCTCATCAAATGAAAATTCAGATGTATACCTGGCCTCAGGGGCAGGGAAATGCAGATTTCAAACATTTTCTCCATGGATCAACTTCTTGCCATCAATTTACTCTGCATTCCACTGCGTTGGCTCTGTCTTCAAGCTTCATACCAAGATTCTCAATAGCTCCAGTTCACATCCCATATATGCCTTAGACCCAGCCACGCCTGGGCTCCTTTCCTCCACGTGTGCTTTCCTGGACCCAAATATCGCGAACAGAAGAAATCTCGCTTTATTAGAGACACGGATGCTTCCATCAGTTGCAGTTCTGAACTGAGCTCTTACCCAGCGCAACCTATAAATGAAACATCTACTCTTGTGACTAAGTCTCCTCAGGCCCCAGGGACATGCTTTTCCCTAACACCTCAAAACAATTAGCAGTTGCTTCCAAAGGCTGTGAGGTATGTGGGTTGCCAGGTGGCTGCTGACCCAGGAAGTGGGCACTGCTTTGGAGCACAGGGACCGTCTGAGCAGGGGATGTACTTAGGGAAGAGAAGAGAAAAGAAAAATTCATGAACTTGTCAAATCCTCTCAGAAAGCAGGAATGTAATAGCTTCTCCCATAATGAGGTGTCCTTTTGATATGGTGCTGGGTGCTCATTTTCTCACTTCTCTCTGTACTCCAATCCTTGACTCTGGAAGAACACATGAATTAATACAGTATTTACAAGAGTGGAACATGGTGACTGAGAAATATTTTGCAATATTAAGTGATTCAATTATTTTTAGATTAGTCCATGTTTAGGTTGAGACAAAACAGAAATGAAGCATGATATAAATTCTTTACACTGACAGCTGGATAGACTTTGAATGCTAGAATAATGAGCAGTTTTATATTTAAGGAAATACTTAAAGATTTGTTTCAAAAATTAAAAGTTGCTTGCACTTAAATACACTCATTTAAAAATTGTGCCCAAGTTAATTATAATTCATTCATTATCCTTTAGTTTTAATATTTTCAATACTTAGAAAAAAAATTGAAGGGGAACCTGGGTGGCTCAGTGGGTTAAAGCCTCTGCCTTCAGCTCAGGTCATGATCTCGGGGTCCTGGGATTGAGCCCTGCATCGGGCTCCCTGCTCAGCAGGGAGCCTGCTTCCTCCTCTCTCTCTGCCTGCCTCTCTGCCTATTTGTGATCTCTCTCTCTCTGTCAAATAAATAAATAAAATCTTTAAAAAAAAAAGAAAAAAATTGGAATGTGTAATAAAATTATTTACTTTTAAAATTTTAGACCTTGCCTTAACTTATTTTTTACCTTAATTTACATTTTTTATGAAAATAAACTTAATAAAATATAGAATATACTTTAATATATTTTGATTAACATATACTTTGATTACAGTTACAGTGTATACTTAACCTTTTAAATTATTGAGAATAAGTTGAAGTGATATTTTGTGTTTTAGCTATGTAAAAACTATAGCACAGACATATTTTTAAATTTGTCATTATGAAGGGATATTGGTTAAGATAGGTGGCTGGCACATATTTTATTTAACCATTTATTATATTAAAGTATTACTTTGAAATGTATCTAGTGTGTGAGTCTCTATTTGTATTCCTTACCCAGGCTTTGCAGATATTCAGGGAGGGTCCGCTCACACAATTTCTTTCTTTCTTTTTTTTTTTTAAGATTTTTATTTATTTATTTGCTAGAGAGAAAGAGATCACAAGTAGACAGAAAGGCAAGCAGAGAGAGAGGAGGAAGCAGGCTCCCTGCTGAGCAGAGAGCCCAATACAGGGCTCGATCCCAAGACCCTGAGATCATGACCTGAGCCGAAGGTAGAGGCTTTAACCCACTGAGCCACCCAGGCCCCCCCGAGCTCACACAATTTCAACAGCAAGCCCAGCAGAAGTGATCCCAGGATGGAGTGGAAGAAGTTTTGCTTAAGCATAAAGTTCTGTATTAATTGGCCCATCTAGTCCAATCCCAGTTCGTTTATACCTGCTGAAGACACGATTAGAACCATTGTGAGAATGAGTGAACCAATAGTTTTAGAGATCTTTAATTCTTATAAGCTGAGGAAAATGGGAAAGTTTAGAGCATATGATTACAGAAAAAAATTAATTTGACTGAGGCAATGATATATACATTAAATTTTGCTTCCAGGCACCACTTTCAGAGATTTATTTTCAGTTTAAGAAGGTTTTTTTTTTCTTTTTTGGTTATGCAAAGGCAGAAATAAAAATGAAGAACCACAAGAAAAACAACAAAGAAACTAGAAATGTTTCTTACACCTCAATGGTTTCATTCACAATTTTTCCAGTTCATTGCTTGCTGAAAAGATTGCCTGCTCTTCTATAGACACAGAACCAACAACTAGATGCTTGAGATACTGCAAGCATATTCTGATTAACTAAGTATAAAAATGGATACTCATCATTCAGAAACAAAATCCAGCAAGATATCTCATCTTAAAAACTATACAATTAAACCAGTTTCAAAGGACTCAAAATCATGTAGGAATTTACTAATAATTACAATACCATGTTACATTTTTTAAAAAGCTTTGTATATTTTCAAAATGCTCTGACACCCATCATCTTATTTGATGACACATTTGGACAATGTGGTCAACCAAACTGACTTGTTTTCCTTTCCAATCAAAGGCTAATGTCCAAAGTAAGATGTTGGGATGTTTCCTTAGCTTGTTCTACGGTTTGGTAGTTTTTACCTTTGTGAATGTTAATTAGCTTTTTGAGCTACATGGTGTGATACACATGGACAGATGGTGAGAGTGGAGATGGTTTTAACAACAATGCTGTGCTGTTTATCTCAATTATATAATCAGTCAAACCCTTCTTCAGTGAAGAGACGAATATCAGTACCTAAACCAACAAGCTTAGTCAGAAACGATATCAGTTTCCCTACTAAACAAAAGTTTTGTAATTTTATAATCGAACAAGGAATCATTTCCATTTCCATGACACAGAATTGACCAGAAATTGATCAAAATTGAAACTAAATTGATCATTTTGATTTATGACATCAAAATGTTTGCTTGTTTCAGGTCTTCCTCAGTCATGCCTAGTGTCACTGAAGATTAATTAGATGGAAGTTGCAAAGAGCTTTGCAATTTACTCGAGGTTGTCAGTCCTGATTGTCACAGAGCACTCAGCATCACCATGACTAACATCAGCCTTCCAGAGTGATCGATAACCGGGTTGAGGTTATCTTTGGCTTCCAAATCTCCCAAGGGACGTACTTATTCCAATAACCACAAGTAGTTAGAACTCTTTCATGTAACTGGATTATATGGATATCTTCTCCTCCAGACTGAAAATGCCCTTGTTGTGATGATCGCTGGGTGATATACGTCAGTGCTGAATCACTAAATCGTACCCCTGAAACTAATATCACACTGTGTGTTAGCTAACTGGAATTTAAATTTAAAAAATCAGCCTCTACATTTATAAAAGATTGCTTCTTTGTGGCAAACAGTGTTGGATTCATTCATTTTATTTAGTCATTCTCTCAGGAAGTCTTAATTGATCAGCATTCCCTTCAGCTAAAACTACTTTTCCTCAACTAAGTTGTACAGGCTAATGCTAGGTCAATAGAGAGCCTCCCTGTTCTATAGACATTTTACTTGCCTATATCCAAACCCAGGCCTTGAGAAGGAAGCAGACTAGGGCTGAAACCATTCACAGAATATTCTGTTGAGGATGAAATTAGTTGGTGGGTTTTGGTTCACACCACTGTCCCAGACGCTCTTTCTAACTCACCTTCCACCTCCTTTTTGATCATTCCAAGAAAAGGATTCCGGGGATGCTTCCAATTCTCACGCAGGGAATGTACTGTCAACCATTTTGTCCTACCAAACAGTTAGCCAGCTATCAACATGATTTTCAGGTGAAAGGAAAAAAGCAAATGTAATTGGTCTGAGGCTTCAAATATATTTTACGATTTAAAAATAAAATATTGTAGCTTGGTACTTAAAATAATACCAATCAAGAAAGAGTCATTCCTGAGCCAATTTATTTATTTTTTATTAATTTCTTGATCTGTTATATTTTCTGCTGATCATGGAAACCAAGTTACTCCCTTAAGCCCTCATTTCCTTAACACAATTGCTAACAGAATGATTACCTATTGCGTACCCATCCCTCTGCTGGAGCCAGATATGGACATTTGTCTTGGGACTCAGTAATGGAAAGTACTCAACAAAGCCTTCATTATTAAGCCACAAAAGGGTTTCTGAAAAGGATAGGGTGATGTGACAAGCAGAAGCCTCAAATGGTATTTCCCAAATAGGTGACCTCACGGTAAGGTATTTCATCTCTGAGATGGTTCTCAGTTATTTCCTGCACAGCCATGACAGGCCTCCAGTCTGGAGGACTGTGGAGTTTGGATGTGTGTGGGCTCACCACAACAGAGACTGGTAGACACGGCTGAGCAACTCAACTGCCTGAGAGGTGTAGTCACCCTCAGTGGATGTTTCTGAAGGCTGGGTCCTGCTGATGTGCTACTGTGGGTAAGGTAATCCTGAAGCTCCTCCAAGACAATTCGAGTGTGTGTGTGAAGATGACTCCTCCCCCTTGAGAGCATTTGGAGTGAAATTCCCTGTTAATTAGTTTGTTTTATCTTACAATGTAAGAATGTGCCTTCTGGGTCAAAGTTCACCAGTTGCCAGCTACCTACTACATCAAAAAGACTCTGGCACTTGGTCTTGCCCACAAAAGCTGTTCAAGCACTGATTTCTGGGACACCTGGGTGGTTCAGTCAGTTAAGTGTCTGCCTCTGGCTCAGGTCATGATCACCGGGTCCTGAGATCCAGTCCCTCATCTGGCTCCTTGCTCAGGAGGGAACCTACTTCTCCCTCTGTCTGCTGTTCCCCCTGCTGTGTGCGTGCTCTCTCTCTCTCTCTCTGACAAATAAATACAATCTTAAAAAGAAAAAGAAAAAAAAGAACTGATTGCTGCTATCATTATTGTTGTTAGGGGTGAAAACAGACTGTGGAAGGTGTTTCCAATTTTAGGGTATTGGGTGGTACTGACTCACAAATTGTGGATGAAATGAGGAAAAAAGGTAATCTATTTTGGTTTAACTAAACACTAAATTCCTACTTTATGATAGATTGAGTTTTATTTTTGAACTCCCAATCCCTTTTCAGATAGTCCTTTTACCCACTATCCCTACATCCATTCCACAACACACACCTACTGATTCCCCCCTCACACATACATATACTCACACACTCACGCACACTCACACCTACACCCATCAGTAACACCACTACCACACTTACCTGGCCAAACTCGATCAGCTTAAGTCTCATTTATCACTCCTAATCTCCTTGGAATCAGAGCACATCCCAGAGTTTGTCAGTCCCCTGGAACAGTCTTAAGAGCATCTCATTCCCGAAGTTTCCCAATGTTGTACAACCCCACCCTTACACACTCTGTCGGGCAATTCCACTGTCCCCAAGCAGCCATAATAACACAGAACAAGTTCAGATCAACACCCTAGATTTTCACCCAGGATTTACACAATAGTGCAGAAAACAAAAGACCCTTTCTTTCATACCAGCAGACACATAACTAAAGAATGGTTTCTTCAAGAGCGTGAACCTCTGACCTACTAGGCAGGAGATAAGTAAACAAAGTCTACATGGCCTCTCCAGGCCAGGGAGATATTGCCAGAGTGAGGAGTGCTTTGGAGGGGTCTGAGATCTGTGTGTCCTGCCTAAGGAAGAGGAGGCTGGGGAGACGAGGAGGATGAAGTGGGGAGGGAGGTTGTTGCTTACCTTCTACTCAGTGCTGGAGTCTTGGCATTGGTTCTGACTTTGCGCTAACATTTTGGGTTCACGTATGGGCCCGATTCATCCTAGCTTCCATCAGCTGCAGATCAATTTCTAAATTGTTCTGGGAAAGCCACATAATGAAAACTTGTCAGTGAAGAAAAATGAGTAGCGTCAGTTGTAGCCTGACTCGTGACCGGCTACTCGTGGGGGCTTAATGTGCTTCGGGTCTCCCTTAGTGGAATATTATATACGCCACCTTCCTAATGTGCACAGTGGTGTGAATTAGCTTTCTGAAACTGCAGGAGAGCCTATAATTTAGGGACTCAGGGCCATAACCACAGCAAAGAAAGGATTAGGGTCAAAAATAGAATAGTTCAAAAATAACATTAGAAGCATTTTTACCTAGTATGAAGCTTTTGCCAAAAGAAAGAGCAGCCAGTATGCTCTTAACACCTCCTTAGAGAACGTTAAATTCAGAAGAATCATTTTGGATTTGTCAATATGATACATAAAACCTAACATTCTATGACTATAATTAAATCACTTAAAAACCTCAGCCTAAAACACAGTAACACTTTCATCAAATAATTTTGTTCTGTGCATAGGATATGAATTCCTTCACAGCAGATATTTGAAAATTCTGTGTTGGAGGTCACTGGTAAGTTCTGCTGGTAGATGGGTACATTTTTGAAAGGTGCCATTCCATTGTATGCAAATGAAGTTATTTCTAACTCCACCTAAACAGGTGACTAGAAAATGTGAAAGGAGGTTACATGAATCGGGTGGGAATGTGTTTCATGCACCTGCTCTTATTAATAAAAAAACATATTGCGAATACCAAATTGGCTGTTTGTATGTTTCCCTGATGGCAAAGTCAGAAGGCAGGGCTGGAAGACCAAACTGCTTTCTTGTTTGAAAAAAAGACACAAAGTTAGGGTCCTCTACTAAAAGAGAAGGAATGTTAAAAGGCTACACATTTGACTGTAAGCAAACTGGAAAAAAAAATACAAGAATCGCTAAATAAGGGGTCTCTGGATAGTTCAGTCAGTTCAGCGTCTGACTTTGGCTCACATCATGATCTCAGGGTCTTGGAATTGAGTCCTGCATCAGGCTTCCTGCTCAGTGGGGAGTCTGCTTGTCTCTCTCCCCTGTTTGTGCTCTCTCTCTCTCAAATGAATAAATAAAACCTTCAAAAGAAAAAAAAGAGAAGAAGAATCTCTAGGTAATGGTAGACATCGAGGCCTCTGGTCCCTGATATTTTTGGACCTCGTTATTATACTCACTGGTTACATCATACTAAAATTCATTGAAATTCTGTGTTAGGAATTAACCCAGGCTATTAATATGAGTAGTCTTCTAATTGGCTTTGTAATATCTCCTCTCACTCCTGTGGTCTTACCACATAGAAATAAATCAGATCATAACTTTCTCCTGCTCAACACCATCCGACCTCCTTCTCTTGTCCTTGTACTACCTGATCTGGACCCTCTCTCCCTTCTCCGAGGTTGTCTCCCATTCCTCTTCTCCCTAATCTCTGGCTTCAGCTATCCCAGCCCTTGAAAGGTCCTTAACAGATGTCACAATATTTTGTACTTGCTGTTCCCTTATACCTGAAATGCTTTTCTTCAAGCATGGTTTCCTTCCTGCACCTAAGCCTTGGCCTGGGTGTTATTTTCTCAGGTATGCTTTACTTGACTTCCTTATGGAAAGAGCCACCCTACCACCCCACCCACTAACAATTTACCTTCTTTTCTTTATAGTATTATCACTCCTGCATATTAAATAATAAATGTATATGTCAATATTGTCTTTATCCCCATTAGAATGTTAAGTTTTGGAAGAGAGTTTCCTCTCTCTCTCTCTCTCTCTCTCTCTCTCTCTCACTCCTTTTTTTTTTAATTCATTGTTATATTCTCACCACCTAGAATGGTAATGGATCAATAAACATTTGTTGAAATGGAGAAAGGTCTAGAAAGAGTAGAGGAAGGAGAACTCTGAAAGAAACAGGTGTAAGTGCATCTTTGCTGAGGGTCTCATTGACCCACGAGCTGTTTCCGGGGCGGGGGGTGTCTTTAGGAGTCAGCACTCTGGCAGAAGACATCGAGAACTACCACGTTCCCCTTTTGATAGCCTCTTCCCCAACCAGAACTGGACCAGGAGATGTTTGCAGAACTACCTGGATGTCCACTGCTGTGAGAAGGCAGCGATTGCTAACGGGGGGTGACATCTCCATGTGTGAGTGGTCCCAGCATATGTACAGGTCCTTCTGCCCCAGAACCTGGGTGTCAGCCCAGGACGACTTCCAGACACAAGGCACATTTCCTGGGAAGATATGAACTGGCTCCACTCAACTCTCCTCTGTCTTCCATCCTTCTCCCAGGATGGTGAAGGGGGACCTGGGTACATGGTGACCCCTACCCTGGGATCCTGAATCATGGCTTAACTAATAATAAACACCCATGGAAAAGCGGAGTGTAAGACTGTGTATGTATAAAAGAACTGGATGATCAGGCAAGACGCTGGGGTGGAATTAGTATCTTGACCAGTAAGAGGGGCTTCAGGGTGATTGTGTTTTTCTGTTTTATTTTGTTTTATGTTATTAAACTGACACCTTCTCCATACCGGACAAGAAAGTGAGTGATTATACAAAACAGCCTCAAGCCCCTGTATGTGTAAAATGTATCTGTATGTTCCCCTTTATTATCTGTACGGTTGTAAAAACCTTTTCTTATGTAGTTTTTGAGCCACATGAAAATAATATAACACTTATACTACATAGTATAAGTACCCCTTCCTAAAAGAAAGAAACAAGTGTAAGCAGAGATATTTATTAGTATAATACCTTCAATTTAGTGACTCCCAAATTCACCATATCATAAACATCATTTCAATTGTTTAAAATACACACACACACACACACACACACACACACACACACACACACACACACACATTTTTGAGACCCATCTCAGATTTAGTAACTTAGGAACTGCCGAGGAAGGTCCCCTGTCTTAGTCTATTAGGCTGCCAGAATAAAATACCCTAGGCTGTGTGTCTTGAATAACAGAAACTAATTTTCTCACAGTTCTGGATGCTGGAAGGCCCACATCAAGGGGCCTACAGATTTCATTTCTGTGAAGGCTTGTTTCCTGGCTTCTGGAAGACCACCCTCTTGCTGTGTCCTCCCATGGCTTCTTCTTGGCACCTGTGTGGAGAGATCTCTGGTGTGTCTTCCGTTTCTGAGAAGGACACCAGTTCTATCAAATTAGGGCCTACACTTACTTCATTTAACCTTAATTTCCTCCATACAGGTGATCTCCAAATACAGTCACATTGTGGATTAGAGCTTCAACAGATGAATTTTGAGGAGACACAATTCAGTCCATAACATCCCCCAGAAACTATATTTGTAACAGCATTGAAAGTTCCTAGGTAATTCTTATGCCCAGGAAAATCTAAGAAGCAGTACTTAAGAATGAAAATAACTCCTCCCGGCTATATGGAGACAGGGACCCTGTGGTTCTTACTTGTATTGGGCTGACAATATGGAGGAAAAATTCCTTAGGAAAAGATTTTTATAATAAGCTAAGGTTTTGCATGGGATGAAAAAGGAACTGCAAAGATATGGAGGAAAGTAACCAAATCCTAACCAAGTGTTTTGGTTTTTTTGTTTTCATTTATAAGTTTCTGTAGAAAATCAAAATTATTCTTCAGTCTTACTGAGATTGTACTGAATAGAAATAGTCTGTTAATTGAGCAGTCTAAACCAGGGTGCAAGGCTAAAGAGTGGGTGAATAGGAATGTACTAAGACTTCCTTCCACTGGTGCCTTTAAATGTTTCCTGTCCATTCTCCCTTCACACATCTTTGAGGCAGACTTCAGAGCTTGCTAGTAAAGTCCAGGCACTAAGGAGATTGGTCAAATCTGGACAACTTAGAACTTCTATAGCAAGTTCAATTTGAAGCATACCTACTTCAAGCTTCTGTATTTGGAGAGGGAAGAAGTTGTGTTTGCCCTTCCCTTATTTATTTATTTGTTTGTGTGTTTGTTTTTATTTTTTTTAATTTATTTTTAGCCCCTCGGGATTAGTAAGAGAGTGAGAAGATTAAAAGGAACACAACTATTTTCATTAAGTGGATGTTGTGGTCTTCCAAGGTTGTGGCTATGGAAGCTTCCATTGGTTGTGGTTATCAATACCCTTGTATGTGACCATGGCCTATGTTCCATCTGTCTTGGGGGAACATAAGTGAATATATCAGAGGCATCTTGGGCAAGATCTCTCTACTTCATTATTATCTCCTGTTGATCTCCTTTTGAATTCCCTTAGCTTCCTCCCCACTGTGGAAATAGTTAAGCCTCTTTATTATTAGGGTCTCTTGGCCCATCTTTCACTGTATCTCAATGATTGATGGAAAATGCAGGCAGCCAGATGGTGGAAGTTCAGGATGTTTCTCTCTGGAATTTTCTGTCAGTCCCTTCTTTCTCTTTCTCTCATTTCCTTTCCACCTGCTCAAAGAGACAAAAGGTAAATCAACAAGTGTGCTGCCCAAACTGTGAAATCCAACCCGGAAATGAGATGTCAGCCTCCTTCGATTGCATCTGCAATTCCTCCTCATCATTTCAGACTGGTGAAAATTCTCTGAACTCCCCTCTAATATGTGAACTCTCACACATAAAATAGGCTCAGAATTCCCTCTCTACCCTCAGTCACGTAATTATGTGGCGGTAGGAAGGGAAGGAGGAAGTAGAGTTGACTGGCCACACCATAGGCCCAGGATAGGCTTCTGAAAGTCGTAAGAGTGTTATTTTACCTTAAACCTTTAGCTACAATTCTGAAACAAAGGGAAAATTTTGCCATTCATATCCACTTGCAAAAAAATGTAATGAGATTTACATTTTTGATGCATGACTGCAAATCTCTGCCAAAGCAGACTATATATCACTGGTCTTGTATGACTGAGGTACTTCAGGAAGTTTCTGATGGATCTCCTAATGGTAGATTGCATTTTCTATTTTTTTCTTTACAGAGTAAATAAACCCCTTTTGTAGACAAAATGTTTTAAATTCATTACCTCCTTCCATTGTTTTTTAGATTATTTTTTCCTAATTATCCCCTTCCCTGTGAAATTTTAATATCACAGACATACTGTATAACTCTTCATGCAATATATAAGATTTTTCCACTCCTCCCTCAAGAACTGATTTTCATCCCCTGGAGGGCAATATTGGACCCATTGGGAACATATGGGGAGTAATTATTGAAAAAGGAGATTTCAGAGTACTCAAACATACAATTGCTTTGGAAAAGCTCCATGATCATAAGTTTTATCCAATGTAGTTAAAACAATTGAAATAAACACTCCAGGTCCATTCTGCAGCATCTTCCTAGATTACACAGCACGTTCTTAGGTTGGGGGAAAAAACAATCAGCAGACTAGGTCCCTAGCACAGACATAAGCTCCATCATCTGGGCAAACTAATGGAGTTTCCCCCTCAACTTCCATTTTTAACACTCTTCAAACATTTCCAATAATCATAAGTCCTTATCTCCAGCAGATGGCCTCTTTACAGACAATGGACTTTATTCAAATTTCACCTTTGAGGACAATGCCAGCTCTGTTTCTTTTGATATGTAAGGGCTACCCTTTGTCAAAGACTGGTTCTCACTCCAGTCTGGAGTCTGTTATGTCAGAGAGGGGCCTAATGTGTGATTTTCTGCTTTCACCCTAACTGTAAAGGCGAACTTCAAATTTCAATTAGAAGTAATAGTCTATAAACCACCACATAAAAAATGTACAATTTTCATTCTAAATACTAAGTCTTATTCTTTCTCATTAGAGAGCCATATTGAACAATGAGGCTTTGCTTGCACACGTTAATGAAAGTGCCATGCCTGAAAAGAGTCATAAAATGGGAGCCCAAAACAAAAGACTTGAGAAATTTATATAAAGATTTTGGTTTTTATTGTAATCCTCCTGAAATAATGCTATACACAGTTCCTTTTAAATCTGTGCCATGACTATGGAGAGGGAAATTGGGAAATAATAGACTATTCTTTTATTCACACACTCTCCTTACCTCCCCTCTCCACGATACCACCGAACCTAATCAGCTAAGAATTCAATTGTAACAATAATTACAAAATCTGGAATTAGAATTAGGACTTTTATAGAGTAGTTATATTTTCTATAAAAGAATTTCACTGGAAGAAAATACAAAAAGCTGAATATAAGATAATAATAGAAAATTAAGAGTGAGAGAGGGAAATGCCAGGACGTAATCTTCACATTTTTATTACAGATTGCATTCAGCTACAAGTAACAGAAAATTCCAATAGCTTAAGTGAAGGAAAATCCTGGAGATGCAGCGTGGTATGACAAATTATCTCAATAAGATCCTTGAGGACTCAGTTTCCTTCTTCTCTCTGTTCTATCTCTTGTCCTCAGAAGTTACTTCCCTCTTAGTTCCAAGATGGCTGCAGCAGTTCCAGGCATCCCATCCAGATCTAGGAAGGAAAAGGTCAGCTCTATTTTCTGTGTGTGTGTGTGTGTGTGTGTGTGTGTATCAGTCAGGAAAACTCTTCCTAGAAGGTCCCTACCTAACTTCTCTTTATTCTTTTGCTGGTGGCACATATCCAGCCCTGGAACAGTGACTAACCAAAGAAAATAACCAAAAGAAAATAAGATGACCATGAGTGATGGGGCTGCTGATGCAGAAAACTTCCTAATGAAACCAAAGTTTAAGTAGAGGAAAATGGAAGCCTGAATAATTGCAGGGCTCTGCCCAGGTGAATGAGGGGGGTGGGATGGAGAATAGCATTTGGATTGGCAGTTACCAGAGTCCATTCCATATTTCTAATTATATTTAACAGAAGTAAGTTTCATTTCTCCTTTGAAAGATTATGACCTAGGGCACCTGGGTGGCTCAGTTGGTTGAGCGACTGCCTTCGGTTCGGGTCATGATCCTGGAGTCCCGGGATCAAGTACCATATCGGGCTCCCAGCTCTATGGGGAGTCTGCCTCTCCTTCTGACCTTCTCCCCTCTCATGGTCTCTCTCACTCTCTCTCTCTCAAATAAATATATAAAATCTTAAAAAAAAAAAAGAAAGAAAGAAAGAAAGAAAGAAAGATTATGACCTACAAAAATGTCCAAGGTCTGGAGATATTTTTATCAGTTTTTATTGAACTCTGTAAAGATACAGCCCTAATTCACTTATTAATGATGGTCAATGTCCACTGTCAGTTATTTTGGTGGATGTTGAAAGAGTTTCAATTTCATCCTTCTAGCCAAATACACCTGTTTTGCTCCAGACCTGAAGAACACCTTGACCTACACAATATTTTTCACTACTGATCTCCCCTACTGAGACCATTTCCCTCAATCTTCTTGAAATTCTCCTTTCTCTTAGTATTTGTGACCATGCTCCTCCATCCTTTTTTTTCTTTTTTTGGTTCCACTTGACCAATCTGACTATCTCCTAAAATTAGATCCCTTTGATAACATTCTGCTGTCTACTTTTGCTCATTTGGAAATATCATCTGCTTTTAAGGAATAAATGCCTAACTCTACATAACATAGCTTGGAAACATATATTTTATATTTCTTTAGGGAAATTCTTTAAATTCAACATGGCCAAAGGTTATCACCAAATCTTTCTCCCAAAACCGACTGACTTTCTGAACTTAATGGCATTATCATGTGGCAGAACTCAAACTCGAAACTTTGTATCATGCATGATTGGCTATATTACCTTTTGTATTATAGAGCATGTCCTGCTGTTTTTTCCTATGGAGATATCTCTCACATTGGCTTCCTAAATGACACGGTATTTATAAAGTACTTAACAAAAGTGTTAGCCACAAAGTAAAAAATCAATACATGTTTGCTCCTATTGTTGCTGTTAGAGTAGTACAGAATGTCACCATCGGATTTACTGAAAAATCCTTCTAAGTGTTCATATTCTATTTAACTTCGCTCCAAATTCGTGTTTCATATTTCCTTATACCAACACATGCACCACGTTTATTACTTTACTTACGATTTTTTTATTCCTTAATACCTATCTGATTTAGCACTAACATCAACAAAGCTCTACATAATCTTATATTCTAAGGTTATCACATTGACTTCTCAGTACAAATCTTTCCTTCCATTAAATCAATCGAATTTTTATTTCTTCTTCTAGTTCATCTTGCCTCCATAACCTTACATCAGGGTTTAGTATAAACTGAAGGTATTTAATTCAAATCCCTCAGTGTGTCAGTGTGAAAACTAAGCACACAGACTTGTCTGGGGTCAGGTGACCACTGAAGGAGAGCTTGGGCTCAAACTCTGATGTTCTGTCTCTCCTTTCAAAGCTTTTTCTAATTCATCAAAACTATTAATGCCGTGGAATATTGTTTCTGACTTATATTGAACTCATGATTAACTAAACTTTCTGTTCATTTTTTTCATGTAAATGAATATAAACTCATTCTTACTGATGTCAAACTTTTAACGTAAAATAGGGAATATTAACCAAACTTCAATATTATTTTTAAATTGTTGACACCTCAGTGTTCTGGTCAACCAAGATCACATTTTTATTTCCATTCTTTCTATTTCTACAGCTCTTTAAACCAAAATACTATGGTAGACAACACAGTTCTAGGTACTGAGTAGAAACCATTAAATACCTGCCATAAATAATGCCCCCAGAACACAGGCTGAAAGGTTCACATTAGTTATCCACAGGTGAGTCAATTTTATCTCACTTATATTTAAACCAAACCAGTGAATCTGGCCTCAGACTGTGGGGTCAGAATTGTATTTAATGTGGCATATAGTCACATAAACAGTTCCAAAGGCACTCTTACAATGACTTTACTCTTAGACTGGGAGAGGGGGAAGGGAGGAGAAACGATAAACAACCAAAGACTTAACCCGCAAGCTAGAACATGGTTATCAATAGCTTCGTGTTCAGCATGGACTCCTCTCTAGCTTTGGCCTTTGTCTTTCCCAAAATGTTGCAAAGACCCATAATTATGTCTCTATTATCTGAATCAGTATTTCTCTATCAACTTTCTCATTTGCATCAAAATCTTTCCATGTGGAATATGGGGGGGGGCACCAGTTTAACTCTCAGGGCCAGACAAAAAGTGAGATGGGAGATATGAGGTAAGAGAACTGGCAGGAAGAACATGTATGATCTTTGTTTTAAAATTTTTATGTTGTAGAACATCTGGATGAAGCCAGAGCCTATATATGACCCTTTATCAGATCCTGATAACTCCAAACAAGAGACAGGAAATATAAGACTTCCAGAATGTAATCAATATACAATAAAGTCTATGCAAGAGAGAATAAAAGTAGGGAAGAGAGCAGAAACGAAACAGCATCCTTATGTTTGGCTCCCTTTGGCCATGTCTACACCCCAGAGCTATTTCTCAGCAGTCTGCAACAGTTGTGCATAAATGTTTGGGGATAAAACTCGGACTGGCCTTGGTGGATCATCAAGGAGCAAATGGGCATTATGTCAAAACTGTGATTAGCAGTACGAATAGAGTTGCCCTAGAGTAATGCCAAATGCAAACTTGGTTTACAGAAGAAAAATTAGTTGTTCTTGAACCAAGAAGAGAATACAAATTAGCCATTAGCCCACATCTTCTGATTGCATTATACTGTTCTGCTGATGTACTCAGTAGCATGTTGACAAGGTTCTGGTACTCTTATTTAAGTCTTTATACATTTATCTAGCTTCATTCTTCCTTCATTTGTTTAGGAATATTTGGCTATTAATGAAAACAAAACTGTCTCCTGAGACAGGAATTGTTTTCAAACAGTCTCTGAGCTGACTCTGAATTTTTGTAACTGCCTCTTCTGTTTTTCATACCTCTGACCTATTTTGTTTAAGTGCATCATTGCCTCAGGGGAATTACTCTCTCTTTTTATGACATGAGACCCAATTATCCAATGAGTCAGTATCACCTAGGAGATAACATATCTACTTGCCCCTTGAGTGTTACTTTAGGAAGAATGAGTTAGTTTTCTCTCTTAAAGAGTCCAATAGGTTTCTTTAAAAAAGCAATCATTTATAGCATGACTAATTTCTCATTCAAATCTTACCCTGATGTGTCCTGTGTTCACTTAGTATAAAGGAGTTATTGATCATTTATTGATATGATTAAGAACATTTCAGCTTCCCTAAATATACGGATGACCTTTAGATGATAATGATGAACTATTAAAATCAGTTTGTGTTTTATCTTTTATAGTTCCTACACGCCCCAAACATAGAGAATCCATTAACTTTAGTTTAAGTGCAACCAAAAATAATCCATTTTCATCATGCTGTCTAAGGTTGCAATATTTATTTTCCATCCCTGGGAAATAGTATCATTCTGATCATTTAAATACAAATAAATACCTTATTTCTCACCAGAGGAATAGGTCCCCACATCATCTGACTCTAATAGGCAACAGGGCTTGCATTCATGAGTACCACAGGACTTGTAGCAAACAAAGAAACAGTTCTTAACAACACAAAAGTACCCCTCACTGTGGCTATAAACCGGGACTTAGCACAGAGGAAGCAAAGCAAAAATGCCCATTTCCCAGTTTCTCTCCAGAAAGGGCTAAACTGCATACTTTCCCAGCCACTGCCTAGAATTCCAGTTTCTGATGAGCCTGCATTTAGATACTGACTGCAATCCTCCTCTTTGGGACACTGATGGGTCTTGTCATACTGTCAAATACTGGGAACCACTGAGGACACAGAGGGAGGCTTGGACTATATAATGGTCATAAAGATAGTCACTTAGGTCAGGAGAGCAATGTACAAAAAAAGTGAGAATTTCAACAAATACAAAATATTAAAAAGTACCAAACAGAAATCACAGAGCTGAAGACTACAATAATTGAACTGAAAAATTCAATAGCAGGCTCAACAGCAGACTAGATTAAGCAGAAGTAAGGATCAGTGGACTAAAGGTAGGGCAACGGAGTTCATTCAGACAAGTAAAAATTAAAAACAAAACAAAATAAAAACATGAAATAGAGTGAAGATAGCTTATAGGACTTAAGAGATACCATCAAATGGACCTAATACAGATATATTATACAGGTCCCTGAAGGAGAAAAGAGATATAAAAATACAAAGAAAACTTATTCAAAGAGATAATGACTGAAAACTTGTTTACCTTGGGGAAAGAGCCATCCAGATCCAAGAAACCTGGGGAGTTCTAAAAAGGATGAATCTAAAGAGATCCACACTGAGAAACATTATAATGAAATTATCAAAAGTTAAAGACCAGAATAGAATATTAAAAACAGCAAGAGATAAATAATGTGTTATATGCAAGGGAATGCCCATAAGACCCCTAAGACTATGAGCAGATCTCTTAGAGAAACTTTGTAGGTCAGAATGTGATGACAAGATATATTCAACGTATTGAAAACACAAAGGATTGCCGACCAAGAATACTCTATCCGGCAAAACTGTCCTTAAGAATTAATGGATATGGAGTTTTCCAGACAAACAAAAGCTGAAGTTGTTCATCACCATTAGACTAGCCTTATTAAATGTTAAAGAAAGTTATTCTAGCTGAAAGAAAAATACACTAATTAGTAATATGAAAACATTAAAATATAAAAGTCACAGGTAAAAGTAAATATCTATTTAAATGCAGAATGCACTGTTCTAATGGTGGTAAGTAAATCACTTATAACTCTAGTATGAAGGTTAAAGGATAAAAATATTAAAATAACTCTAACTACATTAATTTGTTAGTAAATACACATGTAAAAGATGCAAATTGTGATATCAAAAGCATCAAATGTGGGGCTGGGGGAGCTTTGCTAGGCACTTGAAATTAGCTCACAATAGACTCATAATTTTTTTTAGAATGTTACCTTTTTTAAGATTTATTTATTTATTTGAGAGAGAGAGAGAGAGAGAGCATGTGAATAGGGGGAGATGCAAAAAGAGAGAATCTCAAGCAGATTGCCCACTGAGCATGAGGCTTGACACGGGACTCAATCTCACCACCCATGAGATCACAACCTGAGCTGAAACCAAGAGTTGGATCCTTAACCTACTGAGCCACCCAAGTGCCCTAGACTGTTAATGACTATCAGAAATAAATACTTTATGTAAGCCTCATTGTAACCATAGAGCAAAAGCCTATTGCAGATACACAAAAGGGTAAAAAAATAAAATTAAAATATGAATCAAAGAATATAAGTACAGTAAATCATCAAATCACAAAAGAAGAGAGGAAGACAATAATAAAATACCAAAAGAATTACAAAACAGCCAGAGAACAATAAACAAAATGTCAACAGTAAGTTCATACCTGTCAATAATTACCTTAAATGTAAATGGACTAAATTTTCTAGTCAAAATACATACAGTAGCTGACTGGGTCAAAAACCAAGACCTAACTATATGTTGCTTACAAGAAACTCACCTCAGCTTTAAAGACATAAAAAGTGCAAGGATGGAGAAAGGTATTTTTTCCATGCAAATGGAAAAAAAAATAAAAGTATGGATAGCTGTAGATATCAGGAAAAAAATAGATTTTAAGCCAAAGACCATAACAGGAGACAAATAAAGTCATTATATAATTTTAGAAGGGTCAATTATCAACAGGATATAATAATTGTAAATATTTGTGCACTCAAAAAAGGAATATCTAAATATATAAAGCAAATATTAATAGACCCAAAGCAAGAAATAGACAGCAATACGATAATGGTAGGGGAGTTCAATAATCCACTTTCAGCAATAGATAGATCATCCAGACAGGAAATCAATAATGAAACATTGGACTTAAACTACACATTAGACCAGATGGACTTAACAGACATACATAGAATATTCTGTCCAACAGCAGCAAAATATACACTCTTCTCAAGTGTACAGGGAATATTCTTTAGGATAAACCATACATATGTTAGGCCAAAACACAAGGCTTAATAAATTTAAGAAGATGGAAATCATATCAAGCTTCTTTTCCGACCACAATTGTATAAAACTAGAAACCAACTGCAAGAAGAAAACTGGAAAACTCACAAATACCTAAAAATTAAACAACATGCTCTTGTATAACCAATAGATCAAAGAATTAAAAAGAGAAATATAAAAATACCTTGAGAGAAATGAAAATGAAAACACAACATACTCAAACTTGTGGGATGCAGAAAAATAGTTCTAAAAGGGAAGTTTATAGCAATGAAGGCCTACAGTAAGAAAAAAAAACCCTCAGATAAACAACTGAGCTTAACATCTCAAGGTACTAGAGAAAGAATAAACTAAGATCAAGTTTAGCAGAAGGAAGGAAATAACTGAAGGAAACTGAAGGAAAGTTCTGGATAGAAATAAAGAAATGAAGACAAAAATACAATAGAAAAGATCAAAAAAATTAAAACCTGTGTCTTTTTTTTAAGATAAACAAAATTGTCATACCTTTATCTAGACTCATCAAGATCAAGAAAGGACTCAAATAAAATTAGAAATGAAAGAGGAGACATTACAACTGGTACCACAGAAATACAAAGGATCATGGGAGACTAGGAACTACAAACAATTTTTCACTAACGAATTTGACAACCTAGGAATAGGTTCCTAGAAACATGAAACCTGTCAAGTCTGAATAAGGAAGAAATAGAAAATCTGAATAGAAGGTTTGGGTTACTAGTAAGAAGATTGAATCATTAATCAATCAAGAACTTCCCAACAAAGAAAAGTCTAGGACCAGGTAGCTTCACCGGTGAATTCTACTGGACATTTAAAGAAGACCTAATACCAATCTTTCTCAAAATCCTTCCCCGAATAGGAGAGACAGTAACAATTCCAAACTCATTTAATGAACATAGATGCAAAAATCCTCAACAAACTACTAGCAAACTGAATTCAATAATACATTAAAAGGATATATACCACAACAAAGCAGGACATTTTCCAGGGATGTAAGTATGGTTCAACATCTGCAAATCAATGTGATACACCACATTAACAAAATTAAGGTTAAAAATCATATGATTATCTCAATAAATGCAGATAAAACATTTAACAAAATTTATTATCCTTTCATAATAAAAGCTTTCAACAAACTGGGAATAGAGAAAACACCAAAACATAACAGAGGCTGTATGTAAAAATCCCACAGCTAACATTATACTCAGTAGTGCTATGCTGAAAGCTTTTCCTCTAAGTTCAGGAACAAGATAAAGATGCTCACTCACTACTTTTATTCAGCACAGTACTGGAAGTCCTAGCCAGAGCAAGAAAAAAGACATAAAAGTCATCCACTTTCAAAAAGAAGTAACATTGTCTCGATTTGTAGATGACATGATATATATAGAAAACCCCATAGGCACTACCAAAAAAGCTACTAAAACTAATAAACAATTTCAGTAAAGTGTCAGGATATAATATACTAAAGTCAGTTGTGTTTCTCTACACCAACAATGAGTATCAGAAAGAGATATTAAGAAAGCATTCCCATTTATTATCACACCAAAAAGAATAAATTAATTAGAAATAAGTTTAACCAAGGAAGGAAAGATCTCTACACTAAAAGCTATAATGTACTGATGAAAGAAACTGGAGAGGAGAAAAATAAACGGAAAGATATTCTGTGCTCAGAGATTGGAAGAATTAATCTTATTAATTTTAATTTTAATGTCTATACTACTCAATGCAATCTACAGATGCAATGCAATTTCTATCAAAATTCCAATGGCCTTTTTCATATAAATGGAAAAAATATCCTAAAATTTGTATGGAACCACAAAAGATCCCAAATACCCAAAGCAATTTTGAGAAAGAATAAAATTGGAGGCATAACATTTCTGATTTCAAATCATATTATCAAGCTATAATAACCAAAACTGTAATCAAAACAGGTATTGGCATAAAATCAGACACATATGAACAGTGGAACAGAATAGAGAGCCCAGAAATAAATCCACGTATACATCATCAATTCATTTTTGACAAAGAAGTCAAGAATGTACAATGAGGAGCATTAAGATCAGTTAAGTGTCTGACTCTTGATTATACCTCAGTTTCCTGCATCAGGCTCCACACCCAGAAGGGAGTTTACTGGAGGATTCTCTCTCTCTCTCTCTCTCCTCTGTCCCTCCCCCCACTCATGCACACACACACGCTCTCTAAAATACATATTTATTTTTTTAAAAGAGTGTACAATGAGGAAAGGGCAGTTTTTTCAAAAGATTATGTTGAGAAAACTGGATAACATATGCAAAAGAATGAAACTGGGCCCCTACCTTACCCCATACACAAAAATAAACTCAAAGTGGATTAAAGATTTGAGCATAAGACCTGAAATCATAAAGCTACTAGAAGAAAACATAAGAAAAAAGTCTCGACATTGGTTTTGGCAATGACTTTTTGGATATGACACCAAAAGCAAAGGTAATTAAAGACGAAATGAACAATTAGAGCTATGTCAAACTAAAGAGCTCCTGCACAGCAAAGGAGATAATCAACGAAAAGAAAAGGCAATCCAATGAATGGGAGAACATATCTGCAAATCATATATCTGATAAGAGGTTAATATCTGAAATATATTTTAAAAAACTCATATAACTCAATAGTAAAAACAAACAAAAAAACAGTCAATTCAATTTAAAAATGGACAGAGGAGATGAACAGACATTTTTCTAAAGAAGACACAAATGGTCAACAGGTATGTAAAAATGTGCTCAACATCACCAATCATCAGGGAAATGCAAATGAAAACCACAATGAGATATCACCTTACACCTGTTAGGATTGTTAATATCAAGAAGACAAGAGAGGATGTAGAGAAAGGAAAGCCTTGTTCACTGTTTGTGGGAAGCTAACCTCAAACAGCAACTATGGAAAATGGTACAGAGGTTTCTCAAGAATTTAAAAGTAGAACTACAATATGACCCAGCAATACCATTTTTGGGTTTACATGCAAAGTAAATAATATTACCTCAAAGAAATACCTGTACTTCCATGGTGGTAACAGCATTTTTCACAATAACCAAGAAATGGAAACAACCTAGCTTTCTATTGATGGATGAATGGATAGAAAAAATGTGATACATACATATATAGACACTATCAGCAGATAATGTGCATATACCTATACACATACACACATATATATTAAATATACAAACCCAAATAATTCTATGCTTCATTTATTGGATTGATGTGCCTACTCTGTTTTTAAAGATTACCTTATTATCTTTATAATAACTCTAAGTATTTATGTTCTCACATGACAAATGAGAAAACTGCTTATTCTCCTTTGTCCTCGGATATGCTGTAGAACATAATGTCATGTTCATGCTTCCAGCGGGCATGAGTTTCCAACAGCTTGTTGAAGCCATATTTCTCCAGAATGTTTTTTTGGATTTTTACCACCCTGGTCAGCAATGCATTTATTTCTTCCCATTAGCACTGGCATCCTCTGGGACAAGAACTCAATGATTGTATATTGCATGAATTAATGGATGATTATGTTTTCTTAAACAGAAGCACATAAAAAAAAAGCCAGCAAAACTGATGTCCCTTTAAAACTCTACAATTAGAACCAATAAAACAAGCTGAGAAATCTATACCAGGTTGAAGTTTCTTTTGATTCCCTAAATGTAACCCCCTGATACAAAATTCTTCACCATGGAGCCAATGAGCTAGAAATTTCCAGCTAAAGCTTCTTCACTCTCCACAGAAACCATCTTTTCCTAGGGGTACCCCAAAATAGCCAGACATCTTACAACATAAATCTTCCTTTCAAATGCAAACAAGAACACAAGCAAACAAATACTCTTGAAGCATCAGTGCATCTTCTTACAGAAACATGCATTTCCAGACCTCTGTGAAACACATTGATAACTCCTTTTAACCCCTTCGAAGTAAATGAATTTTCATCAATAATTTAGACATTATAAGGACAAATACATGGACTCTTGGAAGGTGAACTGACGTAAATCTTGTATTGCATATTTATTTTTACCTTAAATATAAACTATTCTACTTTAAAAATCTTAGGGTAGGGGCACCTGGGTGGCTCAGTCCTTATGCCTTTGGTTCAGGTCATGATCCCAGGCTCTTGGGATCAAGCCCCATATCCAACTCCCTGCTCAGTGGGAAGCCTGCTTTCCCTCTCCCACTCCCCCTGCTTGTGTTCCTGTTTTTGCTGTCTCTCTTTCTGTCAAATAAATAAAATCTTAAAAAAAAAAGTTCAGAATTCAAAAAAAATTTTTTAAATAAATAAAAATCTCAAGGTAAAATATTTTTATATGTGCACTCATCAATCCCTTCTAAAAAATGAACAGTATGCATGATGACCCAGCAAGCTACAAAAGGTAGGGATCTAGTTTTTACAAAAATATATTGACCTTAAGAACTCTATTTTAGAAAAGATAGAGAGTCACTTCTTAGACTCTTTTGGCAACAATCTACTAACATTTTAGCTTATTCCAATGAAAATAGATGGTGCAGCAATATAAAAACAACAGTACCATTAAAGTTAAATAGTTCTGAGCCTCACATTCCTACAATAATAATACTGGCCTTTTGCCTCTGTTATAGCAAATGTATTAAATATTCATGCTGATATTTATTTTCTAAATGTAAAATGGAATTAGGATAACAAATAAAGTCTACCATCTGGTGATAATATTGGTTATATATTATATATTTTTTGTTTCTTGGGCTTTTACATGTTTGATTCAAGGTACGTTACTGAATAATGCATAAACATCTTTAAAAATGCATTTCAGTAGTTGAGATTATAGTTGGTTGTCAGGTTCTCATCTTGAACTAACAACGTGGTGGTTTTCTTTTTGTATAGAACAAAACTATGGAGAAGCTAGCCATTAAAAACCTAATTGGTGTTGAGTCAAAATATTTTTCTGATACAGATTCTCTATCAGTGAGTTCATTTCGTAGAAGAAAACCACAGCAATATTCTGTATAAATGTTACATTATCTGAAGCATTTTCTTAGGAAAGTTTGGTTTTGGGGGTTTTTTTGGGGGGGGTTGTGATTGGAGGTAATCTCAATATAAGCTAACAATGTAAGAAATGGGCTATATTTGAAAAGCCCAAAATGACTAAATGATGTAAAGCTATGGAAGACAACATATCTATTTGTTATGGTTCTGCCTTTTGGAAGGATCATTTTAATCTCTCTATTCATCATAAAATGATGCCACATCTATTTATACTTTACTTTGAGGCTAAATAGATACTAAATATTTAGTTTCTTTACTCAGGGGGTTTTTAGGTAGTAACTGTCCACGTTCTGGGTTCTGATTCTGAGTTCTGATGATTCAGAAACTTGACTACATAAACCTACATTGTGACTTTTTGTGTTTGGTGGCAAACTGCCTTTAATTAAGCAGATCTATTGAAGATTGATTGATAATGTAAAATCCCATTTTATTAATTTTGAATGAGAAACATAACCACAAATTAGACTCAGGACTGGGTACATAATTGGTACAAAATGAAAATGCAGGACCCCTCGTTCAAAATGATTAAGAATTTCAAGACAGAATGGCGGGCATTAAAGTGAGCACCAGGCTCTTCTAACAGCAGAAACATTTTATAACTGCACGGGTCACATGCCCATGAAGCTGGCCCTGATTAAACTCATATATCTGCCAAAGGTTTCTTAAAAGTACAGAAGTGGAGTAAAAGGATTTGGACACACACCTGTATTCCCAAGAACAATAGTTAAATTGCTCTTTCCAACCTTAGCCAAGGAGAATGGAAACACATTAGCACTTCCTACTGTTGGCT
The DNA here is from genome assembly GCA_002007465.1 of Ailurus styani. Classification (NCBI taxonomy): domain Eukaryota; kingdom Metazoa; phylum Chordata; class Mammalia; order Carnivora; family Ailuridae; genus Ailurus; species Ailurus styani. Next base: position 1,037,865 of record LNAC01000403.1, on the reverse strand, counting down.
CAACTTCATTTAGCTCATTGCTCTTCTGTTGTAATAAAGCATGAGCTTTCTTCATCATGTTATAATCCAGTTCAGCTGCCAGGAGATTTTGCAAAACACCCTGTTTTCTTAATTGGTTTCAGTAGATGACCTAGTTGCATCGGCTACACATTCAAAACCTATCCTGCTGTGCACTGTATTTGTTTTTATTTCCTACCTATGTGATTTTTTTTCTTAAGTTTTTATTCAAATTTCAGTTGGCTGACATAGAATGTAATATTAATTTCAGTTGTACAATGTAGTAACTCAACACTGTGTTGTATTTTATACATAATGGTCTGGATTTTGGTAGTTTCTATTCCAGAGGATGGTCTTTCTCAGCTCTGTTCCTGGACTTTGGAGAAAAATCATCTGGATTTACTAGGCTTTATTCACTCATTCAACACATCTTTACTGAGTGTCTACTATGTAAATGATAGATGCCATAGTGTTTAATATTATAGCACATATTTTTCTATGTATATTGAATCATATATTCAACATATGTTATTCAAGATATGATATTCTGATAATTGACACATATATTTGTCTGTTATGTTAAACATATATATTAGTCCAGACATGTTTATTTACATTAACAAACCCAACTTGAATTATCCTAAAACTCAAATAAATATATAATAGATACATAGATAGATAAAGTGATTTCAAGTGACTGGATTCTAAAATACAAAATATGTCATTAAGATATCTCATTCTCCTTCTCCTCATCATCATCCTCCTTCTCTCCCTACTCTTTCTCTCCATTATCCTACTTCCTGCAAGTTGGCTTTATTATCAAGCAGGATCACTCCATGTGGTTAAAAAATATGTATTCAAGTACCTCTAAGTTCACATGTCAGAGAGAGAACATCATTTTTGTTTGAGTCTCCAAAACTATAATGTCAAAAGATTTTCATTGGAGGGTGCCTGGGTGGCACAGTTGGTTGAGCAACCAACCCTTAATTTTGGCTGAGGTTGTGATCTCAGGGTCTTGTGACTGAGCCCCATGTCAGGCTCCATGCTCAGTGAAGAGTCTGCTTGAGATTCTCTCCCTCGCCCTCTGCCCCTCCAACTTGTGCTCTCTCTCTCTCTAAAATAAATACATACATATTTTTTAAAAAAGACTTTATTGGCCTTATTTTTGTCATGTCACACATTTAAGCACCTTGCTCCAATGACTGTGTCTTGGGGCCTGGGACACCATCATTGACCTGGGA
>LNAC01000403.1:904651-1036311 GCA_002007465.1 Ailurus styani | reverse complement strand
TTTTATTTATTTATTTGTCAAAGAGAGAGAGAGCACAAGCAGGCAGAGTGGCAGGCAGAGGCAGAGGGAGAAGCAGGCTCCCTGCCGAGCAAGGAGCCCGATGTGGGATCCCAGGACTCTGGGATCATGACCTGTGCCACCCAGGCTTCCCAGAAAGAAACCCAAGCTGTGGAAACCTGGGATAAATCACTTTGATTTTCAAGGGAAAATGTGAAACAAGCAAAATTACTTGTTCTATAGTTCTTAGAGGAAAAATTTAAAAAAGAAATTATAATTCAGGATAATCAAGCTATCAATTTTGTCCAATTTTATTGCATCTATAGAAAGATGCAATTTAATTTTTTGAACTTGATCAAAGTGTTTAACCCTTAGGAGTCAGAGTTCCCAGGTTATAAAATGGGATGAATACTCCAATTATATAGGCTTTCATCAAAGACAAATTACGGGGGGCCAGAAATTCTAGGTTTGAAGCTGTGCCTTGAGTTTTGATACTTCCAAGAGTTGTATTAATTCTTGTATACCTCTCTGATACTTTCTAAAATCTAAAGGGACCAAGATTTTTCCACTTCTCCTGGCTCCCTATGAGGAATGCCCAGAAGCATTTGCATTGCTCCATACCCATCATACCTAATGTTCTGCAGAGTTGATATTTCAAAGCACTTTTAAATTCTTTTCTTAAACTTCATCCCCTGGAGAAAGGCAATGGTATTATTACATAATACAACGTGACTTGGCTAGAGATGAACAGCTCATAAATGGACTTGTACGTAGGTAATATAATCATCAATCCTGTCCTAATTCCATTTCTGCTTCCCTTCACATAGCACAGCGTAGAACGAGCACATGAAAAGCCGTAGTGCTCCACACAGAGAAAAGATGTGCTCCCTTCAGCCTGAAGTACCACCTCCCAGCCCACACCCACCCAGCCAGACTTGGAAAGTGTGCTTTGACCCATATGACAACACATTGGAAAAATGTTGCTCTTGTGTATATTCTTTATCTGTGGCATGATGGGACCCTCAAGCTTGTCTCCAAAACTCTCAGTTGTATCAGGGGACACTTCTGGGAGCTGTGGTAACAGCTGATGCTTATCCCGTCCCCCCACAGGGAAAAGGGGCCACTCTTCCTCCTGCCAATTTGCGGGGATGCTGAAACAGGTCCCAGGCTGTATTTATAACTTGAAGGAGACATTACAGTCACAAAAACCCTGAGATCAGTGAATTACAGCAACACTGAGAAGCCTAAAACAACAGCAACAAAACAACGAAATCAGCACCAGAAAATCCTACCAAATACAGCAGCTTTTATTACTACCATGGTCATTTTCAGCATGGATTAATGTTATTATCTTAGTGTGGATCCTCAGGCAAGGAGGTTTTAGAAATCTGGGCTTCTGAATCACAGGGGCAGTGAAGGCATCAGGCTGGTGATAAGGGGTGCTTGGGGAACCAGCAGGCAGCAGTAGGTCCTTAATGGTGACAAAGCAATTCTCAGAGCATGGATTTGTCACAGACATGACACCAAGGTAAAAGAAGAGAGAGAGAGATTGTAGAATGTGCCAATTTTTTTTCCTCTCTCTCTCTCTCTCTCTCTCTTTTTTTTTTTTTTTTTTTTTTTTTACTTTAGGTGGAGGAGAGGGAGAAAAGGAAAGTTAAATAAATGATACAGACTCAGGTTCCAGAAACAAACTAAGGAAAACCAAAAATAGCCAGCTCCCTAAATAGACTGGAAGGGCTGTCTGCAGTGGAGGACCCTGGAGGTTACCTCTTCCAGGGAACATACCAACCCTGTAAGAAGTCTTTTGTTTGCTCCCTTAATGGATCCTATCAGCACTTTAATATCCTCAAACATCTCTAATGTAGCAACATCCCCTGAAGACCAGTTGGCAGCTGTCTGTGGGACAATTCTGGTTTCCAAATGGTATCATTCTTCTGCCTGGCTCTTCACAGCCCCACCGAGACCAACGGGGATATCCCTTTGGGCCCAAAAAGGAGGAACAACTGTGATTCAAGTTCACTTTCAATTTTTTTTTGTTTTTTGTTTTTTTGGCCACTAGTTTCTGAAACTTGGTCAAAGTAGTCAAAAGTGAATTTATGAAATTTTATTAAAATAATCTTATTTGCATTAAATAATGACAATAGAAATAGCATATCTAATATGGGCTTCCAATTTCATTCAATCCATTAAAAAACACTTTCATTAATTTTCCACTCTCATAGCACCTTTTAAAAAAGTTTGTCTTATTTTCAGACTTGTCCAACCTGAAACCTTTCTACCCTACGAGTTCAGACACTGACTTCCATTTATACCCACTTTTCTCTCCTTATTCATTTATTCAAAGCCGCCCTGAGGCAAAACCAAAATCAAGAAGTCTGTGGCATTTGCTTCTAGTGCCCCTTTATCCACCTTTTCTCACATTTCCTCCACTCTTTTAAGAGTCTTTGCCTTCCCTTCCCTTGGGTGTCCAGTGTTCTTGAACTTTCCGGCCACGGAGAAGCCTCTTCAGTGGTGAGAATACCGTCACTGACCTGCACCCAGGCCAGCTGTCCCAGGAGTCCTGGAGGGCAGAGATGTCGGAAAAACTGAGACAGAAATTCTCTCACTGCCAGTCACAGGTTGTGAAGCACTGGACAACTCTCTCTCTCTTAGCCTCACTTTTGCCATCTACAAAATGGAATAATACTTGCTTCAGAACACGCCCTCATAGGGGAAACCCTCCACACACTCAGTCCTTTCCAGCTCGTCTGTACCCCTGCATCGCAAATTCTAGTCTAGGTCAGTCTCCCTCATTCTGCATCTTCAGGGACATCTGCCCAGACCTGCCTGAGAAGCCGCTCCCCTTACTGTCAAAGCACCCTCTTTGCTGAGTGACCACAGTTTGTGACTCTCTTATATCACTTTATCATTTTATTTGTCTGCTTTACATTACCTTTTTGGGGGGGAGTGTTATTCTGCCTCTCCTTCCAGACTGTAAACCCTTCTAGACCCTTGTAGAGCACAGAGTACTTGGCAGCTTAAAGTCTCAATAAACATTTTGTTGGTCCTCCACTTGCATGTATGGAAATAATCTGAGACGTCCCCCCACCCCTAAATTAGAACAAACCAAGGATATGTATTCAGATAGTGCTACAACTGGGGAGTCAGCCACCATCACTTGTGTTTGGCGGAGAGAGACTCAAAGGCTTTGGAGGGAGGAGGAAAGTTTTAGGTTAAAACAAAGGGAAGAGTTCAGTATGCTCTCAATGAAGGCTGTTAGCATGGGGAAGCTGGAGGCAGGATCTCTACTAGGAGGACTTTTATTTATTTTATTATTTTGTTCTTTTAAAGGTGTTTTTATTTACTAGACAGAAAGAGCACAAGCAAGGGAGGGAGCAGAGGGAGAGAGAGAAACAGACTTCCCGCTGAGCAGGGAGCTCAATGCTGTTCTTGGTCCCAAGACCCCAAGATCATGACCTGAGTGGAAGGTAGATGCTTACCTGACTGAGCCCCCCAGGTGACCCAGAAGCAGGGGTTTTAACGATTGGTTTAGGAAACATCTTTGGCTTTTTCTGAGTGGTCCTGAGTTAGAAATGGGAGTAAAAAAATACAGGAGTTGGCAGTCACTGACCAAGTCCTGTTGTTCTGAGCTGATTACTGTAGAGGACAGAGTTCCCATTGTCATACATGGTCTGGCCCTTTTCTCTTTGTACATTTCATCTCTTCCATGATTACTTCCCTTTTCTTTCTATACCCAATATATAACCTATACTTTCAGACAAAGTATGAAGGGAATATATTAGTTAGCTTAGAATAAATTGTTAATATATGGCTATATCTTGAGGCATACCCATTTTGTAGAAAAATGGCATTTATTAGAGCTACTGAGAATTTGAACAAATGGGTGGGTAAGAAATTATAAACATGGGTCACGTGGGTGGCTCAATCAGCTAAACATCTGCCTTCAGCTCAGGTCATGATCCCAGAGTCCTGGGGTCGAGTCCTACATAGGTCGGGCTCTCTCCTCAGTGGGGAGCCTGCTTCTCCCTCTCCTTCACTTACTGCTCCCTCTGCTTGTGCTCTCTTTCTCTCTATGTCAAATAAATAAATAAAATCTTTTAAAAAAAAGAAATAATAAACACCAGTGAGGGGAACAATGTTTGGCGACAAAGTACTGCATTAATAATCCTACAAATTACACTGCATGAACAACTCCGCTTAGTTTTTCTCTTTAAAATATATAAATAATAAAAGATTAAATTTTTCTAAGGAACTAAGTTCATACAAGAGGCCAATAAAAAGATTTTGATGCCTCTGCATTGACACCTGGATACCATGGAAATTCACCCCTCTCTAGTCCCTTTGCCTGGGATGTTTCACCCTTGTTTTTCCTGCTCTAGACCCTGATCTTCAAGATGAGTTCCAAGAGTCGTCCTGCTCTGTGTGGCTGCTGCCAACAATAGGCTCACAGCTCTTGCGCTGTTCAAATTCATAAATCTCTTATCTGTGTCACTCAACACTTAGACATTTTGTAGTGGGTACTTCTTATGTTCGTGTTTTCTCATCAATTAAGTTGGAAGTTTCTGTAAGCTTTGTGCATCTACCACAACAACTATAATATATACATACTCAACTCATTTGGCTGTATAAATACTTTCACCATTAATAAAAGTAGGAAATCAATAGACATTAAAATTTCCAAGACAGAAAAAAGAGTATTTTACCCTTTGTATGTGGGGATGGTGTTACCTGGCATTTAATGACATGAGCCCTGTTAGACTGTGTGGTTCAGACCCAAGCTGGATTGCTATCACAAATACTTAGGCAAAATTTTAAAAGATCTCCAAGCTTTGGCCCTCTCCTATAAAATGAGTATAATGATATATGTCCTATACAGAACATATTGTATATTAGTATCGGGGAACCAGTAAGTGATCAGTAAACATTAGTTCTTAATATACTATTTAAAAATTACTTGGTGTTGGCACCTGGGTGGCTCAGCCGTTAAGCGGCTGCCTTTGGCTCAGATCATGATCCAGGGTCCTGGGAGCAAGCCCCGCATCGGGTTCCCTGCTCCATGGGAAGCCTGCTTCTCCCTTTTCCCCTGCTTGTGTTCTCTCTCGTGCTGTGTCTCTCTCTGTCAAATAAATAAATAAAATATTTTAAAAATTACTTGGGGCACCTGGGTGGCCCAGTTGGTTGTGTCTGCCTTCGACTCAGGTCATGATCTCGGGGTTCTGGAATGGACCCCCTCGTCAGGCTCCCTGCTCAGCAGGGAAAAACTGCTTCTCTCTCTCCCTCTGCCCCCTCCCCACACTCACGTTCTCTCTTGCTCTGCTCTCTCTCTGTAATAAATAAATAAAATATTTCTAAAAATAAATAAAAATTACCTAAAATTATATGTTAAAATTTATGAGGAAGCATGTATTTATAAAATATACATATTTCTAAAAGTTGGGCTGTTATGAATGTGTTTCAGTTGTTTTTGAAGGAGTTTTCATTGACACAAAAAATCAAATCTATTAAATATATGGGGAATATATTAGTAATATGATTATTTACTTCAGTTGAGTGCCAGACCCAAAGAGTCATGGTCCCGTTTAAAAAAATAAAAAGAACATATCATACAACAAAAAATAGACATGTGACAGCAGAGAGGTATCCTTTTCCTTTATGAGCCTCTCGGGTCATATACCAACTGATCAGATGTTAGTTTAGTAAAAGAACACGGGTCACTCTGATGTATTATAGTGCCCTGAACTTGGAATCAGAGCTCAGGATTCAAGATCTACCATTTGCTAACCATGTAATTGAGGGTAAGACACATATAGTCATTAAAATTTTACCTCCTTTGTAAAATGGAGGTAAGATACTTAATTCAGGATTAATAAAACACAAATGTGAAGGGACTTATGTTTATGGCTATGATTGGCATGCTTGTAACAAACCAATTTAGCACCCAGATTAACTGGATATATGCATGAGGTCTCTGCGTGGCTCAGTTGGTTAAGTGTCTGACTTTGGCTCAGGTCTTAATCTCAGGGTCCTGGGATAGAGTCCCACACTGGGCTCCCTGCTCAGTGAGGAGTCTGTTTCTCCCTCTACTCTTCCCCCTGCTCTTGATCTCTCTTTCTCTCACTCTCTCTCATGTAAATAAATAAAATCTTTAAAAAAAAAAAAAGATATATACATGAAATCTGTTTGAAGGCATTGGAAAATTTCTTAGGCAGCCAGGATCTGAGGACTAAGATCCCAGGAAAAAATTATGACCATTAAGATGAGCTGAACTTATACATGCTTCTTTTCCTTTCAAGGCATTTGTTAATTTTTGATATGAGTAAGAAATTGTGAAGCCAGGCAGAAGATGGTTTGTCAAGAGACAGAGGGGGCAGCAGAGCTTTCGAAAATACCATAGGGCTGGGAGACAAAAACTTGAGTTCAGGCCAATGAGGTGTCAAGGGTTTGAGGGAACAAGATCATGGCATAGAGAAGTAACCCCGAGATTCTACGTACTCCCCATTCGGCATTTGCCAATTCCTTATTGAGCAGTGTCAGAGGTTAAGAAGCTAAGTAAAAAGCAGCTGAAAGGAGAAGAGTGTTTTTGGCAATCTCACAGCACTGGGTAAACAAAAACTGGAATTCAGGACTGCCAGGGAAAAGAGGTTCTAGAAAGCACTCCAGTCTTTCATTTGGGACTGTTGGCAAGCTTCACTCCAGGAATTGAAGGTAAAACGTAGACCAAGACTTGATGAGATTCCAAGATAGGGAAGATTCCAATTACATTTTCTGATTGGATTGAGGGAAACTCCCCTTACTCCGCTGCAGGATGGGGTGATTCCTCACTGTAGGAAGAACATCATCCCATATCTTGCTATAAACTATGCTCAGCATCCAATCAAAATCAGTATGCATAACAATAAACATCATTCCAAAATCAACAGCAGAATCACAAATGAACTGGATCCTAGGTGTTCAGACCTAGACCTTGAATTGATTTAAATTAACTACTTCAATAAAATAGGTGGCAAAATGCAAATTCCAAGAGATTAGAGATCTATGTTCAATATTCAATAAAAAATGGCCAGACCTATCACAAGATAGAATAATGTGACCAAAACTAAGGAGAAAAGGAACAATAGAAAGAGGCTCAGGTGATGCAAATCTTAGAGTTAGTAGACAGGACATTAAATAACTATTAATATTTTCAAGGAAATTACAAAAAAGATGGAAAAAAATAGATAAAAATTTCAACAGAGAAATTGCATCTAAAAGTATTTGATATTTCACATGAAATTACTGTCTTTGGAATTAGTCCAACCTTCCCCTCTACTAGTCAGAAAAAGTGAAGGCTTATTACCTTTCTTCAAGCAAGAATCCAGTTAGGGCCATTTTTGCAAAGTCAAGCCTCAGTCTACCTCTGGTTCCCCCATGTTCTTGGCACACAGCCCTCCAGATCAGGTGGCTGAGACCCAGTCTTTGCTCTCTGACCTCAGTATACACAGCAGTATGGAACTGAGGAACATTGTGCTTTACTTTTCAGATATTTCACATGTGTCCATCCCAAAAGCTTTTAGTCTCCCATCTTACACAGCTTCACAATTTAGCAAATGTGTCGAGGGAAAAACTGGCTACGTCCCCATTTTTGTCTTTCTAGCTTTATAGAACTACAAAAAGTCCTACATGTTTATCATTTCCCGGTTCTCTTCTCAGGACAGATCCTGGATCTCCAGCCTATTGCCCGCACCAAGAATCTTCACTTGCTCTGGGAACAGAAGCAGTTTTGCATGATAAACTCACATTTTCTGCCTTTTCCCCTCTCTGGAATCTTAGCTCTTCTGGTTTCCACTGTTTCAGTGACTCTCTGATGTTTTAAAATAAACATTTTTTTTAAAAATTTTATGTTAGTTTTGAGCTGATCTCAAAGAGCACCTATTTTCCTCTAGCTACTCCTTCCTGCTTGATTGGGCTGGTAACGCCAAGTGTTGGCAAGAATGTCAAGCAACCTTAATTTCTGTGGACTGTGACCAGGTGTAAATTGGTACAACCATTTTGGGAGACTGGCATTAATACGTGTATCCTATGACACAGCAATTCTACTTCAAATATTATACTAAGGATAAAGAAAATTTTCAAGTTTTAATATTTATGGGTCCTGTTCCTGGGCTCCCAGTAAAGCTATATTTTAGAATTTACCAAGTTCAAAATGCCTCAGCAGAACCTCAAAGCATCGACTCTATTTCTGCCCCAAGTACACATTATATACCTGCTTCATTAAAGCAAATAACCAAGAAAGAATATTTGGAACACACACACATGCACACGCGTGTGCACATGCACACACACACACACACACGAATAAAAGAAAAAGGAAGTAGGAAGAAACTTCCCTGGCTCCCATAGGATTAAAGTCATACAGTCCCACATATACTAGAAACTGATGATAAAGCCTGCAAATTTCTGAAATGGTCTTTGTCTAATAATCTGTAACTTTGTGTGTAGAAAATGTATATAACCCTACAGCAAATGTTCCTTTACCCAAAAACTCTCTTCTTTGTGGAGATTGTGTATCCAGAACCACTGTCCTAACTTGAGCTGGAAAAAAACTCTTTTCCTTTTTTCTTAAATTTTTTAAAGAAATTCTAAAAGACTCGTTCATTTTACATTGACACCAACTTAAGAAATGCATTTATATGTTCACCAAAGGCAGGCACGAGAGCCTGAAAATGGAATCATCCCAAAAGCCCATCCACAGCAGAATGATTATATGAATTGCATCACATTCATTCACAAGGAAACAAACCACAACCACATACAAGACGACGAATCTCACAATGTTTAGCAAAAGAACTAAATACAAAATAACACTTGAAATTTGAAAAAGCACTGCAAACAGCAAAGGCACACACATAAAGAATTATCAGTGCCAATAATATCCTAAAACTATGTAGAGTATTGCTAAACTTTGGGAATCTTATTCCATGTAAACTGCACTTCTAGTATTTTATGTAACCACAGTGAAAATCCACAAACTGAAATAAAAAATGGTGAAAGATGAAAACAAAACTATCTCATTTTTGAGATAAACTTAGTAGTAAGTATCGAGGCACTCCTAACACCACAAACTGCTTTTTATTCCTCTAAACTAGGCAAAGCTGCCAATATGTTCCACATTCCACAGCTTTATCTCCACTGCTCAAATGCATAGCTGTGCATTTTTGCCTTGCTTTGGCCTGATATATGTCTCTCATTTTTGTCACTTATGTTTGAAAGTGTCAGATTCTAATTTGGACTGCTATATCTTAAATCTGATATTTGTGGAGCTTAAGGAATGTAGTGGGTGCATCATATGACTTGTCCCATCGTTGTGACAATGACGAGTGCCTTTTCCAACAACCAAATGCTCCTGATCTCCTTCTGTGTTAGGGATCAGAGCACTGCTATTTAACTCTGCACAGTATTACTTTTCCAAAGGAAATATTTTGTGAAAGATCTGAGACAGAAAGACTTTGATTAAATCTAAACGATGCCAGTGTTTACCAGTGGAAAAGTCTTGATATTAAGGACTACCTGGACTTGAACAAGTCTCATAAATAAAAGAAATTATATATGAGGCTGGATTGTCTCAAACGTACAAATTCTTGAATTTAGAAATGTTAGCGTGCTTGGTAACTTGTCTGAACCTCGGTTGGGGGCTATTACACACTACAAGTTAAATATTTTTGCAGCCAGACATTGAGCTTACTGCTTAACACATCTGGAATATCACTTCTTAGTCCAAAGCAGGGTGCTGATTTTTTCAAGAGAAGGAATGTCTTCGTTTTGGCTGATTTTTTTTTCTTTTCATCTAGAACTTATAAAAAATATCTCTTTATTTTGATATGATTTCAAACTCACAGACAAGTTGCAAGGACAGAACTAGGAATTTCTATATACCCATATTCGTTAATTATTTACAATAAATAAATTAGCCCCCTTGTTTTGTCATGTTCTCTTTCACTTCATCTTTTTTTCGCTCTGTGGGGTGTGTGTATGTATTTTGTGGGTGTGAACCCTTCATCCTTGAATACTTCAGTGGGTATTTCCGGAGAGCAAATAGTTCATCAGTCCTTTTTGTCCTTCTTGGCCTTGATATTTTTTAACTAGTGAAAGCTATTTAATTTACAGATTATCCCTCAGTTTGCATTTTTCTGTTGTTCTTCCTGATTAGATTCAAGTTATGCATCAGAAATGCAGGAATACCACAGAAGCAATGTTGTGTCCTCAGTGAATCACATCAGGAGGAACACAATGTTGGTTTGTTGCTGATATTAACTTTGATCTTTTGGTTAAGGTGCTCAGGTTTCTCCTTCAACTTTTGCCCATTAGTTTTACCATTCTATTACCATTTACCATTCTACATTAGATTTTCTAATATCACCATCCCTTCTCAGTCGACAAATTGGCATGCTGCGTAAGGAAGGGCTTTCACCTCTTTTCCATTCATATGTTTGCTTATTAATTTATTTAATTATGTCTCTATGGACCCATGGATTCATATTTTAATCAATGGGTTAGAATACACTTAGTATCATTATTTTTATTATCCAGTTATCCAAGATCTGGCTGTGTCTTCAAGCTGGTTCCTCTGTGTGTGTGTGTGTGTGTGTGTGTGTGTGTGTGTGTGTGTGTATTTCCATCATTCTTTGAGGACTTCCTTACTTCTGAGTCAAAAATAAGTTTCAGGCTCATTTTCCCCCAGTTTTTAAATGAGTCTTTTCTCAAAGGAGCTCTGTTTTTGTTTGTCTGTTTGTTTGTGGATCATTTTCTGGTATGACATTTCTCCTAGGCATCCTCAGCAGACAGAGTTAGAAAGATGTACATATTTGCCTCTGTATTTTCATATATATCTGTAGCTCTATTTATGTAGCCATACAAAAGCAGGGGTCCAAACTGATACCTTCAATTTCAACCCAATATCTCAGGGTGTATTCTAGTTATCCTTCCATATCTGTAACTCTCCAACTCCATTCTGGATGAATTTGCTTTCCTTTTTTTTCTTTCTTGCTTTCTCCTCTCTCTTTTTCCCTATCTTCCTTTCCTCTCTTTTTTTCCAAATGTATTTTTTTCCTTTTTAAAATTTATTTGTTACAACATTTTAAAAATCTGAAAATGTTAAATCAATGTTAAGGAGGACCAAAAAATGTTGTTGCTCTAAACACAATGCATATTTGTATAAAATTGGTGACTCCCATTTCATATACTACATTTTGCCTATGCACATGTTTCCTCTACCCATTGCATTGTAGGTTTATTTAACATTTGTACAAATGGAGCTCTTTTTGGAAAGTTAGGGTTGTGTAGAGGCAAAAGAAGGTAATTTATTTGGAAAATATTTCCATGAAGTGGTAGGTGCCAGATAGATATTGCCCTGATGTTATAAAGTATGAAGGAATGGAACTCCTTTCACTGAAATTGTCAACCAGGATTTGTTAAATAATCATGGCATGCAAGCTCCACCATTGTGCTGTACAGTATGTATCCATTAGAGCTGGCAAGAATTACCTAGATTATTTCTCAAGAGTACTATCCTTCCATTGAATTTCTTGAAAAATAAACAAATATCACAGCACCAATGCCTATTCCCACCCCCCTTCTTGAAAGTATAATCCACAAATAATGGACTATGGAGATTCCAGAATATTTAAAACTATCAAATAAAAACTTTTGCTGTCAAGCTGATGTGACTTGTATTTTTCTTGGGAGAAGAGAAATAAGTGTGATAAGTGAGGCAGGAAATAGCTCAGCAAGCATTTAAATAAGCAAACTTGTAAACAAAAAATGCATAAAAACAAGGAAAATAAACTTTGGCTGTGTGTGTGTGTGTGTGTGTGTGTGTGTGTGTGTGTGTACCTGCCTTTCAAATAACATCTAACTTGGAAGTAATTCTTTCTTACCCACAGATCAGACCAAGCGTAAAGACCAACTGTCCTTCTGAGCATGCAGAGATAAAAGGTAGCTCTTGACACGGAAGAGAAAGAAAAGAAAAGAATGACTTTCTGGATCTATGTTTTGGAACAGAATGGAGAAATGTCATGATGATTACTGGGTGTGAGGCCAGAATGTTATTGTAATAGTTGCTCAGTGAGTCCAAAATGAGCATTTAAGATCCAAGTCACAGTTCGTGGTGTCACTCACACATAACCAAGGATGCTTACAAGTCTAGAAAGCCTGAGCTCAAAGTTTAAAAACTTAAACTTTTATGCATGAGTTAATGCAGTACAGATATCAGAAGCCTCTAAAACCTTGACAGAGCCCACCAGCCTATAAAGTGCCACACGTTAAACTAAGGACCAAGTCTATTGTCATAACTGGATTTGTTTTGATTTTGTCTTTTTTTCTTCTTAATTAGATGAAGAATATTACTGTATGTTCTGTATACTGCTATGTAGGAATGTGCAAATGCCAACAGGTGAAGGAGGAGAAAAATGGAGAGAGTAACACGGTAGAACAGCTGTGGTGTGGGAGAGGCAGATAGCCTCAGGTGTTAGTGACCATGACCTTGAAAACCCCACTGGAGAGCTCTGGAGAACTGGACACCAGGGCTCTGCTGCCGGAGGCTGTCCACCTGACAGATTGTGCAGATGATGCAAAAAGGCATCAGGGCCAGTGATCTAACCTTCAACCCCTCAACATCACTTCTGTAATTGAACACCTGTTATGTGCCAGGCTCTTCATTTTACCTTTAAAACAAATCCGCATGCTAGGGGAAATTAATTCCATTTTACAAATGAGGAAATTGAGGTTACCTTACCCATGTTTTGCCAGTCCCAGGTCTCATGGGCTTCCCATTGAGCTGTGTTGCTTTGTTTCAGACTAGAAATGTTTATAATTTCTCTGGAGATGAAGGAAATTAAATAAGATTATACACATTGAGTAGCATCTGGCAGAGAAGATTTCACGTACCTCATTCTAAAACATAGAGGTTTTGGCTACAAGGCTTTTACTTATATTAATACATTTCATCATCGCACCAGCCCTAACAGGCAAGTATTATTATTATTATCGTCCCCATCCTGAAGGTGAGAAAATTGAGACCCAGAGGGAATTTCTTTAAGGTTAATGTGTATTGGCTTGCTAGGGCTGCTGTAACAAAGTACTACAACTGACAGGCTTAACCAACAGAAATTTATTGTCTCATCATTCTGGAGGCGGGCAGTTTGAAATAAAGGGGTCAGCAGGGTTGGTTCCTTCTGAAGACAATGAGGGAAAGATCCAGTTCAGGTCACCTTTCTTGGCTTGTAGATGGTCATCTTCTCCCTGTTTTTCTTTGCATTGTTTTCCTTCTATGTATGTCTGCATCCAAATTTCCTCTTGTGAGTACACCAGTTGTGATGGATTAGGGGAAGCAGTGGATTGGATTGTGTGCCATCAAAATTCATTTGCTGGAGTTCTAATCCCAATGTCATAGTATTTGGAGGTGGGGCCTTTAAGAGATGATTAGGTTTGAATGAGAGAGTGGAGCCCTCATGATAGGATTGGTGCTCTCATATGTGGACGGCAAGCCACTATGGGAGAGCAAAGCAAGAAGATGGCTGTCTACGAACCAGGAAACAGGCCCTCTATCCAGGACCTGAATCTGCCAGCCCCTTGGTCATGAACTGCCCACCTCCAGAACTGTGAGAAATAACTTTCTGTCCTTTAAGCAACCAAGTCTTTGGTATTCTGTTAAAGCAGCCTAAGTGGACTATGACACCTGCTTTCCTACCACAAGGCCCTGCATATACTATTATTCCTCACCATCACATTCTTGGTTCCTGGCACATAGTTGGAACTCAATAAAAATTTGCTGAATATTACTATTTAAAATGAATTAAAGGGGCACCTGAGTGGCTCAGTCAGTAAAGCTACCAACTCTTGATTTTGGCTCAGGTCATGATCTCAGGGTCATGAGATGAAGCCCCTCCTCATGCTCCATGCTAAGCATGGAGCCTGCTTAAGATTCTCTGTCTCCCTCTGCCCTTCCCCACCCCACTTGTAGTCTCTCTCTCTCTAAAAAATAAAAAAGAAAAGAAAAGAAGAAGAATTTAAAATGCAGACTTGACATTGCTCATGGTCGGAAGTCTATCTGGCTTAAATAAACCTCACCAGGCAAACCTACAGATACTTGCCAATTAGATTAGAATTAAAAGACTCCTTATTCTCTCTAATGAAACTGTCTCTGGGCAAATTTAAATAGCCTTTCTCTTTTCATAAGTGCATACATGTCTCAAAAATAGTGTGAGTTAAAATAACTCCATGGGAAAGGTCTGCCTTTATAAACTGCATCTCAAAGAATGGCAGGATGGTGCTTAACTGCAAAATGTATAAATTTCTGGGGCAAATTAAGTGTTCTGCTGTGGACTTACATACATGCATTCAATATGGTTTCTATAAATGAAGACAAAGTATAGCGAACTTGAAATTAAATGAAAATGCTACAGCAGTCATGTTTTCTCATGAATCCTATCAAAACTGTGGTGCCCTTCTCCTGCTTCTAATCTCTTTTTTCCAGCCACCATTTTACGTTTCCCCCAAAGACAACTTCATAAAGCACCAAGCTGACTTTGTCACTCTTTTACCTCAAAACGATAGCACCAGTTGCCAACAGAATAAAGCATAAAGTATTTTTCCCAACTTACCTTTTTAGCCTTTACCTGACTCATCCTCAAAATCTGATAACCCCCATCCCACTGTTCTGTTAAGCTGATATGAGCCCTGCTTGCACCTTCCTGCTCTGAGCCCCTTTGTACATTGGAATAAATGCCATCCACTCTCCTTTTTTCAAGCTCATCCCTATTAATCTCTTCAAGCCCCATTTGAGACATCAGTTTCTCTGCAAAGAATTTTTTGACCTTCATCTCCTATTGTAAGGAGATAGGACAACTCCTGTCTACCGTGCTCTGGAACACTGTCTCTCTCCATCTCCATTCCACGGTTTCTCCACTATAATAGAAACAACTTGAGGGCAGGTGCCATTTCCAGCATGCTATTAGGTATGGAAAAACAAACCTCTATATGGTAAGTAACATATGTAGAAGGGAAGGATGGAGGAAAGAAGTAGGAAAATCAAGAGGGAGGTAGGAAGAATGGATATCTTAAGATACTGTAAAGAAAGATCAAGGCTACTCAATCTAGTCCAATCTTCTATGAGATGGGGAGAAGAGAAGAGAGTCATTTGCTTTTTATTTCACAGATGTAGAGGGAAACTAAAAGAGGAGAAAACCTAATTTTGATGAATTAGGAATGAATACCTACTAACTAAAAGTAATCAGGTAAAACAGGTTTAAAAATGAAAAGATGGACTTGCCGAAACCTGGAAATTATTCCGGTTCCATAATCCACTCAATAGCTGTGCATAACCAAGGTTAAACATCTAGGTGAAATAAAAATCCCTTTCCTCACCAAGTACGTCCCCAAATCCAGATGTTTGGCATGCTGATAGACATAATATCTAGATGACAGATTGAATTTTTTATTGGCCACTTACGTGTTTTGACCAACCAATGATGTTATGAGTCTGGAGTTGCACATAAAAGCTTCTGCACTTATTTATCCTATAATTTATATAGTAAGACATTTACCAGGAAAAAGAGAATGCCAATATAGTTAAACAGAAGGAACTATAAACGTGATTTTCTTTGAGTAGAGGATATTTGATGTCAGTTCTGATTAACTGCATGAGAATTTGTTAAGTTTCCATTGGGCAATTTTATAACAAAAGAAACATTTTTGGATCCAAAGGCACACCTAGTACTCCAGTATGCTGGCTGAAGAGTAGGCCAGACAAAACTCTTTTTATTTGAATTGCTTGTGGGTTTTGTAGTTTCTGCTTATACAGCTATTAAAAAAAAGTTTGCATGTTTGAATTAAAATTCTAGAGTTCCGGGGCGCCTGGGTGGCTCAGTGGGTTAAAGCCTCTGCTTTCGGCTCAGGTCACGATCTCAGGGTCCTGGGATCGAGGCCCGCATCGGGCTCCCTGCTCAGCGGGGAGCCTGCTTCCCTCCATCTCTCTGTGCCTGCCTCTCTGCCTCCTTGTGATCTCTCTCCCTCTGTGAAATAAATAAATAAAATCTTTAAAAAAAAATAAAAATAAAAAATAAAATTCTAGAGTTCCCTCATGGTAAATTTTATTTTCAAAAGATAGCTGCAACACTGTCCCCTTCCCACATGTTTTTCTCACACTGTGACTCTATCACTCCTCTTAAAGAGATGTGGGGGCCACATTTCCTTCCCTTACATAAAAGTGAACTTGTAATTATGGAAGAAATAGAACTTTATGACCCATGAGTTTAATTTATTTAAGACGGTAAAACCTCCGACTGGTTCACTTACACCTCTTGCTCTTGAGACTCACCCACCATTGAATGAAGAAAGCCAAGCCGTACATGGAAAGGCCCACATGAAGAGAAACTGAGGCCCCCTGACCAGGCACAACAGTATAATTTAATCCTGGATTAGAAAGAGCTTTGGGAAGTGGCAGATTTGTGGTAATAGTGAGGCCCAAAAAGGACTATTGGCTCTTTTAGAGTCACGAGATGGTCAAGAGCTGAGCAGAGTGGAACACAGCTATATAAGCCATAACTTTTCTCACTCATGATTGTCTTCAATGTTCTTATATTCTGGCTCTCTGACATCTGAGAGTCTCTTTTTCTCAATGCAGTTGTGTTGAACAATCTCAAGCTGAACAACACATGAGCTCTTTCCTAGTTTCTGTTCCTCCAAGGCTCCATTCTAGGACTACCAATGACCCTTCTCTTCATTGAAATTTTAGGTTTTTTAGCTCATTTGTGTTTACAAAGACTTGCAAATTGTCTTGGTGACTCTATAAGAATGAATAACATACATTTCAACATAAAAGTAATAGTTCTATGAAAAATAATGAATTTGCTAAAATAAATGAAAAAATGGTATTGTTCTGTATTTTTTAAAATCTCTTTAAATGCTTAGCTAATAGAAAACAGTTATATTCTTATATGTGTTCCTGCATTCAAATTGTTGAAATAGGTTGTTTTGGTTGAAGTATGTGAAGAAAATCAAGCTTCAAACACATCTGCAGTTGGAAAATGAAAAACTATTCTAATAGATTTTCATTAAATTGTGGAGAGTCTTCTTTGATACTACACCAAAACTTGACAAGTATTACTTTCTTAAGGGTTAGTTGCAAGGTGGAATAACTGATATCATATGAATGCAGTTTTCATACTCTTACATTAAATACATTGGTCTGCCTCACACTTTAAATAGGTCTTTTACTCAGCATAATTTTTTTTTATGTCATGTGTTGTCATTTGGAAATGAATAATGCAGACTTCTCAAATGTTGGTACATGTCATTATATGTTATCAAAGAAAACTACATTCATTAAAGCCATTTCTGATGTCATCGGAAGAGTTTTTAAGTATTAGGAAGTTGTCAAACTCACAGTGGTGGATAAGAGTTTTCCAAAATTTTTATGTCTATTGGAAAGTTTGAGTTTAACATTGGCAATAAGTATTATCAATTGTTTTCCTTGAAGTAACAAATTCCTATAAATCAGTATAAGCATAATCTATTTATTAGTGATTCTTTCAAATAAAAATCATATTCCATGAAAAATGTGGCTAGTTCAATTCACAACTCAATTGCACAAGTGTTTTATGTGTACCTCCCATCTCCTTAATAGATATTAAGAAAACGTAGTCAATGAATGGATAAAGGATATATATATATATAAATGTGTATATATGCACACACATACACACCCGTGTGTGTGTGTATATATGTATATATATATATTTATATACATACCACATCTATATATCTATATATCTACACACACACACACACACACAGTGGAATATCACTCAGTCACAAAAAATGAAATCTTGCCATTTGCAATGACATGGATGGAGCGAGAAAGTATTACACTAAGGAAAATAAATCCATCAATGAAAGAAAAATACCATGTGATTTCACCCATATGTGGAATTTAAGAAACAAAACAAATAGGCAAAGGGAAAATAAAGAGAGAGAAGCAAACCAAGAAACAGACTCTTAACTGTAGAGAACAAACTGATGATTACCAGAAGGGAGGTGGGTGGGTAGATGGTTTAAATAGGTGATGGGGATTAAGGAGAGGACTTGTGAGGAGCACCAGGTGCTGTATGGAAGTGATGGATCACTATATTGTACACCTGAAACAATATTACACTGTATATTAAAATCTAACTGGAATTTAAATAAAAAGTTAAAAAAAGAGACATGGTCACAAGCTGTGATTTAACAAAATTAACAAGTATAATTTTAAAGCTTCATCAAGGATATTCTTATGTGAAATTGGCTTTTTTTTTCTCCTTTAACTGCTAATATATGGCAGGGAAAAATACAATGGTTGTTAGTATAGGTTGATGCCATAGCATTGGCACACAGTAGGTGCCAACAGTTTTACTCAACATTGCTTTCTGCACCATCCATGTAAGTGTTAGAATGAAAAGGGAAAATGATATTTTCGTACTATTATGGAAATAGTTTAGACCAAAGTGACACTATGGGGCAGAGGGATCTGCAGATCATTATATGAGACCATTACTTGAGAATCGCTGACATAGAGTCTTACAAACTATCAGAAGGAGTAAGGTTTTATTTCAGTTACAATGAGCAGATCTTCATGGTATTTTAGCTAGGGAGAGATATGATTTGATTTGCATTTTTAAAAGATGACAGAGAGGTTTCTTCATTGAGAAAGTGTTTGATGGTGCCTTGTACAGAGAGGTGGAGCAGACTGTAGGAGGATGTGAATAAAGAAACATTAAAAGTGGTTTGAGATATACTATGCTTGCTTTGTCTATGAGACATCCAATGAAAGACCCTGGCAGGAAATTTGCTTGTAGGTCTGGAGCTTAGAAGTTAGTTCTAGCCTGGGTTTATGTACTTGGGAGTCATTTACCTAAAAAGAACTCAAAATTGTGGTGATTGATAAAATCACATAGGAAATCAGTGTAGAGAAGAAAGGGAAACTTGAACCCAACCTTGAACAACTCAAAAATTTAGAAATATATAAAATTAGTAAATCTCTTGGGAGTGGATTTGGGGACACTGGGATATGAAGACAAAGGGAATTTGTTCTTGCAACTTCTTTTCGCAATTTCCAGTGAGAATGTGCTTTTCTTTTTACAGCTTTATGTTATTTAAAATGTACAATTTGATAGTTTTTCACTATCACCACAATCAAAGTGACTAAATCAAGGAAGTTCCTTGTCATCCTTTAGAATCCAGGCCTTTCTGCCCACATTTGCTCAGGCAACCACTAATTTGGTAGGGTATTATTCTGTTCAAAACCAAAAATAATAACAAAAAAATCATTCTATAGGGTATTATTCTGTTCAAAACCAAAAATAATAACAAAAAAATCATTCTAATCAAACATCATTTTGCAGGAAAATAAGGTTATAAGAAATGGATTGGGCTTCATTGAGTGATAAAACTTTTTAAGGACAAAAGGAGATTAGAATCCAATTGTTTTGACTTACATTTTTGGGACCTTTTCACTATATCAAGCTTTCTCTACTCTTTGACCTGCTGTCCCGATGATGTTCTTCTTCTTTTTTTTTTTTTTTTTTTTTTACTTGACTCCTTTTAGAAAGATCCCTTTTAAAAGTATTTGAGGGAGAATTTCTTATCTGTAGGCTGGAGTCACTACTTGATCTGTTAAGACACAGAAACTTCAGTTCTGACAGCTACTGTAGGCTGCCTCAGAATAGGTTTATAAGGCTTGAGAAACCGACCAAAGATATTTCAATCTTCTCTTCTATCAAGAATTGCCCATTGCATTCACTTTATTTGTCAAAAAATAATTCAACAAACTTTATGTAAACCTGATGTTTTCAAACCTGCCTGTCTTAGAGCAAAACACTGGTTTTCAACAGAGAGCACTAAGGAGTAGAATAAGACACTGAATTTCCATATTATTGAAATTATATTACTCCACAAATTATCCTTACATTGGGTTCCTCCAGAAGTAGCCTGAATCGAAGATTTGAATATAAGTAGTGTATTAGAGAGGTGATTCCAGGAAGTGCTAGGGGAGGATTGGAAGGGGCACAAGCGAATAAACTATATATTATCAAGCAGGTAATCAGTTTAGGCAATGAGACTCCATCTAGCTGGGGAAGTCTAGAAAACACCATGGATTAAACTTCAGAGAGAGTCCATCTGAAGGGTGAGGAAGCTGAAGTATTTATCTGCCAGATCTATAGTCTTTGGCTGAGGGTGTCTCCAAGGAACATGGACTCCCTGGTATTTCCTGCCTGTCCTCCACACATGTGAGGACCATGAGAAAGCCCTCAGGTGACAAATCCCAGGCACTTGCAGTAGGACAGTTTCGGCATGTGCTGGGCTATTACGTAGCAGGGATATATGTGCAGGGTACTGACTGTGTCCACTAAGCGAACAATACAGCAGTTTATTTCAAAAGGGAATCTCAACTCTCATAGAATCGTGGGATTTTTGCGCCTCCCCATAATTTCACTAATAAAAATATAAGCAAGTTACAGTGGTAACTTGTACACTTCCTGAGAGCAGAATCCATATTTTGTTTACTATTGTACCCTCCAAAGGTCTGATCATAGGTGCTCAACAAATATTTAACAGTGGTTTTATAGTCAATGAAATGAAATACTTCACTGTGAACTACCTTCAAATTAGCTATGTGATTGTATGTTGCAGTGCTCAGGAGTAAATAGTCTGGAGTCAGACTGCTAAGATTATAGCCTGGCTCTATTCCTTATTAACTATGCAACTTAGGGCAAGTTTCTTAACCTTTCTGACTTTTGCATCTCTTACCTGTTACATGGATGTAATCATAATTCCTATGTAATTATGTCATAAGAATTAAATGAGCTAATGCATGGAAGACAATTATCATAATGCCTAACACTTGTGAAATGCACAAGACCTATTAGCTATCAATATTATTGGTCACTTGAGAAACGGCCATTAAGATTGTCCAACATCTAAAGTGACCAAAGTATGGTTGATGAAATCGAACTTCACACCTATGTGTGCTTATTGTAAAATGTTTGTGATCTTGTCCAAGGCAGACTTGTCAAAACTAATCATTTTCCAATAAGAAGTAGACATAACTTTACCCTGATCTCTTCACTCTTTAACATTGTATTTTCACATGTTTAACTTATTTGGAGAAGTAGCCCTGTGTTTTGAGTTAAGCAGATACATGAACACAAACCACTTAAGTAAGACAATTTAAGGTAGGATTTCAAATATTATTTTCCAACTTTAGAGATAATAGATTTTACTATATACCCAAATACCAATTGTGCTATCTCTTGCATTTTATTTATGTAGTTTCCATTTCTGTTAATGGCTCTTTTGTCTTAGAATTCAAACTTAAATTTACCCTTTTGCTTTAAGCTAGAAGTTAAAATACTTCTAGGTAAGAAGCATTGTGCTGGATGCTTGAGGTCACTTGGGCCATTTCCTCCTTTACATACAACACCAAATATATCGTAGGTAAAAGGGAATTTTCTCTAGAATGAATGTTCATAGCCATCCTCAAGAATACATTGCCATAAAAAATAATATTCAGTATGTGGCATATAACTTAAGAACATTTCCTCTTCTTCCATCCCCAGTGGAAATAAAAATGCATCAACCTCTGTGAATATACTTGAAAATTATCATTGATTATCTTTATATTGTCTGGGGCAGATGGTCTGTGGTCTTTTTCCTTTTGAGGGAAGCAGCAAAAGATTGTTGAAAGATTACTTAACGAGAGGTAAGAAAATCTGAAGTCTGGTTTTAGCTTTGCCTCCAAGGCTTTGATTGGGGGAAATTATGGACACTGCTAATAATTCCCTAAATCAATGATATCACACTGTGTATCTGATCAGGAGTTCGGATGCACCTGAAAAAAAATGTAGCAGCAGTCTGGGGATATAGGTTTAGAAACATACCCACAAATGGATCTAACCACAGACAGGGACCTGAAATAATTGAGCAAGCAAATGTGGGCAGGGAAGATCTAAGTCACATTTTTCATATAGGGTCCAAGATTTGGGATTTATATTCAAGTCAGGTTGGACATATATTCTAGCAAATAAAGTCAGGGAAAGTCAGTGAACATCCCGTCTTTTTAAGGGTGGTCCAGGAGGAGCAGGAGAAAAAATTCCAGGACCACAGTTTGGTGGCTGGGGTTCAAGGGAGAAGACACAAGCAAAACAACATGGAACCATGAAGTGTGGAGGGAGAGAAGGTGTCATCCAGAGACAGAATGGTGGCAGAGGGTAAAGTTTGAGGAGGGAATTAAGAAACCTTCACAGAGCTCCAAAAGCAAAACTGGTCATACAGATTGAGGAATAATGAAGGAATGGTGGTGTTTATTAGTTATCTATTGCTGAGTAGCAAATTACCACAAAACACCAGTTTAAAGAATATGCATGTATTATTCCACGGTCTCAGTGGGCCAGGAATATAGGCAAAGGGATCCTCTGACTAAGAGTCTCTGACAAGACTGCAATCAGAGTGTTGTTCAGAGCTGGGGTCTCATCTGAATTCTCAAAGGATAAAAACCTGCTATTGAGCTCTATGGTTGTCAGGTTTCAGTTTCTAGAAAGCTGTTGGATTAAGGGTCTCTGTTCTTTGCTGACTACGGAAGGGGAGCCACCCTCAATTCCTTGTTGTGAGTGCCTTCAATCAGAAAATGGAAAAAAGATCTTATCACTTTTACCGAATTCTGTTTGTTAGAATCAATCACAGGTCCAGCCCACACTGAAAGAGGTAGGGGATTGCATGAGTCATGAATACCAGAAAATGGGGATAATAGGGGGTCATCTTAAAGTCTGTCCATCACAGGGCACTAACATTTTATTGAGTATCTGCTATGGCAAGGTACAAGACTAGAAGTTCTAATGTATACTCTTCAATTATTTAGGGGTTCAGCAATTAATTTGTGTGTTCTTTAGAGGCATGGAATCAGGAAGGATAATGCAGTAGCTGGAGTAAAAATTGTCCCCTTTCTTGACTTCAGTTCTGGTGAACTGCTATGGGAAGACAGGGACTTGGATTAATGGCCCAGCTAGTTCTTTGGCTTCATCACTTCAGGAGTTTCTATAAGCCTGTCATTGAAGCCTTCCTCATTTTTCCAGATTATTTTTTAACTATGGAAACTAACATAGTATTCACTTTTCTATAAAGGGTTTGTTTGAGTATAATGGGGTCATAAAAGATTACTATAGTCTACAAAATGTACCTCAGCACATACAGCCAGGACATTTCTGAAAAACAGAGTATAAGCCACATGTTTGTAAATGAAATAATTCTTCCATAATGAAAACTTACCATGAAAATAAGACTACCAACAAAAAAATTAAGTAAAAAAAAAAGGAAAGATATAAGCTAGGAAAAAAAAAAGTGAGGGAGAAGAGGTAAGAGGTAGCAGGGGAAGTAACTGATATTTCCTGAGCAATATTGTGTACAAGCAGGATGCTTAGAGATATTTGACTCTATGTCTCAATTTTAAAATGTGAGCAAATGCTTTTTCAAGCCTGTCTCATATATTCCATATGTATTTGTCTTTTAAAAACCCTGACCCTGTGTATTTCTAGCATTTTCTCCACATTTTCAATTATCATGTCATGTCATCCAACTCTTTTCAATCCTTGGAGATTAATTTTGTAGAAAACATATCAGATATGCTTTTGAGAGCACACTCAACAAGTTCACATTTTGTTTCCTTAAGTAGGAGGAAACACTCCCTTCCAGGATTCCCATGATGACTGGGATTCAAATATAATCATGAAAACCAGCAAGGAATTTACTGGTTGCAGACTTACATGCTAAAGCTGGTTAGAGCTAGAACTGAAAGTCAGGCAATGGAGATTGTGGTTCTTGTCTTTCATGAATCAGTGAAGGTTCCAATTTGTGTTGGAACAGGTCTTCTCTGCTGGGTCAGCAGCCTGGCTGGATTCAATCACAGTCTCTAGCTGTGTTTGATTCGGTAGCTCAGTATAGACAAGTTTCAGTACATGGTCTTTTACTGTGCTAAGACCATTTTTCAAATAAATAACTGTCTAAATGGTTTCCAGATGCTAAAATAAAAACTATACCAATGCAAATATATTACATTTAATTTCAAGGCTGTTTAAAGTTTGTACTGTGCCTAGAGAAGACAGCTATAAAAAATGCACATCACTTTAGCAGAGCATACTTCATCAATTACTCCATTAACAATAACAATGTGGGAAATAAAGGGTGAAATTGAGTATAATATAGCAATGAAGAAAACGAACATAAACAAGAAATGGAAATCATCAAGCAATGAATTAATATCGAACCATAGCTCTCCAGAGTACTGTTCAGGTCTTTCCTGAAAATATGATGGTCCTGATCACCAATCAATAGGGTCCAGGAGGCTGAATCACTTTCCTCAAAATAATGAAGTTTTGGGATTTGTGTGACCATGCTTCTTATGACTCACAGTGCACATTCCCAAGATGGTTCTATAAGGGGTAGTAGTCATGGAATAAGGAGCCCTCCTGTCAATCAGCTCTAAAATATTGGATTCATTAGCACCACTCAGGCTGTGTCTCAGCACTGATATAATGCAGGTTGAGAAGGATTAGTCATCCCTAAGGTTACATGGCTAAATATACTAGTGGACACCAAAAGAGGAGAAGATAGGATACAGATCTGTCCTTATTATGCCCGGAATTGACAACTAATCATAATTGCTTCCCCACTGTATTTGAAAATATATAAATCAACAATCAAATAAGGTAACAATGTAGGAAGGCTTTTAGAGATACAACATCTCAGAGAAGAAATTAAAGGATGAGGTTTGCAAAAGATAGATTGGTATTTGTTTTATAGAAGCCATGACCTTAAAATGACAGGATTTCAATTATATGAAAGATTTTAGACCATTAATTCACCATGTTTCTTGGGAAGGTAGAGGGAAGAGCTGTGACATTGAATGGGGCTATAAAAATAAAAAAATAGGACATTTAAAACTACTTCAATTTACTTTTATAGGAGAACATCAGATCATAAAGAAGAGAAAAATAACCTGGCTTCATGTGAACTCACTTGATAAAGCTAAGAATGCTGAATCACCTGTCCTTTCACAGTGATCCTTGCAAAGTCACCAATAATGATGGAAATCCTCTCGTTCCTACCATGTCATTTGGCCAACAGGCAAAAATAAACATGCAGCGAGAAGCCCGTAATGTTTAGTGTGGGGAGTAAGAGGGCATAGGAATTTTATCCCCTCTGAGCTGAAGCAGAGAGAATCTCTGAATGGTTGTCTCAATCTGACAGTGTAGAGGAGGTATCCCTGTGCCCTTGCCTAAGCCCTGAGGACCTAGATAAAAAGGTGCTGTGGTGTCCTTTCACCTCTGTAGGCCTTTAACTCCATGAATAATTAACACTTAAATGTTCTCTGTCATTGGATTTCCATCTCATTGCTTCTGTAATCTGGATGCTTCCACTCAGCCTGGCTTCAGATTGACAATTCATGGTCTTGCTTCTTTAATTCAATAAATTCCATTTAGCCTCTAGATCTACCCATCTTCTTTAATTCTGGTCATTAAATTCCAGACACCAGTGACCCCCACCTCAGTATTCAATATAGGCTCCTGATGCTTTTGGTCCTGACTTCAACACCTCAGTTCTCAATTTGTCTGAAAAGAGTGCGTGCATATTTTCCTGCATGTCCAATCTGCAAGACTAAATCAAGTTCTCCTGGAAGCATTATGCTCCTTGAACTCATGATCCATTGGTACATATCTTTTTGTGTTGTGCATCCATACTTTCTAGCAAACACTTGCTTTCCAACCTTGCCCTAAATCTCCCCAGACTCCAGGACAGAATTCAGCTATGGAACTGGAGGGAATGCCATGAGCATGGTGTAAAAGTCACTTGGGCAAAGAGTTAGACCCACAGATGCCACCAACTAGATTTGTGACCTTGAGAAAGATACTTATTCCTCTAGGTCAGATGATTCATAAAATGAACAAATTAGATTCAGTCAGTAAGCCCCCTTCCAACTCTAGCTTCCAATGGATTTTATCCAAGAGTTAGTCTTTTGCTGTGTTTAAGATTCTGTGTTTTCCAACTTCTAAAGAGATGGATGAAAGTGATAGGAGCTTAGCTAAAGTTCTAGTGACAGAACCTTTGCATCTTTGCCTGTAGTTCTCTTTCTCTAGCTTTGCTCCCACCACAAAACTAAATAAAATATCAATGGTTTCTTTTCACATCCCTGAAAAAGAATCCTCCAAGAGACTTTTCATTCATGCGTTCAGATTTACTACACTGCAAACCAGTGGGATCCTCCTGCATTTATTTAAACTTCTGTCACCATCATTGTGAATACAGCCAGAGGTCCCCTGTGGGCTGTCAGATGAAATGCTGAATGGCACAAAAGTAAACAAAGCAGCATCTCACTTTCTATTCTCCTGGCTGCACCACTGGTATTTAATAACATAAGAAATACCCAGAAGCTACAGTGGAGTTATGTATGAGCATAAATAAAGTGACATTCCAGTAAGCTAGAATGCTCATATCCTAAATTCTAAAATAAGATTCCTTTCTCTCCAGGCATCCTTCAAAACTGAAGTTCTATTTCTTTGGCCCTTGCAAAATTTACCTTAAGAGAGGGCTTTTCTAAACTTGAAACTGTAGCTCCATAAACGGTATACTACTTGGGGTGAATATTGTCTTACCCCCACTCCCTTCTGTGCCTTTTGGTCGTAAAATAGGTTCTTCCTTTTACTTCTCAGGAACAGAGCATCTTCACAGTTTCTTATGTCCAGGGCAAAGGAAGTTATTAAGGAATACAGCAGTTCTAAATTTGGAATACTTTTAATGGCCAGTCTCTTTTTGGTTAGTATATGTAGTTTATTAATAAAGTGAATGTTTGTGGGACCATTACTATTGGGAATCTCCCCACAAATTTCCTTGGTCCCTTTGCGTGCTGATTGGACTCACAATACCTGCATCCAATGGAGTCAACATTGCTGCAGAATGGGGATGTGGAAGCAGTTTGGTCACACTTTTGGTCATGCTTCTGCCACTTTAGTGGACTATCATGTGCACAAACACAAGCAACTGGGATACACCGAGAAGGCACTGAGGTGGCTGGGTGGCAGAGAGACTCATAGACGGGTTTGCCACCAGGAGCAAGCAAGCTGCCGTTCACCTGAGATCTGAGAAAACATTGTGAAATTCATTCTATCATTACATGGACCTGCCAGTTTTTGACTGCAACTTTCTGAAAGCTCGGAAACCTTAAGTGTATCACCATGAATCTTCTTGGAGTTTTGAATCCAGTTTAAAGCCACTGGAGTCCATACCAGGGATCAGCAAGGATGAGGACATGAAAGAACAGAGAACCAAGTGCCATGGATTAAGGCAGTAATCCCCAAACTGTTTTAAGGAACATAACCCTTCACAGAGTCAGTAAGTTTGTCTCAGCAGCAAATGCAATAAAATAAAGTGTTCAAAGATATTTAGAAAATAGGGGCTTGAACAATGTTAACCAATTTTCTTTACTGCAAAACTTCTTAGAATCTCTCCTTGGATAATGTGCACAGAAGTCATAGTGCAATGCTTAAGAACACTGAATGTGGAGCAGGAATGCAGAGGCTCAGATGCTAATTGTGCTACTTACAAGGGTATTGATCCTCTTTGTTCTTCAGTTTCCTTGTCTGTAGAAGGCAGGTAATAATCACTCCTGCCTCCTAGAGTTGTCAGGAGAATTAAATGAGATAATGAATGGAAAGGCTGAGGGCAAAGCTTGGCACCTGGCAAGTGCTCAATAAAGCAAGCTTAAAAACAAACAAACAAGAGGGGAAATAGCATTTTGTGAACTGACTTGACTTAGAGTGATTGGGGGTGGAGGGTTAGAGAATATATATTCATGGAAGAGTATTCTTTAAGACAAAATTTAGAAGCATCTGCAGTAAACAGTATTAGTATCTAGGAGGTAGGCAGAGGGAGAAAAAGTCAGAGACTGAGAAGTGATTGGAGAAATGGAAGAAGAACTAGGGTTTGAACGAGTGAGCCTCTACTCCATCTCTGGTTCTGTTTCAAAACCCAGTGACTTCAGGCAACCAAGGTCCAAGTCCCAACAGACAAATGGGGTTTGGGTCCAGAAATCAGCAGTGCCATAGTTCATACCATTCCTGATAAACTTGACCCTTTTGGAAGAGTTCCTTGGTGGGTAAAGGCAACTCACCCATGCATTAGGCTCGTTGAACAGCAATCCTTGTCCATGTCTGGAAGATTTGAAATCTGTATCAGAGTCAATGTTGTATCTCCCCAGGTTTTCTTGGCTTCATCTTGAGCCTTCATTTGTTTGCTCAAGGACAGGCCTGGCCATCACCTCCACCATTTGATCTCAGCCTCTTCAGTGAAGAGCTACAGGCACTAACATTTCCATCATGCTCAGTGAGGCAAAGTCTCAGTAGCTCCAGCCTCTTTTTTAGCGTGTGAAAGCTCTGAATCTTTCCACTATTTCTAAACCTACAGGAAGTACCACACCACGAGACATGAGATCTGGCTTCCCTAGAGACTGTTAGAAGGATCCCCAAAAATATAACCTGGAAATTGAGATCAAAGACAGTGAGGTGAACATTGACCAGTGAGAAACGAGATGAAGAGATGTCAGCTAAGTTCCTCAGTTTACCTCCACCATGAAGCACTATGAAACCAAGGAACAGTGATTCCATATGGGCTCTTTAGAAACTGGCTTGTATACTCTGGAAGCCGTAACCATCTCAAAAACCCACCATCTTGTATTTCCTTTCCACTGTTCCCTGCCTCATTCACCTTTTTCACTCATTCTTCCTGCCTTAGGATGGCACAGCGGTTCTGCCTCAGGCTCTGTTTTTAGGGAATATGAGCTAAGTTAGATTCCACATCAAAAAGGATGACTATACTTTCTGCTATAATTTGAACTCCATAGATATGACCATATTTCTGGGAGTCTGAGAAGTTAGAAAGAGAAATCCTCATAATAATCTTCATTAATTTATATTTATCTTCTGATAATATTTATTAATACATATTTCTCTTCTAGAGAACTTATCTTTCTGATTTCTAAGTTAGGGATTATGGTTTGAACAAGATTGAGATCCTACCAGTCTGAAATTTTCCTCTCTACTGAGAACATAAGGAAAGGAAAGTTTATTCCTCTCTGTATTTCTAGCACTGAGCATAATGCCTTGACAATTATAAACATTAAATAAATACTAACTGAATAAATTTTCTTACAGCTATCTCTTTAAGCAATCTAGGTAATGGGAGACAAATTTCCTATTCAATTTACTTTTTAGAATAATAAAACTAAAACTCCTAGGTCAATGACTCACAAACCATGATCTATGGACCACAGGCAATCCAAATTCAATTCATTGCTTGGGTGAAGACTAGATAGATCCTATAGCAAACCAGATTATTAAAGGATGCTGCCCACAGAAACCTGACATAAAAGTGGAAAGCTCACTCTAGGAAAATGTTCTGTGACAAAACTATCTTTTAATAAATGTGTGGCTATTCAATGATTGAGAATCTCTAGATGTCTGTAATGTAGGTAGAATCATATTGATTTGGGTGAGGCAGTGATTTTTGAACCCTGCCTACATTTTAGAATCATAGGGACAGGAGGATGGGTGAAAGCTTTCAAAAGTAACCCCAGGGTCCCAACCCCAGATATTCTAATTCTATTTGTTATGAATATATACGATAACTATGTTTATGTCCTATTTCACGGAATATTTGAAGGCAAGTAGTCATTTCTTTTTCTACAGAAAAGATGGACCATGTGTATTAGAGATTATTTGGAAAAATTTTAATAGACAAGTTGGTGAAAAGAGTGTGAGAATACCTGCAAAAAACCAGTGGGTGGGTTGGGAACAGCATTTCTAGAAATGGGGCCAAGAATGGGAAACGGCATGAGGATTTACGACAATGGTCCCTGATAGAAGAGAAATGATGGCAATAATGGTGAGGATGATGAATATAGTGAGGAGAATTAACGGTTAATTGAGCCCCACTATATAGTAGGAACTGTTTTGTTTTCTTCTTATTAAATTCTCACAAAAAAGTTTAGGAAATAGGTATCAAGTGAGAGTACCCAGTTTCCAGTTCATTGGAACTCGTTTCCTCTCACTCCTACAAATAATTTGGGATACTTTGGTCTTGAATAACTTTTGAAACCTGGAGTCATCAAGATGAAAAATTGATGGACTTGGGAATTCAAAGTTGGTCCAATTACAAAAGTTATTTTCTAGACTGCACTTTTTTAATGATCAGAACACATGACTAAAAGACAGACACATATACACACTCAGTCCTCTCTTGTAAACTGTTGATGTTGTTATTGTCCTTAGGAAGAAGCTAAAAGCACCTTTCAGAAGTCAAAGAGTTCTTTTTCTAAGTTGCCTGGATTCCAGGTGTTCTCAGAATAAGAAGGATATTCAGCCATACCAAGCATGCAAGGCATGGACCTGGTATCATGTGGAACTTGGTGGTCAACCAGAACACTTGGAATGAGTTCGAATCCAGATGTCAGACATTAGGAACAAAATGATGCAGTGTTGATACTTTATTCCTGGGACAACAGTTTATGAACAACTGCTACCTTCAAGTCCCGTAGTCAGATACCTGTACTATTCTGAGTTTAGAAAGAGTCATGTTGGCCTACATCTGTTAATCTCTTTATATAGTCGACCTAGTAGTTTAAAATTCTCAATGATTTTCTGGGGGGGGAAAAAACTGCCAAGGGAGGAATGCCTAAAATTTCCTTCATTTGGCTTCTGAATTATACAGACCTTCCACAGACTCCATCTAGGAAATCTTTCTAATTTTCTCACTTACCACTTTTGAATAACATAAAACAAATCTGTGCTCCCCTGTAGCCAAGACAATGCATGGAGGGCTTCCAGGGTTCCCTGGGAATCATTACTGTGTTTTGGTTTGCTTGGGTTCAGACCCCTTGAGATGGCCCTTGAGTTTCAGGTTCATTTAAACTGCTGAGTTGGGCCTGGTTTCCATCTGCAACCATAAAATTGCTTTGAATTTCTCCAAACTCAGCCCAGGTTTGCTAAAATCTCATCGAAGAGTTGGCTAGGGTTCACTGAGAGGTTTGCAGATCTATTTGATTATTTAGCTGTTCAGAACTCCAATTTCCAAATTGCCAGGTGAGAATTTAACCTGTTTGGAAATTCTCTCATCTGGAGGCACTTGCTTGCTACTCAAGCCCAAGACTAAAAGCTGCCTTTTTTTTTGTTCTTCTTTTGAAGTGTTAAGGTATCTGAAAGGAGAATACATGTCTCCAAATCTCAAAATGCTGCTTGAATTTTTCTTCCAATGAATAGGAAAAGCATTCATTTATCAAACCCTTCCCATCTATGGCATGTGTCCTTGTTACCGTCCTTTTTCATTGGCACTTATGGTGATGTTTTCCAATTGACTCATGTGAATTAAAATTTAGGAAATGTGAATGAACTTGAAAATGTTCTGATTTCAAAATCGATTAGAGACTAAACCGTGTATGGAAACAGTACTGTAGGCAGAAGCAGTTGTGTGCCAGCAGGATGAATACAGCAGAGGATGAATACAGTTTTACCATTAAAAAAAGAAGAATGGAGAATGGAATACATTTTTGAATTTTGGAGGGATCTGCAGGGCACTTGCTAGAAAAGTGGTGTGTCATATGGAAAAAGTTGAGTTCCAAAATTTCAGAAGATTTAATATGATTTTAAAAAATTTGTCTTTTGAAATAAATTTTAGGAACAGTGGGTAATTTCATTTTTCCTTCCCCTCTATTCTCTGCCAAGACTTGCTAAATCTAGCTTAAACTCGGATACCTCAGAACGATTTATATTGAATTTGGAGACATTGTCATCATTATTTTAAAACATATTCTTCACTTGTAATAACTTTTGGAATGCTACTGATCAGCTACTGCTTATCTATATCCAGAGCTATGCATCCAGCTAAAATGAAAACTATAATTAGGATTTGAAATTAGTGTGAAATGATTATGGCTAACATTTAAAGAGATTGTGGGGCACCTGAATGGCTCAGTTGGTTGAGCATCCGGCTTTTGGTTTTTGGCTTAGGCTATGATCTCATGGATGGTGGGATCAAGCCCCACATTGGGCTTTGTCCTCAGTGGGGAGTCTGCTTGAATATTCTCTCCGTCTGCCTCTCCCTACTCTCTTTCCCCACTCCAAATAAATAAATCTTTTAAAAAGCTAAAAGATCATATTGATGGATCTCTAGTATAATTCAATTTTGATGGTGATAAAAATCTAGTTTTACTCTGTCACTAAAAACTCCAATATAGTTGTCATTGCTATAAATCCCACAGTCTAATAATAATTACATAGAGAAAATGAGGAAAAAGAGAAAAAAATAGAATGCAAGGGAACAATAGATGGATAATATATTATTTTATTTTTCCTGGCACATAGCAACTATTTAGATTTTTCTAGATGTGCTTACGAAACAAAACTGTTACCCATATACATTTGAAAATTTTACACCATGCTGGTAAATAGTCCAAATTCAGATAGAGATGCTTTTTAGAAGCTTCATCATTTTGCTTATTTTTATCTTCTCCACAAACTTGAAAATATTTTCTACTTACAATATTAGTCATAATGATTAAGATATGAAATTCTACTGGTATCAAACCTGGACATACTGAATGAAGCCATTGTTGTTCTGAGTCTAGAGAAAAAGTATTTTTCATGGTGTGATCATTTTGTATTTGTCCTCACCATCCACTTAGGCAGGAAGCATCAGTGACTAAACTCCTATCTTTGTCATATGCCAGGAGAGTTTGCTGCTTTCCTCAGGCATTTTGAAAATGAATAGGTGTAATCTAGTATGTTCATTCTTGATCTGGTTCTTTCTGCTCTTCTCCCTTGCATGATACTTCCCTCAAATGATGTAAGATCATTTTTGCCTTTTCCCAGTTTAGCCACTTCTGGATGTATGCTATCCCCAGGACAGGGACCTATAATATTCACAATGAGAGTCAAAATTAAAAAAAAAAAAATTAATGTGAAATCACTCATAACAGAAGATTAGAAAGGAGATGTCTGAGATCAAAACTAGCTTATCTTTCCTAGTTGGAAAGTATTTAAGCAAAAAGGAAAGCAACCCACAATATTTGTGTTTGAGCCTTTAATCCTGTTTTTCTTACTCCAGGAAAAAAATAGAATTGTATTTTTAAAAAAATCTATGTATAAAATTCAGCATTTCTGAATATGCTCGTCTCATAGAAATACTTCCAGAAGTTCTAAAAATAAAGTAAACAAGTTTCCTCTGAAATCAAAGGTTTAATTTATTTTTTTTGTCTGTTTAGGGGAATTTTTTTGCATATAAAAATTCAAAAAAGTCTCTAGTTTGGCTGACCTTTTAAGTAGTTTTATGTTTATTTATTCCTTCTTTCTCTATCAAACACTTATTCATTCATCTATGATACTGTTGACATTATGGGCTGAACTGTGTTCACCCCCCTCCCTCCCAGTGAAAAGTTTGTTTCAAAGTCCACTCCTTCGGGGCACCTGGGTGGCTCAGTGGGTTAAAGCCTCTGCCTTCAGCCCAGGTCATGATCTCAGGGTCCTGGAATCGAGCCCCGCATCCGGCTCTCTGCTCAGCAGGGAGCCTGCTTCCTCCCCTCTCTCTCTCTCTCCGCCTCTCTGCCTACTTGTGATCTTTCTCTCTGTCAAATAAATAAATAAAATCTTTAAAAAAAAAACAAAACAAAGTCCACTCCTTCATTGCTTCAGAACTTGGCCGTATTTGGAGACAGAGTCTTCACAGAGGTAATTAAGTTAAAATAAGGTCTTCAGGGTGGGACTTATTCCAACATGACTTATTCCAATATGTCCTAATAAGAGGAAATGCGGGCAGAGATGTGCATAGAGGGAAGACGAATGTGGAGAGACATAGCATTTCCAAGCCAAGCAGAGACACCCAGACCAGATTCTGCCACTCAGCCCTCAGAAGAAACCAACCCTGCTCATACCTGATCTCACACTTCTAGCCTCCAGAACTGAGATAAAACAAATTCAATTCACTTAATCTGTGGCAATACCCTGAGCAATCAGTTACACATAAGGTACACGGTTCTCAGAGGGAATGCAAAGCATATTCAAGAGATGGGATACTTGACACCAACAAACAAAAATGAGGTAATGAAGGAGAAATTGGGGGTGAGGTGAGGGATGGAAGGGAAGGGACGTTTGTGGAATAGTTACAGAAGGCAAGTTGTTTGACAGGAGTAACCTGGGGTGGAACACACCAGCCAGGGAATGCGAGGGCCTCCCACAAATTGCTGTGAACAAGAATCTTTGTTCAAATCTCTCTCTCATTTCCTTGAGGAGGAAAGAGCTAGGGTGAGGAGTGAAGGACTGACCTGTATTTGCCCCCCCCCCCAAAGTCTCATGATTTCTGTAGGAGGCATCTTCCAAGAAGCTGGCATGTCTAAAAGGCTCGTTTGTCTCTTAAAATATGCAGGGAGTATCTCAGAGGTGCTCTCCTTTTTCAATAACTTAATGATAATGTGTTCCTTAGGCCATAGAGTGGCTGCTCCATATTTTGTTCGTCCCCAAAGGCCATTTCAACAAAGAAGGCAGGTGACGTCCTTCGTTGCCTGCATGAACCAGACGCCTGCCCGGCAAATCCGTGTGTAGTAACAGTGCAGTCTGGGCCCGTCTCTAACATTCTTGGCAGTCTTAAGTTGTCTTATTTAATCTTACCACAGCCCTCAAAAAAGTTAATATTTGGTCTCTTGTACAAGTATGATCAAGAGCATATTTTCAGTAAGTAGCCGAGCCTAGATTTGAAGTCAGAACTCTGTGAATTCTGAATCCCTATTCTGCCTCAACCCCCTGGAAGGGTGAAAAGTGGATCGATTTCTGGCCATTTGAATAAGTGTAGGTTTCTTGATTCCATGGTATTATTTTACTCTAACAAGATTCTGAAGAAATCACCTAGAACAATGGGGCTCGATCTTACTGTGCTGGAGAATCACCCGAGGAACCTCTACAAACAAAGATACCCAAGATCACACCCCCAGAGACTGGGTTTCAACTGACTTGAAGGCAGCAGGCATCAGCATGTTTAGAAGTTCCCACAAATATTCTAACACCCAGTATTGAAATCTACTACAGGAAACAGAAGCTCTACACTACTGGGGGGGGGCTAAGGGGTAAGAATAGGGAATATATACCATTAGTATTCAAAGCAAATGCAACCTATTAAACAGAATTTTTATAATTAGCTAAAGAGAGTCTGCTGATTTAATAGAAATACACAAGGAAATAAAAAAGATCAACATACGACTGGTCATTTTTCCCTCAGAATATTCAATTTGTAGACATTACTGATTATTGTCACCAATTTTTGTCAAACACTGTTTATTGAGATGCCACATGGTCTAACACTAAAAAAAAAAAATGCTGAGAAAATAAAAACCCAGATATGTGTGTTCCATGAATAGTTAACATAATAGGTCTGTGTTTGTATAAATTTTACTTCTTTAGAAATAACTGAAAACCTCTTGTTGAGGATTCTTTATTTATAACATGTTGAGCTATAGTCTATTTGCCCCGCTCTCTGTCACTGCCTCTGATCCAGCCTATTAATATAATGCTTCACTGAGAACTAAATGTTTTCTTTCTTCTTTAGGCTCAGAAATTGAAGTCATGGTTTCACTATTTGAAAAATCCAAAATTCAAGCTGAACATGGATGTTAGTTACACCGCCATGTTTAAACATCTTTTGATAGAAAATGCTTTATTGCCACTGATTCCAAGCCACAAACGTGTTTTGAATCCAATTCAATATATTTCTTATTTGTTTCTGATTTTTCTCTCTTTTTTTTCCTTTTAATTATTATTAGAAGGTATAAATTTCCAGAAAAGCTTGGCCTTGACAAGGCTCCATTATTTGCACATGACAAGGTTTATCAAAAACACTTGGATTTTTCTAAGAAGCCTTTTATGTTTCCTCCATAAAATATAAATAAATGAAAAGGATTAGGCTGAGGAAATGGAGTATAATTCATCACCAATGTGAAACATAGTCAACCGGTTGCAGATGGAACAACGGGAGAACTTGGGATAGTGCTCCAGGCAAGAAAACACTCTTGCTTGTGCCAATAAGACATCTTTAACTTTATTAAAAGAACAGGGTCCTTTTTGTGGTTTGTGATGTCATCTTAACTTATTAGCCTTCTTTTGTTTTTTAGTGTTGAGTATATGTCTAAAGCTGGTTTTGACTCTTGAAAACGTATTATATTCTAGCATGGACCCAAAACTTCAGTAAAGGCTTCTTTCTCCCACCACCTTCCACTCTGTCTCTCTCCCCCTCCCCCGCTCCCCTCCTATCCACCTCCAAAGGAACAGAAAAATAAAAGAATACAGAAAATGTGCAAAACACTGACCACTATAAAGACAGTGGCTCCAAGCTGCACAAAACCCGCGTTTGACAGATTTTACATTTCAAAATCAGTAATTAGTCATTTAAGCAAACATTCACTTTTTGTGTGTATAAATGTAATTTCTCTCCACCCAGACAAAATCAAATATTTTAGTGAGTTTAACCTAAAACATAATGAAATTACTTGGGTTTATATATCTGTCTCTAATTTTGTCTGTACTGCTCACCATGGAGCCTCACTCTTGGTGAAATAGAAATTCATGGCACAATTTCCTTCTAAAATCTGTCTGAACTTTCAGAAATAAGAGACTTTTCAACTCCCATATTCTTTCCCTGAACTTTCATTCCTATATAATAATAATAGAGTGCTTTATAGTATATAAATCACATTTCTGTTTAAAAGTGACCTTCTCCATGACCTTTTTGTCTCTGCCTGTCAGCACGTATTCTTCTAGTAATAATAAGCTCTAGCCAGGAACGACCACTCGAAATTAGACTGATTCCAGGAACCGCCCTTACGAAGTCTGGGATACAGCTCATTTTGAAGTTAAATAACTTAACAGTTTTCTCCTAAACTAGACAAGAACTGGATGTGTCATGTGAAAAAGAGAAAAGTTTACTGACGGTTTTGAAAAGGAGAAAAAAAAATTATGGCAATAGGTTTGCAGTTTGAAATTCCTGTGCAAATGACAATCCAAGTACATTTGCATCATTTTCTGTTAAAACCAGAGTGGGAATTTATTATTTCTCTTTAATTCTACCCCAGTTCTTAGAAGCCATAAAAAATTAGAACTTAGTCTGCTGTCTTTTTAATCTAGAATTCTTCTGATCCCAGAATTCTTTAAAATCTAAAATACTATACCATAATGATTCATTTTAGCAGAACGCATTGTTTCATGAACTGACACATTTTTTTCCTGTGTGTTAACACTCAGTTACAAGATTTTAGTGCAAACACCACAGGCATACAATTCTCTGATTTTAATATTTTCCCAATAAAACCGGCATCCTTAATGGCTGTCACAACTATATTATTTATTTAGAAGAAAGGGATACAAGACTGAGTTCTTAGAAGCTATGCCTCAGAAGCACTTGAAACTGGCTGATAATAGATGGAGAGGCATTTTTTTCCCCTTTCAAGTAAATGATTTTTCTTTTAAACCATGGGTGTAAATTTTATACGAATTTTATTTCAGAGTGAATCATAATGAAAAAGGAGCTCTCTTTCATTAGGTCAATTTATATTTCAACCTAGTCTCATTCAAGGTTGGCTTTTAACTAGAAGCTAATTGGTCTTCCCTAAATATACATTTAGAGAGGCATGGGAGACCACTGTGTGATGGTCCAAAATGTAAATGACTTGCATACTATGGAAGGTCTTTCTGATAGAAGAAATAAAGGAGTAACATGGGGCTGCCTCCAAGATCACAGAGGCACAAAATTCATCCCTCTCTCAAATCTTGGAGATGATCCGTATTGCCCAGACTGCTTCAGGACATGTAGATAGATCCAGCATAGTGAGAGGAACCCGGGTCAAAGATCGGGGAAGATCCAACACACTGGGTCTCCCCTTGGATGCTCACATTTCATAGCATGAACCCTCATACCTCCCACTGTATTAACACTTAATTTCCTAGGAATAGTGTTCTGTGGGACACTAATTTGAAACTCATCACTTTAAGAACAATGGGACACAATTCAGAGAAATAAAATACCACTTTTCAAGATCTCATAGAGAGCAGCCTTAGAAATCCAGCCTCTTAATTTGCACACGCCTTTTGTGGGCAGACCACCTGTACACAGGTGACCTCATTGCTTGTGATCTGCCCATATCCTTGCTTGATGGACTGAGATTTCCTCATGAAAGGCAGTTTATCTGGGAAACTATGGGCCACGGGTCACATGAATGATCATGGTAATTGTCGAAACGCAAACCTTTCAATAACAACCTATCCAGTCACACACAAAGACACATGGCTATATTCACTGGTAAGATGAGTGCAATAGAAGATAAAAGACCCCAACTCATATGCTGAGACCCTGCCTTTAATAAATATTATCCTAACATCTGGTTCATTGGCTGAGCTCCCCTGGGTATCTTCAAGTGGACCCAGCATCTCATTTTCTTTCCCTGGAGCTTATGACAGTTTGGGAAGCACAAACTGTGGGTAAGATTCTTTCTTCTTCCCTAACTCACATCTGTGTAGAACATTGATCTCTTTCAAATAATACTGAATGAGCTCACAAGTCAACCCCATTGCTCAAAACATTAGAGAGCACTGAGATCTAGAGATATTAACTACTCTTGCATGGGATTCCTCTGTGAGCCAAAGTTCAAAAGGAACCATTGATGGATTAGAAGAACCCTTAATGGTGAGCAGAGAGAAGCTGCCAGCAATTGCTGGCCCATGATACTCACCACTGTCCTGGCCGCCCCTGTCAGCAACTTTCATCTGAATCCTTTGAATATTCACAAGGGGCCAGGTGGGAGATAGCCAGGATATATGGAATCTTGAAGGTTGAGTGTAAAGAGGATGAACTGGCAGGTGGCCGTTGAATTATTGAGCTGTACTCTCTTGTTTGTGTCAGCGGCAAGCGATTCTTCTTTGTCTCTGTCTCAGAGACAAACTGCAGGCCCCAGGCCTATCAAAAACAGTGACGTGGAGCCATAAAGAACTCCATGGAGAAAAGACAAATGTTGCTTCTTTTCTTTATGGAAGTGATTGTTGATCAACTCACCACATTTAAATACCAAGGCAAAACAACGCAGATGCAAAAACTCCTATGGATCCTTAGTCACGTGTGGTACTGTTTCTCTTCAATACCAGCTCTAAACTTCTGCAGGATGTAGTACTTTGTTTTATTGTTCCCTTTGAGTCCAAATTCTAGCACAGTGCTTCTCAAAGTTCAATGTGCCTACTAACCACCTAGGGATCATGGTAAAACTCAGATTCTCATTCAAGAGGCCAGGGCTGGGGCCACAAGCTGCTAGGGGGTCTGCTGCTGCTGGCTGACCACCGCATTTGGAGCATATCATAACCACGACTGAGTTGCTACAATTGTCAGGGTTACACATTTGTGATCCAATCCTTGAGCAGTAGATTGAATTTCCAAATAGTTGTTTTGAGTCGGTATTAAAAGGAGCAAAGCTTGCTCTTCTCAAGTAGGAAGAATCTTATTGAGGGTAATTGAATGAAATGAGGACCTTTCAATTCAATCCTTCCCTTTCATTTATCATCATAGCTCATGAGCTTCAAAAATTCTCAACTGAAAATGAATGATATAAAAAACACCATCGCAAGCAGGTTTTGAGTGCCACTTGTTTGAACTTTTGCTCCCCTCTAAATACCAGTACAGATATTATACCTTAAGAGCACCTCCAAACTCTTTTTTTTTTTTTTTGGTCGACTTCACCTTAGACCAAGCCAAATATCAGGAAGGGAATTAGGTCAACATTCCAATGAGTTTTTGTATATTTTGAAATTTGATCCATTTTTATTCACTTCAAACAATATAAAGGTTAAACTCTGCATTTGAAAAATACAATTTAATCATGAATACTTATCCCAGGCAGTCATCTTGTGAATGTATTCCAAGGTGTTCCCTCAATCCCTTCATTTTGAACATCTAAATACAATTTTCAAAAACCAAACAGTGCTCTGACTAAGTTGCTGAATTAGCCAGATGTGTTTTAACTTTTGTAACAAAGAATAGGAAGGGTGCCAGACAGCCTCAGCACTTCTAAGGATTAGTGATAAATATGGCCTTACTCATCAGCAAGAAGCAGCATAAGACCCAAGGCTTTCTTCTTATGTTCCAATGGCAACTTAATGATCCAAACCCAAGATGACTTTTATGACCTGCTTTCATAATGATCCTGGTCATTTTAGGTGGGATCGATCTTTCCTTCCCAGTATTAGGGAATTTTTAAGTTGAGTTTGTGTACACATTTCTATCTTTTTTCTAGACTGTAAACTGTTTGAGTTTAGGAATTTGTCCTCTTCATCCAGGCATCTCTCAGAGAACCTAGCATGGAATCTGACATAAGGAAAGATCCCACACATATGTTTATGGAACTGAAGCTCATCCCAAAGGCTATTTTATAAAGAATCTAATATAAAGCAAGAAAAATCTAAAATGATATTCTTTATATAAAATGCTATTTCTTCTCTATTTTGTAAAGATCTTGTGGGAACTTTAAGTCAGGATAAAACAGCGCAGAAGTTGACCCAAAGTGATTAAGAAACTGTTAGAGGGGGACAGTGAGCTTTCAGGGTAAGGCCAGAAGGACAACAGAGATAAGATTTAAACAATTTGCTCTGGGGCCCTGAGTACTTGACACTAGGTCAACAAAATTAAAGAAAACTATACTGACAACAACTGCTATATATGTATATAATTAGAAGGTGTGGTGACTTTACTTTCTAATTTCATTATCATCTTTCTAGAATGCTAGGCGTAATTATATAGAAGAAAAGGTAAAAAACACCTACGACTTTGTTTCCCTTGATATCCTGCGATAGTCATTCAAGTACACGATTCTTACCATTATGCATGTGAGGTCTGTTTAAAAATCAAAATCCACTCAAATGCAAAACTGCAGGATGACTACTGGGTTTCAACAGAGAACAAACAGTAAGGCTTGTTAGTTTACTTCAATCAAAAAGTAATGTTAATCACATGAGGTTATTTTAAACATAAATGCTGTGTGTCTTTAG
Organism: Ailurus styani; assembly: GCA_002007465.1. NCBI lineage: Eukaryota > Metazoa > Chordata > Mammalia > Carnivora > Ailuridae > Ailurus > Ailurus styani. The sequence goes on along the minus strand of LNAC01000403.1, from coordinate 995,146 downwards.
CTCCTTTTCTCTCATTGACTCTGCTACCACAAACGGCTCATTCCCCACATACCCCTTTAACTTTGACTGTCCTCTGGAATCCCTTCCTCCCTCACACTTCTTCCTTCTCTCTTGTTATCAAATAGTGATACTCTTCCATCATCTCTTTCATTTCAGGAAGGACTCTGCTATGGGACATGAAGTCAACTTGGGATTACTTTACAATGGAACCTTCCCGTCAGTCCCACTGCAGAAACGTAAATTGTAATGGCATTTAAGTGAGATTTACATAAAGGTGATAATTGACAGACAGAAGCATCAAATGCTATCAATTGCCCTTATTATCTTGAGCATTAAAAATCCAGTGTGCTTTTTGTGTTTGTGTTTGTAGAACACTTCTGGGAAATGGGGCCAATGTTATATATATTCTTTTCTTTGCTGCTAGATTCATTGTTGTTTATCAAAACATACACACAGAGACAGTATCCAACAGTGCAAATAATGTGCTCCTGGTATATTCATGCTGGATAAAAACTCTTTGTTGTTCATGTATCTGGGGACCAGAGCTTATATTTGCTTAATCTCAGGCTTTATTACTTCTTTCCCTAATTCTATCAATAGTTTAATGAAGGGTTAAGCTGCTATATGTATGTAATTTCTTTAGTTCACTACTAAAAGGGAGCATTGGCCTTAACAGAATTTTAAATTAGTCTTTTGAAATTAGGACAAAACTCAGCTTTAAGTTTATTCAGACTTTTGCCATCTCTAGGATGTTTGACATACATAGAGATGCAGAGTGGCATGAACACTTCAAATGTCCTAAAAAATTAAAACAAACAAACCTTTAAATAATTCACAAGTTAGATATCCGTAAGGAAACTTACTTCTTGGCAAAGGTATGACCTCAGAGCTATAAACCCTTACCTTCTAAGGGCATAAAACAAATTATAAAAGGACTAGGTCTCCATTCTCAAGGTGTTAAAACAAGTTTATGTCCTAAGAATTGATTTTATTTCTGCACTGGGTCATTAATGTAGCCTCGTTTTACCTACTGAGATAGTTCCTCAGTATGAACTGCTTAATGACATCATCATTAACTTGGTTTTCATTTAATCTTTTCAATATGTTCGTTTTTACAGGGTAAAGGTTATATTTAGAAACTTATTAGTATCAGAACCCACTGATGTTCTTTCTCAAACACATCTTGTGGCAAATTTCTCTTTCTATTGGGAGAAACGAGTTCTTTTTACATTACCTTTTCCTTCTGTCTGGAGAAGATAAACAGCTTTATACATATTTGTGACATTAGAGTTTATGAAATGTGCCTTACCTATAAACTAATTGAAAAGTCTTTGAAAAACAATAAAGCTTTGCTCCGATTCTTGAGTCTAAACCAAGATGAGGATGATTTACAACTGACCTCAGTTGAGAGCTACAGTAGCTTTGTTGGTTCTCTCTCTCAATCATTTCATAAAGCTCATATTCATATTCAGACTTGAGTAACAAAGCTTGTTAAGATCCTTACATGTATATTTTCCTAGAAGTTGTGCTGAATAACTTATTTAAGTCACTGCCATATTTATTGCACCACTGAAAACCTGGCATTTGTAAATATTTCTTATTTTTATAGGGTGATTATAGGGTGCTATGCCTTACACAAAATTCTCTTACAAGATTTCTCTATTCATTGGCGAATACGTAAAGTATTTGGCATCCTTATTTTTTTTCAAAATTCAAAAGATCAAAAGAAAAGAAAAGAAAAGAAACACAAGAACATTTCCAAACTAATAATATACTTGAAATGAACATTGCTGTGCTTTCTTAATACTAAAGTTGACTAAATTCTCTTAAAACTGGCAGGATTCCTAGTCTGTCTCAACTGAAAGACCAAATCCACCAAACAGTTTGAATTTCCTCAAGTTAAAATTCAGTCAAAACATAAAGGATTATATACTATCTACTGTGAAAATCAACAAAATCAAGACTTGACCTCATCTGAAAGACCAAGCTTCTAAGAGCATGGTCTTCAAACTGAAGAAAGAGTTCTGAATAACCAGCATTAATTTCTCTAACAATTTAAGATATTCTATGATATGGGCCAGGCACATGTCAGAACAAAGTGTATATACAACATGTTGCATTTACTTAAAAAAATATTTTTCTGGTTATTTCTTTTTTAAAACATCGATTTCCTTCTTAGATAATAGTCACAGAATATTTTTTCCTCGTGATTTTTATATTTCATGATTATATGTTCATTTCTCATTTTTTCAGTGCATATTTATTGTGTATGATCTATATTCATTTATATCCATACAAATATATATCTTTATAATATTTGTGTCATATTAATTATATATGTGTGTATGCTGGACACTATTCAGGTTCAGCGTGAAGAGAAAGTGCCCAATTAAGATTTGCTATGAAATCAGAAAGGGTTAAATGAAAAATACTCTTCAAACAGGAAGCAAATGACTTAAAGAATCTAAAAGCAACTGTATTCAGATTCCATTTTTACTGAAACTCTTCATGTTTACTTTCCCCTAACCTTCAATTTTCCTCACTAGCTGCACTCCCTGAAGAAACTATATGTTTCTAGAATCCTTATTTTTTTATAGATTTTATTTATTTATTTTTACATGAGAGAGAGAGAGAAGGAGAGAGAGCACAAGCAGGGAGAGCAGCAGGCAGAGGGAGAGGGAGAAACAGACACACCACTTGAGCAGGGAGCCCAATTCTGGACTTGATACCAGGACCCTGGGATCATGACCTGAACAGAAGGCAGATGCTTAAAGGATTGAGCCACCCAGGTGCCCCATCGAATTCTTGTATTTTTAATAGGGCTTCTCAATGGTAAACAATAACAATTAAGAAAATGCTGTGATGAATCAAGTCAATGTATCAGTTAATTTAGTAGATCAGCCAGTACCCCACAGGGAAATAACCTACTCAAGTGGGCCAACCGACAAGAGCTTAATGAAGGAACTATTGATGAAAGTATGGGCTGGGTTCAAAGACATGATGAAACCAACAACCGGAACCCACCAACACCTGGTGGGGACCAACAGAGGGAAGCGAGAGACAGAGCAGGGTATGGTCAGGACTGCCATGTCCTGGAAGAGGGACCCCTGACAGAAGTCTTGGCCTTAGACAGAGGAACACAGCCATTGTCAGGCTGATCTGAGCCAGGAAGGGAAGAAACTGAGGAGGGAAATGCCTCCTCCACTCTCTGATGTGCCTGCAGTGTTTTCTGAGAGCCAAGGCCAAGCAGCAGCCAGAGGTCAGGGGGCCCTATTAATGCAGTCCATGGACATTAGTTTCCTGAGGTCCAGAGCCTATTGAAAAAAGAGGGAAGAATGGAACTGGGAGGGCAAAGACTATCCAGCACGGTTAATTACAAATAATAATTCCAAATAAGTAAGTCCTGGGATGTAATGGACAGCATGGGGACATAGAGTTAATAACACTGGATTGTATATTCGAAAGTTGCTAAGCAAGTAGTTTTTTTTTGAGAGGGTTGGTCAAGGGGCAGAGGGAAAGGGAGAGAGAGAAACTTAAGGAGGTTGCATGCCCAGCCAGGAGCCCATCACAGGGTTGGATCTCATGACCCTGAGGTCATAAGCTGAACTGAAATCAAGAGTTGGATGCTTAACTGACTAAGCCACCCAGGCACCCCACCAGCAAGTAGTTCTTGTCATAAGAAAAAAAATTGTACTGTTGTGTGGTAACAGATATTACTTAGACTTTTTGGGGTGATCATTTATAATATATACAAATATCAAATCTTTATGTTGAATGCCTGAAACTAATATAAGGTTGCATGTCAATTATATTTCAATTTAAAAAATGTAAGAGTTCCTACTCACAAAAGGCAAATCCATAGAGAAAGAAGGCAGACTAATAATTGTCAGAGGCTGGGGGAGGGGGCGATGAGTAGAGAGCTTAATGAGATTTCCTTTCAGGTTAATACAAGAGTTATGGAACTAGGTAGCAGTTCCAGTGATGTTTGTACAACTTTCGGTGCACGTTGAAATCATTAAAATGGTAATTTTTTTGTTATGTGTCTTTTATCACAACTTAAAAAAAAAATCTTATAGGACAACTTGAACAAAAAAAGAAAAGTCCCTTCACCTCAGATGTAAGACACAATTATATCTAGTATTTGTCTTAAAAATTGAAAATTGGGAACGTTTGTTTTAAGTGAAATAGGCAGGTCCACTGAACAAAGTGCCAATTAAACTGACATAAACCCAAGAACAGTCCTGTTGACCTAGTTAAGAATATTTGCAAATTTGTGCAAACTTCACAAAAACTTCACATACACATTTCCCACTTTGAGATTTAGTTTTAAAAGATAGCTATTCTTCATAATATGTACCTTCTCTATCAATTTTCATTGGTAGCAAATCAGTCATATCACTGATGTGTCCTTTTCCAAGGCTTAGAATTCAGTAGCTGGTTCCACTGTGGGAATAGAGAGATTAAAAATATTGGAGAGTTAAGCTCCAATTTACATGAACCCAATTGTGGTTTAAAGCAACTAAATAAAAGTACTGAAGTATAAGACTTTTTATGGCTCACATGAGGAAACAATTCCAAACCACTGTTTTCTCTAACAAGGAATTCCTTCAGTGTGTTTTGGAAACAATTCTATAAATGTCAGTGTGTTTTATGCTAATTCTTCATATACAATGCATTAATTTTATGGGGATTTAAATCACTAGGTTTTATTATTTCTTTTACATTGTGTGCTTCTTTGAGAAGAAACATGACTCCTTGATTTATCTTCATACAATGCTTTAATTGTTGACTGATACAGGGTTTTTAATAACAGGTCAAGTTCTTTGGAACGGAGTTTGCTGATAACTTTTGTATAGGTGCCAAACTCAAGACTCCCATCAGGGTATATGTATGCCTTCATTAGATTAATAGTGTCCTCTTGATTGGAGGATGGTTTAAAATAATTTTGAGGTTCCTTTCAGGGCTAATATTCTATTTTTGACTTATAAACTTGCATTTTTTAAACTATTTTATTCATTTATTTGACAGAGAGAGAGATCACAAGTAGGCAGAGAGGCAGGCCAAGGGAGAGGGAGAAGCAGGCTCTCCGCCGAGCAGAAAACCCAATGCGGGGCTTGATCCCAGGACCCTGAGATCATGACCTGAGCTGAAGGCAGAGGCTTAACCCACTGAGCCACCCAGGTGCCCCTATAAACTCGCATTTTAAATGCTTAAACACACACACACACACACACACACACACACACACACGCACACGCACACGCACACGCACACATGCACAATCTCATTGAATATTGAATTCTTACAACACTCCTAGAGGCAGGGCAAGGTTTTTTTTCCCTGTTTTGTAGATGAGGAAACTAAAGCTTTGAGGGATTATGTGATTTGTTCAAGACCAAGCCAGGATTTAAGGCTAGTTCTTTTGATTTGAAGACTACCGCACTGTCAAATCTGGAATTGTATCCTGTAGAGATGGACAAATCTTCTCTATCTGTATTCCAGGGAAGATATACCTATCATATCTAAAAGTTTCCTTTTAAGCTTTAGACTGGATCAAAAGATTAGTTTCCTCTCATTTATTGAACTAAATTAAAGGAGACTAATAGGGTGGGTTTAGTTTTGTGAGCCTATATCTTTTATGGATGAATGAAGATGGTCTTCAATGAACTATAAAAGCTAACAATATTCTAACAATATTTATACAAAAATAATTTCATATTTGTTAATAATCACAAAAATAAAAATCTACCACTGCCTAGATTTTAGTGTTTATCCTTTGAATATTGTATCATTTTCCTTTTTATAAAATGTACAACTTGTTTTCACTGACATAGATCATAAGATATAGATTATGAACATTTTCTTTGACAAAACATGTTCTCCTGGCATAATTTATGATCATATATATTTTATAGTGTTTCATCTCAAAAATGTGCTCTAATTCCCTTAGCCAATTTCCTTTTGTTTGTCATTTCAGTTGTTTATTTTATTATTTTTTTTCAGAGAAACAAATTATGTCATCAAAATCTTGATATAGTTGAGATAACTTCCTTAGGCTACTGTCCTAAGGACTTGTGCATTTTAAAGACTTTGGGAAAAAATTTGCGAAGGTTTTCCCCGTAAGTCATATGAAAACTTATACTCTGAAAAACAGTACCTGACATTTATAATTCCTAATCTCACTGCCAATATTTTCAAAATTTTAATATTTGCTTATTTGGTTGTTGAAAATGTTGTTTTGTTCTTTTTTTATTGCCACGATCTTTAGTGATAGGGATAAGGGATTTTTTTTTTCCTGTCTTTATCTTTTTCCTCCTTTCGTACATATTTATTGGTTGTGTTTGTCTTTGGGGCATACATTCTTTACATTTTTTAATGTGAATGCATTTGTTTTTATGTTTAGAAAGGTCTTCCTTATTCTGATATTATTAAATATTTATCTCCATTTTCTTTTACTACTATGATTTTATTTTGATGTACATATAATATCTAGACTGTATCTTGGTATACAAGTATAATTTTTCTTACTTTTTAAATATAGTTTAATGGATTGCAATGCCAGCATCATTTACTTAAAAAAAATTATTTCTCCATATTTTTCCCCAAATATACCATATTTTTCATGTATGCAATACTTCTTTCTATACAAATGAATTTATTTTTGTGGGCATCTATTCTATCCCATTAATCACAATGATAATTCTGGATCTACCCTTTCCCTGCTTGTAGTTGTCTTAAAATATTTTTTTATTACCTAATAATAAAAGTCTTCTCACATTATTTTGCTTTCTGAATTATTCTTTTGGTTATTTTGGCTACTTTTTCTTTCAGATGAAATCCAAAACCACCCTGCAGAGTTTTAAAGGCCCTCTTTTGGGATACTAATTGAAATGATCTTAAAGTTAAAAACTGGTTGGAGGAAAAAAATAGATAATTTTCTGTATTAACTCATTTAGTTATGTACTTATTCATTTATTCACTTAACAAATATTTACTGATTTATTTCTATTTCCCCAGGACTATATCTGACAAAGAAGGGCAGGAGCCTGGGAACATGGGCTAGTTTGCCAAGAATTCTAGGAGGGTGTCTATCATCCATCAGTAGTTCCCTAGGGAGTCCCAGGAGGGGTTTTTTTTTATTATTATTTTTATTAGTTTCAGAGGTGAACTTTAGTGATTCATCAGTTGCATACAATACCCAGTGCCCATTCCATCAGGTGCCCTCCTTAATTCCCATCACCCAATTACCCCATCCCCCCACCCACCTCCCCTCCACAACCCTGTTTGTTTCCTAGAGTTCAGCATCTCTTAGAGTTTGCCTCTCTCTCTATGCTCATCTTATTTTATTTTTCCTTCCCTTCCACGATGTTCATCTGTTTTGTTTCTTAAATTCCACATATGAGTGAAATCATTGGTATTTGTATTTCTCTGACTGACTCATTTCACTTGGCATAATACCCTCTAGTTACATACATGTTGTCGCAAATGGCAAGATTTCATTCTTTTTGATGACTGAGTAATATTCCATTGCAGGAATAGACTCCATCTTTATCCATTCATCTGCCAATGGTCAGCTGTACTCTTTCCATTGCTTAGGTATTGTAGATATTGCTGATATAAACATTGGGATGCAGGTGCCCCTTTGAATCACTATGTTTGTATTCTTTGGGTAAATACCTAGTAGTGCAAAGGCTGGGTCATAGGGTAGCTCTATTTTTAACTTTTTAAGGACACTCCTATTGTTTCCCAGAGTGGCTGCACCAGTTTAGATTCCCACCAACAGTGTAAGAGGGTTCCCCTTCCTCCACATCTCGCCAACATCAAACTCATTGAAAGGAACCAGGCCCTGGAGCCAAAGTTCCTTAAGGGATTGCTATGCCCCAGTAGGTTCAAGAAGTCCTAGGCTTTTGTCTACAAAGGCAAGAGAAACAAAAGACCCAGAAGTTCTTAAGCCTTCTGGGGTACACATGTATACATGCACATACATACGTATCCATACATATCCATACATATGTGTATGTGTATATACATGTATGTGTCATATATACAACACTTGTGTATATGTGCATATATCTATATACCCAATATATAACAGACAAAATGTTGGTATCTTCTAATAGGATGAACTCATAGATACAATTTTAGAAGTACTAAATAAATGGAGAAATGAGCAAATCAACAATGCTTTTTCTCTGGATTATAGCTGCTTTATTTTTCCATTGCTGCATTTCCATATTTTCCAGTTTAGTATCTATTAGCATGTATTGTTTCTATATTCTGAAAAAAGTACTTTTCTGATATATGTTGTCTTTAAAAACTCTTTAATAAGCATTATTTTTAAGAGAAAGTAGAAACAAATTAGCTTGTAAATAGAGACTCACAGCAACAAGATTTATAAAACAAGGTGCTCATATAGAGATAAAATTAGTTCACCTATAGTAACTGGAGAAGCATGAATCATATATTAAATTTATCAAGTATGGTTTTTTAATATCCATTAATAAAATTTTGTTCTATATGAAAAATAAGGCACGTCTACAGAAAAGAAATGGCATCCAAATTGATAAATCACTGTGTCTCTGTTTCTTTTTGTCTACCTATGGTTTTTCCTGTCTCTGTCTCTGTCTCTGCCTCTCATACACACACACACACACTCTACAATACCATTATAGAATACCACTTGGTCCACTAAAGCAATTTAACAGAGTTCAGAGGCCTAGCATCTAAAGCCGACAAAACACATGTATACATCCCCTTTGAGTCACCTAAAAGCCTTGAGAAATTGACTAGGCCATAATCCATATCTTCCCATTTAACAGATGAGGATTCAGGCTTGTCAACTTGACCTAGGGCTATGTTTCCCAAACTAAGTGTGTACCCAGAATTAACCTCCTAAGGGTGCATTGGTAAAGTAGTATAGGCCTCACCAATTAATTTAGCATCTTGGAAGGGGAACCAACTAATTGCTATGCCTTAAAAGTGTCTCATAAATTTTGAATGTGGATCCAGGATCAGAAGTAAAGGAGCAAAATTTTGATTTTCTGACTTGAATTCCTATGCTAATTTTATTGCACTTCCCACAAGGGATATATTGTGTAAATACACAAGTCTTAAAACATATAGTTTCTTGCAGTTGTCTGAGATTTTGCATCTTAAGATATTTTCCCCTATCTGTAGTGGTACAGACTGGAATGTTTCTTGTTATTACAAATCTCTTAAGAAAATATCAATTTATCTCTAACCCTAATGAAAGGATAAATCTAGTATCCAAAGCTTATTTATGCATCAGATATAAAAAGTCATTAAGAATTTTCATTGTAGGGCACCTGGGTGGCTCAGTGAGTTAAAGCCTCTGCCTTCGGCTCAGGTCATGATCTCAGGGTCCTGGGATCAAGGCCCCCATCGGGCTCCCTGCTCGGCAAGGAGCCTGCTTCCTCCTCTCTCTCTGCCTGCCTCTCAGCCTACTTGTGATCTCTCTCTCTCTGTCAAATAAATAAATAAATAAAATCTTAAAAAAAAAAAAAGAATTTTCATTGTACCTTTCTCTCTAGACTTGGAAAATAAAACTTTTGACAAATTTAGGAGGGAAAAGAAATAAAATCATTTGCCAAAGTTTATTTAAATATGTCATGTTAATATACTTTAAGTATTCCACAGTCAATTTGAAGATAGTTATTTATTATTTTAAAGCAAAAATATTTTATATGATTGTTTAAAATCCTGCCTTGAGGTTAAATGTTCAAAAAATTTAATAGCTATCAGATATTAATTTTTAATAACTATACTAACAATGAGTTAATGACCATGCTTAATAATTCGTATACTAAATTATACATCCAATCGAGTTTCTTCTTTATACATTCATCGAGCAAGTAATAGTGATATTCATATTATTTTAATATATGTCTTATCTGGCTAAATTCCTGAAGCCTGTTTCCAAGGCATTTGGAAGCTTTTTGTGGAAGAGTTGATGTTTGGCAATGGTGCTTCATTTCCTTAAATGTTCCATAGTACCAATTAATTAGTCTCACAGGGTAGAGACCATAGAATTTATTATAGCTGCTTAGAAGACTTTCATTTCATCAGCAAAATATTAGAGATGTAACCAACATCTTGTTTATGTTGCTAAAAATGTTTAATATAGACCGGCACTTGAAACTGAATTTTCTATAACAAAATAAAAAGATGAGTTAAAAATATTTTCCATAACAAATAGCAGGTGAGAATGTAACCTCAGTTCAAAAGTTGAATGACACTAAATTGATACAGTACCAAAGAGCTTTCTTCCTTCTTTTTCTATTAAAAAGATAATCTTAGATTCCGATTTCAGGATGCATCATTTTCATATTGACATGGAGAAAGGATTCATTCAGAAGAAGGCGATTTTATTTAATGGAAGAAGTACCTCAGTTGTGAGGTTAGCAAGAGCTAGGTTCAAATCTAGATCAGATGTTTGGTAGGTGTGTGAACTTTAAGCAAGTTTCTTACAGGCTCTAGGCTTCAGATTCTTCCTTGCCAAATGGAGATAAAAGTATCTACTTTGTATATTCGTTCAGGATTCCAAAAGATGGAAAACATAAAACAAGGGAAGCAGGTTGAAAATATGTATTTATTTTTTTTTCATTGATGTCAGGAAATCTTGTAGAATTTGGATTGAATTTGATTTTAGTCAGATATCATCTTGCAATATATGAAACTTATTTCCAGTTTTTTCTGAACATGTTGAGAGCAGAGGGCATAGGTCATGTTTTAATGTATCTTTTCCTGTATAACATAATAAAGATGAGAAACCTTATTGAGCAAATAAAGGTATGAATGTATTTAGTTATATATTTATTAAAAGATTTCTCTTTGTAACATTATATTAAGAACAATAGAGTAGAAATAATTCTTAAATTATGGTAAAACCTTGAGCTTATAAGGGAACTATAGTATGAATTTTGACTTCAAATGGAGAAACTTTATTGCATCTCTACAGTCTTAGATTCTTCGCTTTGGGCAGTGATTGACTCTAATACAATTAACAATGAGTAAACTGTAAGAGACATAGTTTAATTTATTGCTTCCAGGAACCCATTCTCATGGCAGGGAAGTATGCTGCTGTGACAGATTACAAAATGGTAGCTCACTTTCCCTCCCTTCCCTCCATCCCTGCACCATGTGCCAGAGAAATTTGCAGTATTTTCTCCCTGTGGGGGAGATCCTGGGCCATCCTTTGTCACCAGGGTCAACCACATGAGTAGCTTTGGTCAAAGGGACATTAATAGACGGGATAAAGCATGGGCTTGAAATGAGCTTGTCCTCAGGCTTGCTCTTTCATGCTTCAGACATTGTCATGAAAACATGCCAGTGCTGGCTTGCCCAATCCTAGGAGACAGACACTTTGGGCAGAGTAACCCCACTTCCCCAGCTGACAGCCACCTGACACCCAGACATCTGAGAAAGCCCAGCCGGATCAGTACAGTGCTCTATCCAACCTTCAGTTTTCCCCCAGACATCCGAACACAAATCAATTGCTGTATACCACTCACGTTTTGTGGTTGTTTTATGCATATACATAATACCTTATTACGGCAGTAGCTAACTACAACAGCTATCCTTAAAAATTACTTTAAAAATAATTAAAAAGGAGGTGCCACCCCTAGTGCGGTTGCAAGCTTCCAATTCATGCTTTTGCAGGGGTGGTGATCTCAGGGTCATGGGATCAAGGCTCATCTCCACCTCTGATTTCACTGCAGAGTCTGCTTAAGACTCTCTTTTCCTCTCCTTCCGCCCCTCCCCCAGCTCTAAAATAAATAAATAAATATTAAGAAGAAGGAGGAGGAGGAAGAGGAGGAGGAGGAGAAAGTGAAGAAGAAGAAGGAGGAGACGAAGAAGGAGAAGGAGAAGAAGAGGAAGAAGAAGAAGGAGGAGACGAAGAAAAGGTCGTGTGGTAAGCTGAGAAAATATCCCAAAGTAATGTATTGTATGTCTGCTGTGGTTTTATTTTACTTTTACAAAACCTTATAAAATAAGTATAATAATGCCGGATTTTAATATATCATTGTTTCAATAGGGGTACGGAAGGGTGACTCCTGGGGCGACCATCCACTGAATGTGCAAGTTTAATTATCTACAGCTGGAACCTAAGCAAGACACTCCCCAGTGCCCAGAAAATCTCACGGTAGTAAGACGAGCCTTTGTGTAAAAGCTAAATAAATATTTTCAAAGGATTAAGTCACATATAGTTAAGCTTATGGACATGAAACTCTTGAACAGACACTGATGCCAGAGGCATTTTTCTTTCACACGGCTTTTGTAGCTATAAGTCTTTTTTTTCTAAAAATAGCAGCAGATCGATCCATAAATGTTCACATTCTCTCATTACTTTAAATCCCTCCCTTGCCCACCAGCTCCGAATCCTGACGGCTCGCCCCAACTCCAGACAAATATATCCAACTGCCTGCTAGACATTTCCAACTGGAGGTCTGTGAGGCACCTCTTACTCAACATATCCAAAGAGAAAGCCACTATTTTTCACGGAAAACTGACAGCTGGATTTCCTGTCTCTCTGACCGGCTTCACCCATCACCAAGCCAAAACTTGAGAGTCATTCTTCATGCTTCCTTTTCCCTCAGCTCCCCTCCCCCAGACCTTATCAGAACTGAAGTTCACACACTCCCCAAAACTATTCATCACGATTTGCTCGGCTTGCAGGAGCCCAGCTATTTGTATTTCAGTAATCCATATTGATCACGAAAATATCAAAGTCATTCGTTTTCCACAATAATTTGGTGGAGATTACAACACAGCCCTAGAGCAGAAAAACGTGAGGCCTTATTTTTAAACAATAATGCCAAAACTGTTTTTTTCCTCCATCAGAATTCACATTTATTGGAGACAAATTCAAGTATACAACATACAGCCTCAGTATGTCAAACTCGCTTTATCCTTAAAAGAATTTAGCATAGTACCCTTTGACAATCATTTTTAAAAAAATATTTACATTAAAAAAACAGTTTACCCACTTCTCCCACAACCTACTCCCCCCTTCTGGCAACATACAATCTGTTCTCTGTATATATGAGCAAGGTTTTATTGCCTAATTGATTTATTGATTGATTCCACATATAAAAGATCATATGGTATTTATCTTTATCTGACTTATTTCACTTAGCATAATGCCATACTGTTACAAATGGAAAGATTTCATTTTTATAGCTAAATAGTATTCCATTGTGTTTCTGTATATATACATACATACATATATGTATATAAATAAATATATACTCATTACATATATTTTATTATATATTAATTTTAAATAATAATTTATATAAATATATAGTATATAATAATTTATATATATAATATGTAAATACATAAATATACATAAATATATACATATACATTTATATACAGTTATTTCTTTATCACCCATTGATGGATACTTGATTGTTTTCATATTTCGGTTATTGTAAATTACGCTGCAACAAACATGGGATTGCGGGTATCTTTCCGAGTCAGTTTTTTTTGTTGTTGTTGTTTTAGGTTTTTTTTTTTTTTAGATTTTATTTATTTATTTGACACAGAGAAAGAGAGATTACAAGTAGGCAGAGAGAGAGAAGGAAGCAGGCTCCCTGCCGAGCAGGGAGCCCGATGTGGGGCTCCATCCCAGGACCCTGAGATCATGATATGAGCCGAAGGCGGAGGCTTTAACCCACTGACTGAGCCACCCAGGCACCCTAGTTTTTGTTTTTGATAAATGCCCAGAAGTGGGGTTGCTGGATCGTGTGGTAGTTCTATTTTTAATATTTCGAAAAAGCAGGGTGCACAAATTTACATATCCACCCACAGTCTATGAGGGTTCCCATTTCTCCATAATTTTGCCAACACTTGCTACTTCTAGTCTCTTTGCTCATAACCATTCTAATAGTTATCATTGTGGTTATTCCATTGTGGTTTTGGTTTGCATTTCCCTGATGATTAGTGATATAGAGCCTCTTTATATGTACCTGTTGGCCATCTCCTCTTCAGAAGTGTCTATTCAGATCTTCTGTCATTTTTTTTTAATCAGAATGGTTCTTTTTTTTTTCTTTTGCTATTGGGGTGAATGGTTTCTTTATATATTTTGAATATTAACCCCTTATTGTATATGTGATTGCAAATATTTTCGCCCATTCAGTGGATTGCTTTTTCATTCTGTTGGTGGTTTCCTTTGCCTTGCAGAGGCTTTTTAGTATGATGTAATCCCACTATTTTGCTTTTGCTTTTGTTGCTCTTGCTTTCAGTGTCAGATTTTAAAAATTATTGACAAAACCTATGTCAAGGAGCTTACCACCTATGTTTTCTTCTAGGAGTTTTATGGTTTCAGGTCTTACATGCCTATCTTTATCCATTTTGAGTCAATTTTTGTGTATGGTGGATGACAGTAGTCAAGTTTTTTTTTTTTATAGGTTACTGTCTAATTCTTCTAACACCATGTATTAAAGAGACTGTCCTTTCCTTATTGTATAGTCTTAGCTCCTTTGTTATGAATTAATTAACCATATATGTGTGGGTTTCTTTCTGGTTCTCTCTACTCTGTTTCATTGATATGTATGCTGTTTGTTTTAACATTCCTGCATCCATGTTTTGAAAAGAGATTTCCAGAGAATCCCAAGAAAGAAGGATTTCCCATCTTCTGTGTCCAACAATTAATTGGTCCTTTCAAAAATCAAGTTTTTCAATGCAAGGGTTAAGGGGAAGAAAAGGGATTTAAAAGGTAAAACACACGGACAGTTATCTGGCATGGTACTCTTGAAGAAACTGTTAATGCCTAAATGTTCCACACTTTTCAGTGACCTGGTGCCTGAACTTAAACAGAACTTCAATAAAAGTCATACAGAAAAAATAAATGGAATGGAATCTAAGGAGCTCAGCAATTATGTTAGAAATGTTTATCTAAGGAGAAAAAAAAAACTAAACATCAATTTTTAGGTCCTTTTTATTATAAAATATAAAGGGACTGATAGTTTATCTCTAGATTTCACTAGGCAAATGAAATGCATATGTGTTGAATATACATTGATTTTCCCCAAATAATGAATCTGCCATGTGGTTTATTCAACTCTGCTTTTGGTGTGAAATCCTGACTATACAGTGTGTAGAGCCTCGATGAATTAAGGAAGCTGAACATATGCAGGTCTTGACATTGATATACCTTCTTCAAAACAGGTGCCTCTCTTCACATATGAAAAACTTGAAGAAGTACCTATTGGAACTAACAGGCTCAGTTTTAACTAATTTACTTTGGGTTTATAGTGAGCCTCAAGCATTCAAACAGGAACACACTGATCTATCACCATGTTGGTATGGGCTGCACTCATCTTGTCTTAGTTTAGGTTGCTCTAACAAAGTACTACAGACTGGAGGCTTATAAGCAACACAGATTTATTTCTCATAGTTCTGGAGGCTGGAAGTTCAAGATCACGGCCCAGCATGGTCAAGTTCTGGCGTGAGTCCTCTTCTGGGTTACAGATGACTGACTTCTCATTGTAGTCTTACATGACAGAAAAAGCAAGGGAGCACTCGTGGTCTCTACTTGTAAAGGCACTAATCCCACTCATGACAGCATCATGCTCAAAACTTAATTACCTCCCAAATTACCTCCCTTCTAATACCATCACTGGGGATAAGGATTTTAATCTATGAATTTTGAAAGGACACAAATATTCTGTCCATAACACATCTCGAGACCCAAATGGAGAAAAATCCACATCCAGGCTCACTCATGTAGATGATGGCAGGTTTCGATTCCTTTCTGGGTGGTTCCATGAGGCGTAAGTTCCTCACTGACTATTGGCTGGAGGCTGACTTCTGTTCCTCATCATGTGGACCTCTTCATAGGGTGCTCACAGCATGACAGCTTGCTTCACTGAAGCAAGCGAGCAAGAGCGGCCAGTCAGAAAGTGTGCAAACAGACAGGACTCACAGTCTTTTCTCACCTAATCTCAGGAGTGCCATTCATCACTGTTAACATTTTATTCATTAAAAGAAAAGCCCCAGGCCTAACCAACACTGGACAAAGATGTCCACACCAGGATCACTGGGAGCCATCTTAAAAACTGTCAACTACGGGGCGCCTGAGTGGCTCAGTGGGTTAAAGCCTCTGCCTTCGGCTCAGGTCATGATCCCAGGGTCCTGGGATTGAGGCCCACATCGGGTTCTCTGCTCAGCGGGGAGCCTGCTTCCTCCTCTCTCCTCTCTCTCTGCCTGCCTCTCTGCCTACTTGTAATCTCTCTCTGTGTGTCAAATGAATAAATTAAAAAAAAACTGTCAACTACAGGGCAAATTGAGAAAACACACCACCCACAAATTGAAGACTTTGACCTACCCCTACTAAGCTGCTCAATTTAAGCAAGCCCTTTATGGAGCTATAATGATGTTGTAGTCCAGAGTGTGGGCTCTGGAGCAGACCAGTTGGATTTGAATCAGACTTCACACATCATGTGACCTCAGAAATGTACTAAATTTCCCTGATGGTCAAATTCCCCATATGTAAAAATGTAAAAAATTACAATACACACTTCACATTGTTTTGTGAGAACCAAGTGAATTTATATGTATAATCACTAAGAAGACTTCAGCAGAAGGATAATAGTAATAATAGTACCTAGCTATCATGGTTGCTGAGAGGATTAAATGAGATGGTGGATGGAAGTTCTTAGCCCAAGGACTGGCTAGTAAGCATTCATGTTGTCTGTTGTTATTACTGTCTACATCCCCATCCCTTGAGAGAGGAGCCTGCTGTGGGTATCATTACCCTCAACTGCTCTTCCCCGAGGTTTCTATAAAGAGGGTAACTGATCTTCAGGGGTGGAGGGTAGCCAGAAAACCTCAGGGGACCCCAGTGTTGATGGCAGTCAACCTACCTCAATATGGCTGTCTGACCCCCAGTGTTCCTATGCCACTTGGCCGAATGCTAATGAAAAAGTTGGACAGACATATACAACTTTACACACTAGGTAATCCCTCAGGAAGATGGGAGGGGACTGGGGTATCAGACATGGACAAGACACTAGCCAGGGAGCTGTAGTACACTTGGATTTCTGCAAGGCAGTCTTTAGAGCACAAGGAGGTGAGACCTCTCTTCAAAGTCCTGGGATGAATGGGAACATTTTGCAAAATTTTCCTTAGGAACATAGGTATCAGTCAACTCCTTTTGAGGTCCCACTGGGAAATACTGTTTCTGAACAGTCTGGATAGAAATGAAACGAGCATTTTTAGGGAGGGGAAAATAAACTCTCTCTGTTACTTAAACCCAAATACTGGAATAAATACTAGAATAAATACAGGAATCTAGGGTCCTTTTAAAGTCAGTCCAAAGCTGCAGAAAGAAACACAATAAAAGTTGAAAGAGGATTTATGTTATACGGTCATCCACACAAGCAAGTTGACTGGTAAATAAAGTATAGTGCGATTATTATAATGTAGGTCACAGGCAGTGGAAGCATAGGAAATTTCTGCGTTAGGGAATGAAGCCTCTTATACTAAGTGAGGAACGCTGGACATTTCATATGATTTTTACAGCCAAAACAGAGATCTGTCAATGGGAGGGCCTAGATGAGAGGGGTGCGAGGTTGGAGGAGTTCCACCTTGCATTGATTTCCAAGAGGGAACAGATAGATTATGGCTTCTTTTAAGTAGCAACAATGTCTTTTCTCTCATCCCCTCAACTCAAGCCACCCCCATGAACTCACTAGCAACCTTTGGTTTTAGTGACCTGGCATCATACATAACAGAGACAAATGAGAACTGAGTGATAGATAGCTGTAAAGAAAATTTTAAACATGACCTGCTAAACAAATTTTGATACAACAAAATAGTTCATAAAGGGAATCTCTTTGGGGAAAAAATGCACACACACATACCCATGCATATACCACATATAGATATATGATAATCCCTGTGGAAGAAGAGTATATCTATATCGTTTTGATCTTATGATGAAAAGAAGTATGTATTAGTTAAAAAATGTAGGTCTACAATTACATTCTAGAATCAATGATATCCTTTGACTACTTGAGCTTCAAAAATTTAGAAATTTGGATTTTTCCCACACCTCAGTGGAAAATGTTACCAAGTAAGGAGAATAGCAGTTTTTAAACAAGAATCACTTCTCAGAGGGAATAACCAAAAGCTTGGCCATGTTTGGAGAATTTAGTTTGTTGCTGTACATTGGACAGACGTGCAGTTTAAAGAAATCCGTGAAGGGAATCTTGTGAAGTGTTTCACTGGTGTGGAATAGCTGGCCCCTGTATGTCTATATGAAATCATTCACATCGCGGGGCTCCTGAGAGTACCAACAGGCCCTCAAGCCCAATTTGGGGTCTTAGAAGAAGTTGGGACAGGCCAGGACCAGAAGGGTGCAGTGAATGGTGGGGGTGAGGGCAGCAGTGTTGGACCCCAGAGGGGGAAGATGGAGGGGGCACATTCTAGACCAGTTAGGAGTTTGACCTTAAGGCTGAAAGTCAGAGGACATGGATCCTAATTTCAATTTATGCCTTTAAATATAGTAGGACTTCTAAAAATTTAGCTGACCTTGACAAACTTTTTCTCTCTCACCCTTAAAAGGGGATAATGAGAAGTGACTGATTTCTTTTATGAGGACTAAATAAAGTAAATATGTGAAATATTTAAGACAGTACACAGATCATACAAAGACTTCCATAAAGAGTAGCCACAATTATCACTAATTATCCTTGCCTTCTAGATCTGGATCCATCTTGCACAATCGCCCCTATTTATAGGCTCTAACAATGCCCAAAACTATCTTAAAAGGAAGATATTGGAGAGGACAAGTTCATAATGAGCTGAATATATTCAGTTCCATTTTAAGCATAGCAGAGTGATTAGAGCTTAAGCTAAATTTGAAAAGGCCTGAGTCCAAGGGCCAGTTCTGAAAACCAGCCATGCTATCTTTAACAACTTTTAACTTCCTTACATCTCTTTTCTTCATCTGTAAAATGGGGGTGGTGATTATCATTCCTTAATAGTGGGATGGAGGTTGGGTGGAATAAATGCCTGTAAAGTGCTTGGCATGGTGATTGGTATAGAGCAAGTCCTCAATAAATAATAACTATCTATAAAATTAATAAAAATATTTGCATACATTGAAGTGTTTCAGAAGTATTTACTTATTTTTAAAATAAAACCATTTTATATTTTTGGTGGTAGTCCTATACCAAATCTTGAAGCAAAAAATGAAAGAAAACAAGTGAAACCATCCCATAGTACTATTTGAGGTCAACAAAAAGTAAAGTGCAAAGAGAAAGAGACAGAGTTTTATATAAGCCTCTGATGAATACAAAGAACATTTATGTTTACTTCATTCACACATGCTCACAAGTGTAGTGCCATGTATGTGACTCATCGAAATCATTCATTCATACAGTCAGTCCTTAATTTGCTGAATATTTTTGAACACCAACTCATGAAAGCGCTAGCTCCTGCTATATAAAGTCTCTTGCCTGGTAGATGTGATAGATAATAGGCAAGACCAAAAAAAATTACACAAATTATATGAGAATAAAAATGAGAGCTAAGGTGAAGTACAGAGTTCCATAAATGCATATCACAGTAAAACCTAATTTGGACAGGAGGATGAGGAAGGGCTTTCTTGAGAAACTAACATCTAAGCTAGGACCTGAAGGGTGAGCCAAAGTTAGCTGGAGAATGAACACTCCAGCAGAAACAATGGTAGGCATAAAGTCTCTCATTTGGGAAGAGTAGGTAACCCCTCAAAAGGGGTACGTTTGAGGGAGCAAGAGAAGCAGCCTGGCTACAACATTGTGAGTGTCAGGAAAAGATACTGCTCATGTTAAGGACCTTGGTTTTGATCCTTAGTGTACAGGAAAGCCACTGGATGGTGGGAAATAATAAGAAATACATGTCTGGGCGCCTGGGTGGCTCAGTGGGTTAAAGCCTCTGCTTTCGGCTCAGGTCATGATCTCAGCGTCCTGGGATCAAGGCCCGCATCGGGCTCTCTGCTCAGCAGGGAGCCTGCTTCCTCCTCTCCCTGTCTCTCTGCCTGCCTCTCTGCCTACTTGTAATCTCTCTCTGTGTGTCAGATAAATAAATAAAATCTTTAAAAAAAAAAAAAAAAAAAAAAAAAAAAGAAATACATGTCTGTCCCAGGTCCTGACACTGACAGTGCTCCTAAAACTCATGTGAACAGGGGTGTGGGAGAATCTTTTGTTCTAACATTTGGTCTTTGATCCTGGTTTCCAACACAAAGTTCCTGAGACCTTTGCAGTTTTTCTGTTGTTGGTGGTGGGTTTTTGGTTTTTTTTTTTTTTTTTAGATTTTATTTATTTATTTATTTGACAGAGAGAGAGAGAGAGAGAGATTACAAGCAGGCAGAGAGGCAGGCAGAGGGAGGAGGAGGCAGGCTCCCTGCTCAGATGCGGGGCTCCATTCCAGAACCCTGAGATCATGACCTGAGTCGAAGGCAGAGTCTTTAACCCACTTAGCACCCAGGCACCCCATCTTTGTAGTTTTTTGAATGAAAGGCACATCTGACACTGAGATCCTAAATCCCTCAGAGTTTTCTGGGGGATAGGAGTGTATTTTGTTCTAACGAAGTGACTCCTGGCAGGCTCTTGGTTGGGAGTTGGTCATCAGAAAAACAAACCCGTGATTAGTAGCTTGGAATTTTCAGCCCCATTCCCTATCCTTTAGGGAGGGTAGAAGGGCTGAAGATTGAGTTAATAATGGATCATGCTTACATGATGACACCACCATAAAAATCCCCAAAGTACAGGGTTTGGGGAACTTCCAGTTTGGTATACACATCCACTTACCAGCTCCATGGGGATGAATCTCTGTGATGGGGAAGCTTCCAGACCTCATCCCATGAATTTCTTCATCTGACTGTTTATCTGTCTACATTATCATCCTTTATTAGATAATAAACTGATAAACATAAGTAAATGTTTCCCTGAGTTCTGTGAGCTATTTTAGCAGATAATCTAATCCAAGAACGGGGTTGTGGGAACCTTCAATTTGTAGCCAAGTTAGACAAAAGTTATGGTTAACCAGGGGACCTATTACTTGTGATTGGTGTCCAAAGTGGGGAATCGTCTTGTGGGATTGAGCCCTTAACCCGTGGAGCCCTTAATCTGCGCCAACCCTGATTAATGTTGGAATGGAATTGAATGGTAGGACACTCAGCTGGTGTCACAGAGATTTGCTTGTTGTGGGGATAAACCTCACACATCTGGTGTCAGAACTATTATGAGTCAGTAAAGAAAAAACGCAGGAGGGGGATTTTTGGCTGTTTTGTTTTGTTTTGTTTTCAACTCAGAAGGGTCCCAAGCAAGGGGGAAACATGGTGGGCTTTGCAGTTTAGAAAAGTAATTTTGGCTGTCATGTGAAGAAAAGATGGAAGGCTAATTGGAGTAGACATAAGGAGATTAATTCAAAAGCTTCTACAGTAGTGCATCAATGAAGCAGCTGCTGGTTGGGTGGGTTGGGTGCTGGTTGTAGATGTGAAAAGAAGTTGGTCAATCCAGAAATGTTGGGGAAGTCCACAGGACTCGGTAACTGATAGACTCTGGGACAAGATGGTAAGAAAAAGAAGTCAGGGATAACTAAGAAAATGGTCAAGTTCTGGTGAGCAATTGGATAGACAATGATGCTCATTGCTGACATTGGGAGCACAGAAGAGCAGGCACAGTACAGGGAAGGTGAGAGATGTGACAGTGGTAGTGGTGGAATCGAGTTAAATAGTAAGTAATCATAGAAGGGGCATACACAACCAAAATGAACACAACGACCACAAAATGCGAGACATGGTACTTACATGGAAGAGCCAGGAGAAGAGCAGGATAAACATTACTTCCTGGAAAAGTGGGGCAGGGTCTATCAATATCATCAAGTGAACAAAGTTTTCTAGAAAGAGAATACTTGCTTGAGAACTAGCAAAAAGCTCCAAAGTTATTTATAGAATTGCTGGAGGATGATGCTCATCATAGACCAAAGAAAGTAAAACTAGTTGTATTTAGGGCGCCTGGGTGGCTCAGTGGGTTAAAGCCTCTGCTTTCGGCTCAGGTCATGATCTCAGCGTCCTGGGATCGAGGCCCGCATCGGGCTCTCTGCTCAGCAGGGAGCCTGCTTCCTCCTCTCCCTGTCTCTCTGCCTGCCTCTCTGCCTACTTGTAATCTCTCTCTGTGTGTCAAATAAATAAATAAATAAAATCTTAAAAAAAAAAAAAACCTAGTTGTATTTAGAATGCCTGTTGGATGTTAGATAGTGAGCAAGGTACTTTTCACATATTATCTATTGAAATCACCATGATAACCTCGTGAGATGAAGCACTTTTGCAGATGTGGAAATGGAGGCTCAGAAAGGACTGGTCATACGGTTATTGCATAGAAATCCAGGTGCTTCTGACTCTAAAGCCCACACTCCTCCTCCTTTATTGTGTTGCCTCTTATTGCAACAGGGGTGCTAAGTGATTTCCAGATGTTTCTATGTCACTAACTCCAGTAAAGGTATTGTGATTACTGGCTGATTTTTCACTTGCCTAGGAAACACTTCCTTGTCTTTTGTGGATAGCACCCTTGTTCCTATTTGGGTTAAATCTCTCTCTGGTGTGAGGGTACTGCCTGATGAAACTGTTCAAGTTTCCCTGGGCTGCCTATGACAAGGAGGTAGGAAGGCTTGTGGCCCAAGATAGATCAATACAAAGTTTTCTTCCTGAAATCAGAATTGGGAGCAACGTGATGCAAAGTCTAAAAACAGTGGGAGCCCAACCAGGCTGCCAAGCAGTGTCTGCGGCCTTCGTCCCTATGCTTCCAGGCATGTTCTTTGAGCTGCCCTGTGATCCTGTTATAAAGTCAGCTTTTTTCCAATGATTTCCCTTTTGGTGTACAATAAGGAGATCCAATTTCTGCTGTTTTCCACCAAAAACTGCCCACTGCAGCAGTAAATCCATTCCATGTAGAAGATCAAAGAGCTGCATGGAGGGAGCCATCCCATCCTGCCACTCTGGCTGCAGGATGCTCTATTCTGAAGAGCTGAGGGAAAAAGGAAGAGAGGGCACCTGCATTAACTCCCATGGAGTGCATGAAGAGAAGTGTTTAATAAAGTTTCTCAGGAGTGGTTGTGGGCAGCCTCTCTGCAACTCGCTTACGACAGAGAAGGTTTCATAGAGAAAGTTGGATTTGAACAGAGTTCGGAATAAAGTGGTGAAGGAGAAATGATGGGTGGTGTGCAGGATATTGCTTTTTAAGTATAGACTTGTCTGAAATTTCTATGAGATATGCCTTGACTAGGTGCAGACAAAGGAAAATGATCATTTAAATGCATCCATGTCTAATGATTACTAACCTGGCCTGGGTTCAAACTGAAAGCTTTGTAATAAAACATTTTATAAATTTACACTGCTCATAACCTATTGACTTTTTGAGAAATATTTTTGCCCTCAAAAAAGGTTTGGTTTGGGATGCCTGGTGGCTCAGTCGGTTAAGTGTCTGCCTTTGGCTCAGGTCAGGAACCCAGGGTCCTGGGATGGAGTCCCTCATTGGACTCCTCGTTCAGTGGGGAGCCTGCGTCTCCCTTTGCCTGCCACTCCCCCTGCTTGTGCTCTCTCTCTAGTTCTCTGTCACTTTGACAAATAAATAAATATATAAAATCTTTAAAAAAATAAAGATTTGGTTCTTCAAAGAACTTCAACTCTTCAATAATGGATTAGATCAACCTCAATCTATGAAACAACGTATTCTTCTAAGAAGAATGGTCTTCTTGGGAAGACCATTCCTATAACACCCAGTTTTCGAGGCAAGGGGCTTCTGCATATTCTGTTAAACAAAAAAATGCAAAAATCCTAGTGGCATTCCATTTAGCTATACCTAAAGGCAGGAAAAATCCTTCTGCTGCTGCTGCCAGTTTGATACTGGTGAGCCATTTGAGGACCTGGAACAAAAAAGTAGTAATCTCTGTAATAAGGATACTTCAGAGTGGAAAGAAAGGGGGCAATTATTTGAATAATTAATTATACATTATTAATCATGATTAATAATAAATCATAAATAACATGTGTATTATTAAATAAATGCATATGATTTGTGTTGTGGCATGTGTATATGATGATACTGTTAAAACTATTGTGTATTTTAAATCTGATATGCATAAAAAATGGACAATTTATTTCTTCTAAAACTAGAAGCTTACTTCTGATAAATAAATGTTTTGAATAACATATTTAAGACATGGGGCACCTGGGTGGCTCAGTCAGTTAAACATATTTAAGACATCCTATTAGTCCATTTTGAGGGGACACGAAGGTCCCAGGTCAATATGAAATGAATCTTTCTCTCCAGAATGGTATTGTCCATTTTATACCTAACTGGGGGTGGGGAGGACTAGAATCTAGCATATGACTGAAAGTGTAAAATAAGGGAGAAGGGAGCTAGCTTCAGAGTTAGAGGCCAAAGAAAACTTCATGGGAGAATTTGGCTATGTGTCATCTTAACCAGCTATATTCTATGGAGCCAGACCTTTTCATTGACCTGATATATGAGGGACTGGTCTTCTCTTTAATCTTGGAGAGTCCACAACCAGCTGGTCTCAGGAAGGCATAGAATGATCTACTGACCTAAGTTTTATGCCAACCTGAGATTCATGCTTGTGGAATTTTTTTTTAAACTACCATATTGGTACATGGGGCTTGCTCACCGATAACACACACATGGATCTGGAGACCTAGAGGTGGAGTTAACACTGAGAGCACCATGAAGTCCTTCAAGAGAATGAACAGAAAATGGAATCTTGGGTCAGGTTATGCTGATTGATCCCTGAGTAGTGATGCCAGATTTTAAAAGTCAAAATAGAAGACGTGTAAGTACATGTGGAAACTTAGGTCATACTTATACTACCTTTTTTTTTTCACTGTGTATTTGAAATTCAAATTTAGTTGGGCATCCTGCACTTTATCTGGCAATCAACTCTATCCATGAGACAAGGATTATAACAGAGGAAAGAGTGAATCTGTAGAAGACAAACTGAATCTAAGCAATTCAGATAGAAGCAGGGCCCATTGGGGCAGAGCGTCCCCTTCATCAGATATGGTGGGTAGTTGAGGCAGAACTGACGGTAAGAAATTTGCCCCATCAAGTCTGGATTCAGTAATCCCACCTATTCTCTTGGTCAGTAATTTTGGCCTATTTTTCCACTTTTTTTTCCCCCATCCTGATCCTCCACATTACTTGAGGTCGTCATCACTGGTGGAATCTGCTAGGTGTATGTTGAGAGACACTGTTGGATGGAAGGGGTTTAGGAAGAATTCCTCCCTTTCTCTTTTCACCACAGATACTATTATTCCATGATTTCCTAACTCACCATTAGTTGAATCCTGCCCTCCAAGGACAGAATCAAAGAGTAAGTCATAGTCAAAGCACTCCCAAGAGAGGAGAAAGAGAAATCTGAAGGGTTGCAATGATCTCATCCAAACTCAGCCCTGAGATGGAAGGTGGGAGATTGTGGGATAGAGCCCCACATCCTGCTCAGAACTGGGCCCCCTTCTGGCTGTGCCATGCAAAATTAGTGAGCATCTCCTCTGCAACAGGAAGGTTGTGCAGAGGAAGGTTTTGTTAAGACAACAAGGTTTCTATGTTACCTGAGAGGAGTAACAATGAAGTTTATAGACAGTCTGTCCTAAGAAACTCCACCCTCACCTCCAAAAGGAAGGAGATAAAAAGGACCGGTGGCCAGACCACCACTAAATGTTGATGGATATACACGGCTAGAAATTATTCCTACAAGAAATATTAGTTGAGGAAATCTTGCAGGGCTCCTTTTGTCCTTAAGGCCATATAAGCCCACTGCCTGGGACCTAGAAGACATTCAAGAGCTAAGACAATGCTTGAGACAAGAAAAGTGTATTTCTTGTTCCCAAGATAATGGAGGAAAACTATGAACATTAATATTCAGTGTTTTAACAAATATCTAAAAATGTAACATGACGTCAGTTATGCAACTCAGCTCATGTAATTATATGAAATGTTTAAACCAAAAGAGCGATCAGTAATTTCTCCTCTAAAATCCCCAAATGATAAAAGTTAAAACCCTTTTATTTTTTTCTAACAGAAATTATATTTAACACAGAATGCAATTATATTAAGACAAAAGGTGTGGGGTTTTTTAATTTATTTTATTTTTATTTTATTTTTATTTTATTTTTAGAGAGAGACTGTGTGAGCGTAGCAGTGGGGCCCCGGAGGGAGAAGGAGAGAGAAAGACTCTTATGCAGCCTCCAAGCTCAGAGCCCAAAAAGCAGCTCAATCTCATGACCCTGAGATCATGACCTGAGTTGAAATCAAGAGTCGTCTGCTTAACTGACTAACCATCCAGGTGCCCCAGGTGTGTATGTGTGTGTATGTTTAATTATAATTTTCCTATATTTTGTATCAGTATCAATGCCCCAGGTCTTCAGTTATGTCTCCCCTTCAAATTTCTCAAATGTGGGAATGAAGTCATATGTTCCCCTTTACTTATTCACTATATATGGAGTCTACACCACCTATAGTCTTTTGCTGTTAAGTTATTCACTGACAGATAATTTCCACTTTATGTTCTGGATTTTAAAAGATTTTTACAAGCATTTATAGTTGTCCTCATAAATACATTAGCTCTGATGGATCTTCGAGAAATTCTCTGGTAAATCTCCTCATTTTACAGATGAGAAAATTGAGTCCCAAATGATTGAGTTGCCCTGGGTCACACGCTTAATAAATTATAGATATGAGTCTCCAAATTGGGTTTTATCTCCACTTCCAGAGTTCATTTCACCACAGCACACTAACTTTGAAACATTTCCCAAACACTTTCCTTTCCTTTGCAGAATAAAAATGCTGATGGTATATGTAAACTGTTGCGGGCTCATCCTATTAAGACATAATAGCAATATTATTCTTATCCTTAATTCTCCTGCCCAGGCACACAATTAGCTGTCCTAACTAACCTGAATGAAAATTACCCATGATAGAGTGAAGATAATCACACTGCTTATTTGCAAACCTCCCCATGTTCAATCTAAGTTTAGAGTCATGACAAATGAATTTGGATATGAACACATTCATTACTTCAGTTTGCAATTATTTGAAATTATAAAAGCAGATATTGAAATAAAAGTTCTTTTGGGGGTGACTTTGATACAGTGTATTAATTTTAATTATACCATTCATGATCATAATATGGATTTATCCTTTGCTTCTACATTTTCTTACACAGAAATCTATTTATTAAAGAATTTCTAGAGTCTATAACCAGCGTACTTAAGAGCTCTAAAAAGAGGGCAAGAGTAGCACAATGAGAGCATTCATTTCTCCAGAAGAATATTTTAATATAGATAAAATGAGAGCATATTAGAACCAGAGTTATAGAACAGGATTTTTTTTTTTTAGTCTGAACTTCAGATAAGCCAGTTTCTACCTAGAGTCCTTACAATCTTAAGTATGTCTTATTGAAATATGCTCTACATCTTTTTTAGTCTGTCCCTAGGGTCATTTCCTTTCAGGTTTAAATGTAATTTTTTTTAATTTGTGCTTCTTTAACCTTTTTAGTTACTTTTAAAAATATTTGTACTTGTGTCATTTTATATTTAAAAAGATCACATTCTTATTCACAGAGAATATGTATTTTAGGACATTTAATTTTTTTAATTTTAAAAAAGTCATTTAGGCTTTTGGTTGTTTTCGGTAGATGAGAAAAAATATGAAAACTTAATTTTAGAAAAATCTCTATTTCCTATACTAGTGACATTTCAAATTCTAAGTAGTTGAAAAACATTATTAGAATAGGCCTTTAGTAGGGTATTTGACAGATGGAGATGAATAAAGGGAAGCCAGTTTTGGAACTCTTCCACTAACTAATCATAAAAGAAATGCCATCCCCTTATTCCTCATTTTCACAACCTTCCTTAAATTTTGCCTCTTATTGGTATTAGATTGTAAAGTTCCCTCTGTTCATCCTAATCCTTGTCCTCATTACCCCCAGCCTGTGTTCTTTCATTATTTAGAATGTCCAGGAAATTCCTTTTTTTGGTTGCTGGTGTGCCTTTTGGAAAGCAAACATGTGCATGCAAGGAAGATATTCTCATGTCTTAATGAAGTCAGGAGATCCCCTACCAGGAGAAGATGTTTGGAAGATTAGCAGGAGCCTTGGGAATTAGTAAAATGATTTGTGTCCGACTACTATGTTGGGAAGTAATGAGAACCAGTTTTCTTGTCCAAACATCTATCGATTAGTGATGGATCCTCAGTCTAACAGACAAGACAAGCCCATACAGTTGGACCTCTTCAGAAGATAAATAAATAATGATTTTTAATAAGTCATCTAGGGCACATCTCAAATTCATTTTTATCTCCTGTTCGTTCTCATTCATTCCATCCACCTTGTTCTATGTTGTTTTGTAGAAATATGTAGGTTATAGTACAATCTTTCGGAGCTAATGCATTTTCTTTTTAATATGTCCTGCTTCTAAAGCCTGAGTCCTTCCCAGCCATACGTTGCAGAAATGAGGACAGTCCAGGTACACTGTAAGGACTTTCAAACTTTGCTTTGTAGAGTCCTCAAGGCTTCTCAGTGACCTTCCAGGGCCACAAGGTGCAGAATGGGGGTAAACAGATATGACTCTGTGTGTGTGGGCATGTGTGTGTATGCGTGTGCGTGTGTGTTGGGGGAAGGAGTTTCAAACACTGCTTCATTGAAAAGATTGGTATTACCAATTAGAGTGGATTATATCAATTTATCTAAATTATAAGCCTATTTCTTAAATTAAAATAATAGAGTGTTTAAAAGCCAATGGTCTAAGGGGATAAAGACATTGGTCAAAGCACTCTGAGAACAAAGTTAAACCACCAGAATCTCTTAACCTTCAGTGCACTTGCCCACAATGTAGGGGAGCTAAAGAAATGATTTCTAAGTTCCTTCTGGTTCTATCACTGGAAAGTTACATGTGTTCAGTAATTTTCCCTTTTAATATATTCATTTTATCAGGTTGCTGTCACTTAAAGGTAAAATCATTATGAAGGTACTTCTCCAGTCTGGGACCAAGCATTCTCATTTGTAGAACTGTTGTCTAGATTTAATAATTCCAAAATTCCTTCTTGGATCCCAAATTCTAGGATTTTATGGTCCTTTTATATTCCATGATAAGTGTACAGGGATACAAATGGTAAGAGTAGAGTATCTGCAGCCTTTGCTTTCCCTCTGCATGATAATAGAGTTTTATTTTAATGCTCTCATTCTTTTTTCCTTCTTCATCCTTCTAGAAAGTTCTTGAACTTGTAACTAAAAAAATACATATATGGAGAAGGGAATCTCAGGAGGCTGTTAGGTGAAGGCAAAAGGAGTTTTACTTAGAAGCAGGTCACTGGAGCAAGATGCAAGGAAATAGCTGTGGTGTGTGTGAAGAGTCAGAGAGGAGCAATAAAGATACTTAAAAAATTTTCCTGGGATCCATATATAAACATCTTGAGGTATTTTAAAAGGATTTCATTGTATGGATTAATGTTCTTTGTGCTGAGCTATAACTGCAGGATTAAACTACAGGGTTCATAGCTTCGTGAGCATTCCAGAAGAGAGTATTGTTTAGTGATATAAGTATTAGACCAGAGTCTAAACTACAAAACTAGCAAAACCATCGGGGAGTTTCCAAAGCTCACCAGGGTCACCCTTCTGCTATTCTGTGAATTGCTCCCACCCACCTACCCAAGGAGATGGCTCTTCAGATCAGAATTAGCCTGCGTCTGCGAGGAACTGAGTCACTACTCTCTCATTCTCTGCCTCCCTATCTCCCATCTCTTGCACTCTTGCATCCGCTCACTCTCTCTCTCTACTTCCCCACTAGCCATGTCTGCCAGTCTCTGCATATCTAATTCCCTGTTCTACCTCTGCCAAACAGCTTTCCCTGGGTCCATTTGGATACAAATTTCTCATAGCTCCTGGGTTTTATATGCCCTTCATTCCAGACACCAGCAAAAATTGACTGATAACCTTTCAGTTGCAATTCCAAACCCATAGCAGAGAGAAGTTGGCCAGCCCAGCTCTGTACAGGTGTCCACACCTGGTGTCAGCCTTGGCCAGGGAATAAGTATGCAGAAGTGTTTCCTGAAGCATGAAGCCCCAAACAAACATAAGGGACTATTAGTATTCCTCAATTTTGTAAGGCTACCATTTCTAAAATTCAAGGATCCCGTGATCTTTCCACACAGGTTGAGCATGTCCTGTGCTTCCACAATTCTCCAATTTGCCACATCATTAAGAATTACATATAGCCCATTACTCCACAAGCAAACCAGTGCACACACTAGAATGGGAAGACCTGGGCACTGAACCATACACTTTCACCGCTTCAGCCCCATTCCACTGACACAGATTATAAGACATCATGTACCCAGGGCTTCTGTTTCTGGAAGTAGAGATTCTCTAACGGCTGTGAGACTCATCATTGCGCAGTCTTTCCCTTTGGGTGTGATGAATGTTTTCCGCCTGTCTCTGTGTGTGTGCGCGCGTGTGTGTGTGTTTTAAATATTGTATTTATTTATCTGAGAGAGAGAGCGAGAAGGAGAGCGAGCAGGGGGGAGGGGCAGAGGGAGAAGCAGGCTCCCCGTTGAGCAGGGAGCTGGTTGTGGGGCTCCATCCCGGAACCCTGGGATCATGACCGAAGGCAGACACTTTAACAGACTGAGCCACCCAGGTACCCCTCCATGTGTTTTGTTGGTAACAATGCCGATAAACCTTATATGGCTTCTGGACAACCTATGTGTGTTAACAGATAATCCCTCCCAAAGACAGTTGACTAACAGGCCTTACTGCCACAGTTAATTAAGGCAGATTGTCTGAAAACAATGGGGTGTCACCTGACTTGCACAAGAAGCATCAGCAGCCCTTGTCTTATATAATTAGTCAATTGTGTCCCAGCCCCCAGATTCATATGTTGAAGCCCTAATCCCCAGTGTAACTATAATCGCTGATGAGACCTTTAGGGGAGTAATTAAGACTAAATGAGGTCATAAGAGTGTGACCCTAATCCAATAGGACCAATGTCATTATAAGAAGAGGAAGTGACCCCAGAGATCTTTACCCGTTCATGGAGGAAACACGATGTGAGGATCTAGGGAGAACGGTGCTGTCTACAACCCAAGAAAAGAGTTCTCACTGGAAACTAACCCTGACAGCATCTTGATCTTGGACTTCCAGCTTTCAAAACTGTGAGAAAAAAAAAAAAACTGTGAGCAAATATATCTCTGTTTTTAATCCGCCCAATCCATGGCATTCTGTTATGGCAGACTCATACAGTGATGCTGTAGACACATGCTTGAAAACAAAAGAATGGATATTCATCTGTGGCCCCAGCTGCCCCCCAAGAGGGGATGATTAGTTTCTCTCTCTGGGTCAATTTCTCCACTGGTATTAACATCTGATTTTCACTTAATTGATCTGATCAATTCTGCCCTGATCTGAACTGGTCACCAAGACAAACGAAAACCCCAAATCGACCCTGCCACTGTCTGCTGTTTTTCAGTTGTCTAGACATAGTCATAAATCGCTGGATGACTGCCCACTGTAAATTTTTAATGAGAGATTTTAAAATTAGAAAAGGAGGGAAGCAATCGCAATTTATGGCCTGGAGTTATTCAATAAGCAGGGACCCACCTGAGAAGCCAGAGCTGGCCATCCATCAGCTTCCTCATGGCACCAGCCCTCTCCGTTATGCATGCCTACAGCACAAATCCTAGCTTACTCCTTCCCCTGCTCTTCCCAGAAAAACCCCTTCTGATTCTCAGTTTATGGAATGAGAATTTAAAAATTATCCAGAAAGCATAACATTCAAGTAGAAATGGCTTAGGGAATATACTCTGATTAAGCAGTTCCTAAGCAGGTTGGATTGATGACCCCTTTGAAAATATGAAGCAGATATGGTTCTTCTCCCCAGAGAATAACTGTATATTGCAAAGAAGTTTAGGAATGGACAGGTATTTTGAAGCCTATCCATGCACCTGTCGACTCTAGGTTAATACCCCTACAAGATAAACTGTGTACCAGCTCCCTCTCTGCCATGAATCTGGGTATTCTGAGCTCTGTTTTTATATAAATATGATATTCAGATAGGGGTATATTTGGATATATTCTTTTAAAATGTGATTATTGGATTAGGCTATATTACTGCACCCTCAAAAAATGTTTATATGCAGAGTATAGATATTCTGTGTTTGTGTGATTTTTTTCTTTCTTCCAAAACTTTAGTAGAACACATTGTCCTTTTTTTTTTTTTTAAAGATTTTATTTATTTATTTCACAGAGGGAGAGAGATTACAAGGAGGCAGAGAGGCAGGCAGAGAGAGAGGGGGGTAAGCAGGCTCCCTGCTGAGCAGGGAGCCCGATGCGGGCTTCGATCCCAGGACCCTGAGATCATGACCTGAGCCGAAAGCAGAGGCTTTAACCCACTGAGCCACCCAGGCGCCCAGAACACATTGTCCTTGATGTTGATGATATGTCTTCTACATAAAGATCTTGGTGAAGAAATTATTTTTTCTCCTAGTTTCTTCCCATTGAGCTTCCCCATAGAGACAATAAAAATTATACAACTCAACATGTTTACTTTTTTCTTGGCTCCTAGAAATCTTATAGCTAAATTTTATTGCCCATAGCAATAACCAATTTGCTCTGAGTTTTTAGAAATTTTCCTTTAGTTTTAAAAGTTTATTTATATTTTACTAATTTAACCCACAGACTATCTTTTTTGGAATAGCAGGACATTCATGATAAAAGAGAAAAAAATTAATAAGCTGGCAGACAACAATTACTCTCAGCAGCAAGATAAATGACTGTTTTTAGTAGAAATCAAGATACTATTACTTCCAATATTCAGTTAAGAAAGTGAATGATATTCTCCTTTCAGTGCAAGGATGATACTAGATGTTTAACTATCAATGGGCTATCCTTTAACTCTTCCAGCTAATATGTACCAAGAATACAACTAGATGCCAAAGATTTTAGTAGCTATACGCTAGAGGAGTAGGATACAAATCAAGCAAGATAAAGTTCTGCCCTTAAGAGAGAGACAATTCTTAACCTGGGAGACGGACAAATAAACAAAGCAGTGTGGAAAATGCTATGTCAGGAGTACACACAAGATGCAACTTCTATATGTGATTTTTTTTCAATAGCTAAGTAGATATACAACATTCCTTTCAACTCTCAATGGCACGATCAATGCTTCATTTTGTCACAAATTCAATCTTGCTGAAAACTTTGCTTTCCCATTTAGTTTCTATGATCAAGAAACATAGTTTCAACTTTGCATTCCATAAGAAGAAATATAAATGGCCAAAAAAACTATTACAAAGGCTAACTTCCTAAAAGTAAAGAATTTTTAAATAATAAGTAACTTTTTTGACTACCAATTTTACATAAAGAACGTGATTATGCTTTTGTTAAAGTGTGTGTGTATGTGAGGGTGGGAAACACCATTATATACTATAAATAGGGGCAAAATGGTCCATATATTTCCAAAGACCTAACTTGTTGAATAACTTGTGAGTCAATATTTTTCTATAAATATACTCTTAAGAAATAATCAGTTATATTTGAGATCTACATGCACAGTATTATAATAATAAATGAATCTAACAAGCTCTGATGCACAAAATATAATAGTCATTGAAAATGGGACTGCAGAAGCATGTTCATTATCATGCCAAGAGTGTCATGGAATTACTGATGAAAATAAAGCAACTTATGAAACAGAGTATCTAGTAACAAATCGTGCCTCTGTGTGTGTGTGTGTGTGTGTGTGTGTGTGTGTGTGTGTGTGTGTGTGTAGGGTAGGTAGTTAGATTGGTAGACATATAGATGGAAAAACAAAAAGATATATGGGTACAAAATCTGGAGAATATACACTGAAATATTGTCTCTAAATCAGTGTTCTTCACATGTGTCCTGAGGCCCAGTAATTTAACAATCCATCAAGAATTTTGTTAAAATGCAGATTACAGGGCCTAAACCCTACCCCTTGAATCAGAACAACGAGACCAGGGACAAGGATTATATTTTAACAAGCTCTACACATGATTACTATGCTATGGAGACATGCACTCTACAATTAAAAAGGCATAATATTAATGCAAGTTTCCAGCAAAAATTGCTTCTGCTGCAGGAGCCAACCCACAGGAGCTCCTAATGACCAAAGTGGAACAATTAGAGCAACAATATAAATAATGATAGTGTTGGATTTTAACCCACAGACTAAAACATGGATACCCATAAGTCCATATCTATAAAGCTGAAGGACTGAACAAATTCTTCCTTATTAAAGAATTCTAACTAAGAAATGGAGAGAGAAAGAAATAGGAAATCGCTATTAAGCAAATACCACAGTAATTATTGCAGGTAAGATCAAAGAGTGCAGCTAAAATGGACAGATAGCAGTTTGAGGGGAAGGAAAGGATCTTTGGATCATCTTAAAGTATCTCTCCTGAGGTATTTATTAACTACAAAGGAAAAGATTATAACTTTGTGGAGGAGCCAGCAGATATCACCTTAACCAAATAATTAAGGTTAACATCAGGAATAAGAAACTTCGACATCACGAATGTGCAGGGGTTTTATACAAGATGTTAGCTTCCATGGAAGCTGGGTGAGGGATAAAAACAAACTTCAGACTATTCTCAGCTTTTCTGTAATTCTAAAATTCATTCAAAGAGAAAATAATATTAAAATTGCTAAGCAGTCCCTTGATTCAGCATCTGTCACTTCTCACTTACATATTTATAAATCGCAGACAAAGGCAATCACAAAAGCACCAAAAACTCTCTGGCTCTAGGAGTGCCAAATTCTTAAAGGAATTCCCTTTAAATCAGGCTGATGATACTAAACTGAGAAACACGATTGGTAGCCAGCAAATGCTTAACCGCTAAAAAGGAGAGTGAGCAAACTGATCATCCTGAAAGATGGAAGACCTTTATCACTTTTCCCATCATCTGCACCTGGCTCAGAAACTCAAGGTCTGTTTGAGTCAGAAAGCTAGACAGCACTGTCTCCATCAGGGTGCAGCTTTCTGAGGGAGCAGGAGCTTTTTAGTCTGGGCAGGCGTTTCCGAGGTCCTCCACTATCTGCCCAAAACACAGAGGCTTTGGCACACCGAAGGCTCCAGAAGGCTGCACCTGCAATGGTGGGGTGTCCAGCTCATCATATTTTCAGGGCAGAGCCCTCAAGGTGGTGATGAATAGCTACCCTAAATGTTAATAGGCAGCCAAGCCTCCACGGACAACTTTACCATCTAATATCACAGAAGGGTCCTGAACTGGAGAAAAAAAAACTTGGCAAAGACACCAACTCATCTGTGAGCACACATGAGACATCTCTGAGGATTTTCAGAAGTTATTGGAAAGTGCTAATAATGGTAACGAATGGCAAATGCTGGTGACACCCAGTGGCATGTAGTTTATTTCTGTACTCCTGGCATTTGGTAAAGACTCAATAAATGTTAACTATTATTTTTATTGTTATCCCATTGGCACCCTCCGGCTGGGGAAATCCTGATCAAACACTGCTAAAATTAGGTCTAAGTTATTAAAACTGTTTTCCACGTGCTGCATGAGCTGAAGGAAGCAAGGGGGCAACCCTAAATAGGGAGTCCAAATCAGGGTGTTGTTCTAGATTTGCATTAACCTGGACCTGCAGCTGTTCCTCTCTAAGCCTCTCTTCTGTATACTTGGGGGGAGTGTGTGAACACCAAGACTCCTTTCAGCCTTTGCATTCTTGTTCTTTCACTCCAAATTCTTTAAATTCTTTAATTTCACTAATTTTTGGACATGGTTACACAAGTTCTTGACCCTCTGCTAAATATAAATAGAAGGTAAAATGAACTCATTAGTGGGCGCCTGGGTGGCTCAGTGGGTTAAAGCCTCTGCCTTTGGCTCAGGTCATGATCTCAGGGTCCTGGCATGGAGGCCTGCATCGGGCTCCCTGCTCGGCAAGGAGCCTGCTTCCTCCTCTCTCTCTGCTTGCCTCTCAGCCTACTTGTGATCTCCCTCTCTCTTGTCAATAAATAAATAAAATCTTAAAAAAAAAAAACGAACTCATTAGAAATGCAAATTCTCAAACCTGACAGCAGAGCTGCTGAATCAGAAACTCCTGATGATTCTGGGATAAAGCTTGGGAACTGCAATTCTTGAACATCCTCTCCTTTTACAAAGATGAAAACTGATGTCCTAAAGTGAGTTGTGAATTTCCTAAAAGTCTCAAAAACATGTTACTGTCGGAGCAAGACCTGAATCCAGATCTACTTATTACCCCAAAGAGGAACAATGATATAATAACTAGCACTGAATAAGCCCTCAGGCTGCTGAATGTTGAACACAGACATCACATTGATCCTTCCACAAACTTTATTAGGTAAACATTAATTTTTGGATTCAGATCATAAACTGAGGTTTACAGAGATGAAGCAACTCTCCGGAAGTGAGCTCAAGAGTTGACATTTGAGGAGTCCGCATTGGAGCTTAGTTAGGGAGAGTCTGCAGCCTCCATGCTGAACCTTTTCATAATCATGCCTACAAACTGTGTTTGCTTGCTTGCTTGTTTTTTAAACTACAACCATGATTCTTATACTGGCTACATACACTCCAGGAGAAAAACAGAACCAGAAAACAAAACAATTACTAATATAAAGGATAGTATTATTGTAGCTTTGATTTGTAACCCCAAATCTTGTTTTCTACATAATTTAAGAGGCTGATGCATATAAAGGAACTAGCTTGTGTTTTGGGGCACATAATGTATGAAGATATAATTTTGTGGCATCAACAAACCAAAAGGGGTAGGGATGGAGTGATAAAGAAACAGAGTTTTTGTATATTACTGAAG
This sequence comes from Ailurus styani, assembly GCA_002007465.1. NCBI lineage: Eukaryota > Metazoa > Chordata > Mammalia > Carnivora > Ailuridae > Ailurus > Ailurus styani. The sequence goes on along the minus strand of LNAC01000403.1, from coordinate 958,252 downwards.
TTAAGCTGGTATAAATTCAAATTAGAGTGTTAAAACTTTAGGATATTAAATGTAATCCCCATGGTAAGCAAAAGAAATGGCTATAGAATATACACAAAAGGGAATGAGAAAGGAATTTAAACATTTCACTACTAAATAAATAAATACATTCATACATATATAAAAACAAACAAAAAACCCCACTAAACACAAAAGGAGATATTAATGCAAGAAATGAGGGGCAAGACGGCTATAAGGCGTGTAGACAACAAATAGGAAAATGACAAAAGCCCTTCCTTATCAATAATTACTTTAAATGTAAATGGATTAAACTTTCCAATGAAGTGAAAGCTATTGGCAGAATAGATAAAACACATGCTCCAACTGCATGCAATCTCCAAGAGACTCCTTTTAGATTCAAAGACACAAAGATTGAAAGCAAAAAAATAGAAAGATATTCCATGCAAATAGTAACTTTATGTTGTGTATATTTTACTACAATAAAAGCTTTGGAAGAAAAATAAAAACCTAGAAGATATTTCTAAAATCTTGATCCCCAAGCTTTGCACCATACCAATTAAAATATAATTCCATAAGCCAGGGGCCCCTCGCTCCAATACAGAGTTGTATCACCTGATAAACTTTTAAAACATACCAATGCCTGAGCCCCACCTGTCCAAGATTACCATTCAGTTATTATATGCCTGCATTTGGTATTAAAAAACCAAACTCCTCAGTCTACTTTGTTATGATTTGTGAGGGAACCACTCCCAAAATCTCAACAAACTATTCTATATTTTCAACTTACTCCCCTTCACGCCCCCAACCCCAGACCCAGTAGAATCTCACATCCACTGGTACCTACCATCACATGGATACCTCATTACCACCACCACCACCACCACCACCACCACCACCACATACATACACCCCTCTTCACTTTCCTCACTGCATAGCTTCGAGTCCATAGATCGTTACAGGCCCACTTTGGAAGAACTGTGAGTTCAGTTTCCAGCCCACTACAATAAAGTGAATATCACAATAAACTGGATCAAATAAACTTTAGTTTCTCAGTGCATATAAAAGTTATACTTACACTACACTGTAGTCTATTAAGTGTGCAATAGCATTAAGTTTTAAAAATAAATACATACCTTAATTTAAAAATACTTTATTGCTAAACAAAATGCTAACTGAGCCTTCAGGAGTCATCATCATTGATCATAGATTACTAAAACAAATACAGTAATAGTGAAAATGTTTGAAATGTTGTGAGAACTATCAAAATGTGACACCGGGACACAAAATCAGCAAATGCTGTTGGAAAAATGGTGCTGGCCGACTGGGTCAAGGTAGGGTTGTCACAAACGTTCAGTTTGTAAAAAAAAAAAAAAAAAAAAAAAAAGCAATATTTTCGAAGCCCAATAAAATGAATGCAATAAAATGAGGTATGCCTGTATTATACATGCTCCCATGCGTTATGATCTATTCCCTTGTCCCTCTCTTCCTCCTTCTGTGCCTCAAAAAGCTCCAAACCTGATTAAATCCAATTACTTTCAGATTCAACTACCCTCCAACAGCTGGATTTCACTGGAGGACCACACCAGCCATGTTGACTGGTGTCTGGCCTCACTTTGTATTTATGATAGCAAATCTCAAGTGGACCTTCAGCACTGGCAGGCAGCCCTACAGCTGAGTCACTCCCCAGTCCTCCATGCAGCCCGCCGTTAACACTTTTTCCTCGCCCTTCAAACCTCTAATACACCTTTGTCTCCACTATGCACTCTTCGTTGTTGACTTGGTGTCTCCTTTCGCTAAGAAAATCGAAGCAGTCCAAAGACCATGTCCTTTCCTGCCCACCACCAACCTTCCACAAGGCCTGCCTCTGTAGCCTTATGCTCTTTCTTCCTGTTATGGTGGATGAATGGTCTGCACTGCAATGTAAGAAAAGTATTCCCTTCCACTTGTTGTCTGGGTTTCTTCCTATGCTGCCACTCAAGGACTCTGTTCTTATAATTTTCTCCTTTCTCTAGAGTATCACTGATTTCCCTTCCCTGTGGTTCATTGCAATTGGCACACAAATATGCTGTAATATTTTTATTAAAAACTCACTCTTTTGATTCCACATGCTTTTATAGCTACTAAGTCATTTCTTGGCTTTGCTATAAAACAAAACTTGAAAGTGTTTCCTATATAGACTTTCTCCATTGCCCTATCTCCCATTTTCTCTCAAAATGACTTAGATGAAGCTTCACCCCAACACCCTCCCCAATCTCCTTTCCACCGAAACTCTGTCAAGGTCAGCAGTGACCCTTACGTTGGCGAATCTAATTGTCAGTTTTCAGTGTGTATCTTTCTTGATTTCTGAAGAGCATTTGGCAAAGTTGGCTGTTCTCCTCTTGAAACATATTTTTCTCTTGGCTTCTGGGAGATCGGAATTCTCTTGTTTTATTTTTACTTCACTGTCCTTTATTTCTCGATCACTTTTGCTGGGTTCTCCTGTCTTCTAACATGTGAATTTTGGAAGCATTGGGTCTCTTCACATATCCTCTCTAGCTACACTTATTCCATAGGTTTTTCCTCTAATGCAATGGAGTTAAGTACAATTTACAAGCTTGAGGACTCCCAGGTTGCTTTCTACAGGACCAGCCTCTTTCCCGAACTCCAGACTCCATCTCTAACCACCTCTTGTGCTGCCTCCTGGGTATCAAAGAGGGATTTCAAACAACACATCCAAAGCTAAATGCTTCGCTTTTCCCCATAAATATGTTCTCCCCTAATACTTTCCAACTTACTTTATGACCAGACTATTAGCCCAGATGCCCAGATAAAATCTATGGAGACATCACTGACCTTTCCCTTCCTCCTGCTCTCCAGATCTAATTCATGATAAAATGCTGCCTATTCCAGCTTCAAAATATATCCCAAATCTCCTATTAGTCAGGTTCATCCTCAAAACCTATTGCTCAAAAGAGCCTTATTCCCGCATTAGCGTCTCATCCCGAGCAGTACTGATGTGGCTTTGGGATCATTCTGGCTTTGCCATTTCTTCCGTGTTTGGCGTAAGTCGAGTCACATCACCTCTAGAGTAAAATTTCCAGAATTCAAATATGTATATGTGTATATGTATGTATATGCATGTATGCATATGTGTATGTATGTGTACATGAAAGACAGATGATAGATAAATATGAATAGACCCCAAATATGACTTCTCACCACTTTTACCACTATCCCTCATATTCAATCTACTATCATCTTTTGCCTACATAATTGACAAATGCACTAAATTTGTCTTTCTGCTTCCCCTCCTGTCTGCCCCTGTCTGCCCCCAACCTGAGCAGCCTGAGGAATCCTTCTGAGACATAAGTCACATCACATCTTGTCCTGCTCATATCCCTCCAGTTACTTCCCATCACACCTTGAGTAGTATCCAAAGACCTCATAGTGACCCACACAGCACTTCATGACCTTGGCTCTGCCTCTCTTTCCTGCTCCTTCTTCCCCAGTTACATCAGCCTCTTTTTTGTTCCACTAACTCATCAGGCAAGGCCCTGCCTTTGCAGTGGCTGTTCCCTTTGTTTGCAATACACTTCTCTCATCAGTCTGCATTACTGAGTACCTCTCTTTATTTGGGTTTCCTCTCAAACGTTGCCTCCTCATAGAAGTCTCTGTCATTCACTCGGGGTATGTTGGAGTAGGCTTATGTCAGACTACAAGAAGCAACTGTGAGCCAGTCCATCTCATCCCATTTCTGTGTTAAGTGACATCACATTGGTAGCCAAAATCATCCATAGTGGGAGAGTTTACACTGCAAAATCAGCAAAGGCTACACATCAGGCCCCCTCCTCTTTTTCTTCCCTTAGGACACACAATGTTATCTCAAGTAGCACATCTTTTAGCTCATTGCATGGTTTCAGATTTCTTCATTACATCTGTCTCTAACAATATATTCAAATGGATGTAAATGTTTATTGTTTATTTCTCCTGATAGACTGCAAGTTCCACGAGGACAGGGACTGTGCCGGTTTTGTTCACCGTTATATCTCCAGTGCTTGGAACAATACATGGCAGAGTTAATGCTCAATTAGTATTTGTTGATTGAACAAATTGTGAACATAATACCTTTACTTGAAAGGTTGATATTTGCAAATTGCTTCCAGTTATATTGTCAAACCTTTTTACTCATTTCTTTCCTTTCTCTCAGTTTCTATACTTCCAGGATAGAGTTAATTGCCTTCTCTTCCCAAGTTTCAAATATCCTTACAAGCCAATGACTGATGAGGAGTCTCAAAGCCTTCTCTTTTTCTCTCCTTTATCCAAAGATTCTCCTTATCTGTCCAACCCAAAGCTCATGATCTTTGCAACCTCTAACATGACCACATCACTTAATTTTCTGGCCTTCCTCTCTGCCAAGTGAGTTCCACCCATGGAGCCCAGTCACAACCCTTTGTGACATAATTCTCTCAGTCTGTGTTCTGATATAGTTCATGTCTCATGGGACAAATGAAATGGACCTGTAAAGTGAAAGAAGCAAGGAGGGATGGAGACGATGGAAAATATGCTGTGAAATTAAAAAGATTAGCCTGCTCAATTTTTTTTTTTTTGGATTGAGTTTTGTAATTAAGCCGGATGTGTTCTTCTTATTTTCCAACATATGTCTCCCTGTTTCAATTTTCTGTATCCTCTCTCTGCCTTTCTGGGAAAAGTCCTTCTGTGGTATAGAATCTTTGTTTTAAAAGCTGTTGAGCTAAAACTGATGCTGTTGAGCTTTCCTGGTAATGGACCCGATGGGCTTGGGGAAGAACGGCAAGGAAACTCCCGCTACAGGGCTTGAGTCCTCTTTTTCATTACAGGGGCTTGCAGGTGATCAATACAGAGTAGGGCTAAGATGTATTAAGGTAAATAACAAAGCATGTTTGCATTCCCTTGTATCATGTCAGCAGTCGGTAATTGCTGAGCTTTTCGGAAATGGACACGTATCCACGAATGACCACGCAGTCATAGAAGTTTGATTGTCAGAGGCTAAAATCCACAGAATGGCATTGAAGTAAATCATGTTATCCTATCTTCCTGCTTTGTTCCCCAAACGGTGACATATAAGAAATTAATCTATCACATTTAGGGTAATTTTATCAATATGAAAGGAAAGAGTTTTATTAATTCTCATAATTATTAGACAGGAAATGCAGAGGATTAGTCTCCTCAAAACTGAATTGTGAGACAATGAATAAATGGTACTGCCATTTCTTTCTCTCTCCTGTCATCCTTCCTATGTCATGAATGGTCTCAAGATTGAACAGGTGTTTTAATAATAGACTGGAATTTGCTTTAAAATATATTCCTGAAATGTCTTTTTCAGGAACTTAAAGCTAGGACCCACTGTAAAGACATCAAACTGAGAAGCTGCTGATGGAGAGGAGGCTGGCCTTTGGGCACAGGTGGACGAGGTGACTGCCCAGTGGGCCTGATCACTACAGGTACTGAGAAAGCTCACCTGTCTCCCACCCCTCCCCCACTTGGCTTGGTAAAGTCTCAAACTACCTCAAATTTAATAATAGGAAATTTCCCTTTGACTTAAGCCTCTCAAAATATCCCTCACAAGATAAGTTTCGTTCCTCGCTTGTGTGTATTTGTGTGTCTATATGTCTGTCTATGTGACTGTTGATGTGTCTGGGTGTGTGTATGCTGTGTGTGTGTGTCTGTCCTGTTGCAGGAGGAGTTTCTTCTCTTGGCAAACGAGATGAGGGGGCCTTGAAGACTTGGACGTGTGTCTCTGTCTGTGTGTATTTGTGTGTGTGTGCATGCGTGCAGATGTATATATCTGTGGATGTACATATGTGCCTGTGTGTGTGCATGCTGATGTTTGCACGGTTCATCAGTGTGTCTGTGAATCTGTGTGGATGTGTACATACGTGTGCATGTGTGTTGGGGTGTGTGTGTACGCGTGTGCACGTACACGTATGCTGGCTTGTTTGTGAGTACCTGGGTCAGTCCCTTTGCTAGAAGCAGTTTTTGGACCCCAAAAGTGGGGAGCTTGGGGTCCCTGGCACTAGGATGTGGGTGAGGAACAAAGAGAGCCTCTAAAGGTGGAAAGGTTGGAAAGGGTTTCGGAATATGGGCTTCAGGAGGCTGGGAAGAGCTGTGCCCCAAACAGCTTCTCCATGTCCTGCCTTTGCCCACACTACCCCTGACAGGGCCTTTCAGGCTCTTTATTTTTCCTAAAGATTGTATTTAGGGCACCTGGGTGGCTCAGTGGGTTAAAGCCTCTGCCTTCGGCTCAGGTCATGATTTCAGGATCCTGGGATCGAGGCCCGCATCGGGCTCCCTGCTCGGCAGGGAGCCTGCTTCCTCCTCTCTCTCTCTGCCTTCCTCTCTGCCTACTTGTGATCTCTCTCTCTGTGTCAAATAAATAAATAAAATCTTTTTTAAAAAATAAATAAGTAATAAAGATTGTATTTAGTTAGTTAGTTAGTTAGCAGAGAGAGGGCACGAGAACATATGTGCACGAGCAGGAGGAGGGGNTGTGATCTCTCTCTCTGTGTCAAATAAATAAATAAAATCTTTTTTAAAAAATAAATAAATAATAAAGATTGTATTTAGTTAGTTAGTTAGTTAGCAGAGAGAGGGCACGAGAACATATGCGCACGAGCAGGAGGAGGGATGAGGGAGAGGGAGAACCAGCCTCCCCGCTGGGCAGGGAGCCCGATGCAGGTCTTGATCCCAGGACCCTGGGGTCATGACCTGCGTCTGAACTGAAGGCAGACACTTAACTGAGCCACCAAGACACCCTTCTTTCATACTCTTTAAATAGTTATTTTCTAAGCTTCTATTTTTAGTATTATTGACTCTTCTTCTTAAGACAGCAAAGACCAAATGAATCAAGAATATTTTAATCAATGGTGATGCCTAAATTCAGGAGGTTTCCCTAAATATGCTTATTTTGTATTAATTGTCACTTTAGAGAGAGTCCCTTTCTGACCACCTGACCTGGAACAGCCCCTCACCCCCTTCCTGCATCTTGCTACTCTTCTCATTCTTCATCATCACCTCTTAATATTTGGTTTGTATTTTGATTGTGTATTGGGAGTCTCTGCCCACCAGTGTGTGAGTTCCACGGGGAAGCCCGGTGCCAAGAGAAGCCCTGGTGCACCTCCTGGGGACAAACTTATCCCAACTTTCCTGCCCAATCCCGAGGGACCTGGCAAGGCCCAGGGCTGGGCATCTGGACTTGTGGGGCTGGGCTGCAGGGGAACTCTTATGGTAGCTCCACAGCAGTTACTTCAAGGGTCAGGAAATCTGAGAGGTCTTGCAGGAGTAGGAGGAAGACAGAGCATGAGGACACCCCAAGACACGCTTTTTCTTTCTATGATCTAGAGGAGACACTTAATGAGATTGAAGCGCACAATAACCTTTATGGTGGGCTCTGCAGTCAGACTCTCTGGAATTTAATAGTGTTGCCCTCAGTCCCTATGAATGACTTTGGACAGGGTTTTTAACTTCTCTGTTCCTCAATTTTTTAATTTGTAAAATAATGTAAATATCTGTAAAAAAAAAAAAAAAGGACAAATAAACCCCTATCTGCTTGCTCTTAGAAAAGAATATTTTTATATGCACATAAAGTGATATATAGATAGAGAGAGAGAGAGAGAGAGAGAGAGAGAGAGAGAGAGAGAGAGNCCCCTATCTGCTTGCTCTTAGAAAAGAATATTTTTATATGCACATAAAGTGATATATAGATATATAGATATATAGATATATATATATAGAGAGAGAGAGAGAGATAGATATATAGAGAGAAAGAGGCAGATGGGGTTCGGAATCTATAAGCACGCAACAAACTGCCGTCAATGTTATTGTCATTAATACTATTACTACCGCTGCTCAAATCTGTACTCGTAATCCTGTTGCTACTCTCATCAGACCCCATGGGCTTCTTGGGCCTAGAGAAATAATTTATTAGCTTTTTAATACAATTTATGAACTATACTGAGGCTCTATTGTACAAGGTACAGAGCTAAATGCTGTGGAAAAATTGAGCATAAAGCAAACATTGCCTGACATCTATTTATGATCCAGTGGGGATGTAAGACACACAAAAATACAAAGCCAACCAAAGCGAGGCACCATTTGATAAATATTATAGGAGAGATGCAAACAAAGAGTGCTGGGACTGCAGAAGACAGAGCACATTCAGTGGGGGTTTGTTTCTGTATTCAGACCCAAATTAGGGTGGTGAGAGAGGACCAACAGGAGGAAAGAGGTGGCAGAAAAAAACATTTCAGAGATAGAGCCATGGATCTTTTGCATAGGAAGATAGAGGAAAGAAAGATTGAGAACAACTCCCGTTCATGTTTTGAGACTGGAAATCTAGAAGAAGGTTAACAGAAAATAAACAATCACAATGACAAAGCTGAAAAGGCTTGTTTGGGAAGAAAAATGATGCTTACTCATCCAGATGGGTGCTAGACCAAACATTTATTAGCAGATTTTCAACTGAACTTCTGCCTTGGCTATGTTCCTCCCGAGAAGACCATAGAAATATGGGGTCATATTTGTTCTGTATCCATCTTGGCTTCAACGTTCACTCATCATTTTGGCACTGATTTTTCTACTCTAATAATTCTGTCCATGGGGACAGTCATCAATGAGTGCATTTCCTCGTGGTGAAAGGTAACCATGCTTTGTCAATGCAAAGGCAACTTCTCCCACATTTCTCCCTAGTTAAACTAAAAGACATCCATAACCTCACCAAACCCAAGATAACAAGTGAGGCATTTTAAAGCCAGTCAAATAACACTTGCCATAGATCCCTCCTACTGTGTAGTAACAGATATTTGTATGACTGTGATATATTAGAACAAAAAAATGTATACTCCATGGCTGTTGTATGTCTACCTTCAACTGTGTTGTATGTTATTGTTAATATTTTGCCTAGAACAGAAAACATATTGTAGAAATATTGTAGAAATATACCAGCTTGCTCCTGTGTAAAACACTCAAGCTAACTTCTCTTTAAAACCATCGTTCATCTGAGGGCACTAGGGTGACTCAGTCAGTTAAGTGTCTGACTCTTGATTTAGGCTCAGGTCATGATCTCAGGTTCATGGGATCAAACCCTGTCTGCTCGTCCCTCTCCATCTGCTCCCCGCCTCCCCTCCAGTCATCCTTCCTCTCCCTATCTATCTCTAAAATAAATAAAGCTTTAAAAAAGTTGTTCATCTGGACTAGTTATTTTCTTGTTCGAAACAAAACAAAGAACATGTTGCAAAAAAGCAACAGGAAATCACACCGATCTTCTGCACATGCCTTTGGACTACGATTAATTAAAACTGGGGTCCCTGGGAGTACTCACATCCTGTATGCTAGCATCATAGGATATTAGCTCTATAGGTAAAGCCTAATCCCACATTTCATAGATCAGAAAATGGGGTGGGATGGCAAAATTACAGCACAAACTATTATTATTATAAGTGAGTTAGAGGAAGCACTGTGACTACAATGAAGATTTCTTGCACTCTGGAAATAATACTACTGAAAGAAATAGAGAAGTGTGAAGAAAAAGGAACGTCATGGAGAGCAGGGAGGGACAAGGGAACCAATTATATGGAAAGATTTATGCTTAGGTTTATTCCTTGCCGGGTTCTGAGTCTGGGTCTGGTGGAGACAAGATGGCGACCCCGAACCACTGAAGATCTCAGGACACCTCACTGTGTGCTAGGGCAGGGAATCCCACCAGAATCTTCTGGTAGGCAAATTGTTGTTCTTGTGGAGCAGGATGTAAGTTAGGAAAACTGGCTGGGTAACTGAACTTTTTTCTACCAAATTTTATAGCAATCCATGTCCTTCTCAAGCTTTATTTTCTGAATGCATGGACTGGCGGAAGGCTTCTGTTCTCTCTGCAGTTTCACAGTGTTTTCTAAAATCGAGGTAGCAAATTGGGAGCTCTTGGAGTATCTTTCAAAGACCTTTTCCACCCCTGAATTAATGGATCTGAAAGAAGTCAAGTCAGGGCTCTCTGTCCTTTCCCCTTAGGAGATTAATGCAGAGGCACACCACCGTCTGTGGCAGCAGATTTCACCCCTTATTCTTATTCTTGGGCCGAACTGCCACTCCTCTTCCCTTCCCTGACCTGTTTGAATGTGGTCTCCAGCATTAGCTTCTAGGACATTCCCTCTCAGTCTGCAGAAAGGATTGTTAGAAAGCCAGGAAGATCATGGGAAAAGGAGGCCATGTCTACATGTAAGTCTCACCACTATCCCAGTATTTTTTTCCCAGGACCTCCTCATTTACCTTCAAATGATCATGGACATAAAAACCATGTGCGAAGGTAGGTTGACTCTCTTTGGGGCACGCACAACAACATAATCGAACACAGCTGTTAAGTATCAGTATCTATAAGACCAAAAGACGTAACTATTTGGGTATATGGGGGGTTGGCTATAACCATAGTCTCCCATTACTGAGGAAAATAGCAGTTGCTTTTACTTTCAGATTAATGCTTTCTAATTCCCAGTCTACTTCAGTGTAATGCACAGGAGATTTTCTGGGATAAATAATTTCTAGAGACACTAACCTACCTTAACATCTCTTCCTGTGATAAAAATGAAACAGCCTGTATCTTGACAATGATGTTCTTTTGTTCAAAGCAGAGCCGAGTAATTCACTTGGATGTGGATTTTAGTTCTGTGTAAGGGAAAAGCCAGACTAGCTGCTTAATTCAACATCAGGAAAACAATGAAACTCATTTGTTCTCCCTCCGTGGAAGGAAATTTCCCATTTATACCTGTGATTATTCTGGCTGGCCCACCTGACCACTTTCAGGGATAACAGAAAAAGCAAAGGGCAGGTTTGCAGCACTGGTGGGCTCTCCTAAATTAAAGCTTAAATCAACCTATTACTCTATTCAAGGCAGAGGGATTTTATATACTTACCTTTTCTTCCCCACATTTCTTAAGTCAGAATTCCATGTTGTTTCTGAGCTTTTTTGCACCAGTCAAGGATTCTGTATACCCTTCAGCTGTCAACCTTCCCTTACAGTGAATTAACAAAGGCCACAATTTTTTGTCACTCCTCTCATGGAAGTGAGTCCATTCTTTGAATCCAAGCTGGCCTTCTGACTTGTGAGACTTTCAACATTCTTTCCAGAAATAAATTCCGCCAGATCCACAAGTTCATGAAGTACCTGCTCTACATGGTACTGCCTGCATGGTAGTGCAGGCTTCACTATTGTCTACCAGTACCTAAATGGGTCCTCTTTTCTCCAACTTCCAAAAGCAATTTTCCTGCAGAACTTCTTGCCTTCACTAGGTCTCCTCAAGGCCCTTCCAGCAGCCACTTGCTACCAGTCCTAAAACCAATGCCACATATTTATTTTTTGACACGGTTGCACCCTCCTTCCAGTACTGTCCAATTATGTTTCAACTATTTATTGCTATAAGGAACAAACCACCCTAAAACTTGGCAGCTTAAAATAGCAACTTCTAATGTTCTCTTTCATAAATCCATGGGTTAACAGATTTCAGCTGGGTGGTTCTTCTGCACTATGATGTCATGTGGCAGCTTGGTTGGACTGGAGACTGTAAGATATGCCTCGCTGCCCATACACACACACACACACACACACACACACACACACACACACACACACACTCACCTAGTTGGCAGGTGATGCTGATTGTCAGTTGGGAGCTCAGCAGGAATTGTCTGTTGGGGCACTTATGTGTGGCTTTTCCATATGGCTTTGGATTCCCCAACCTAAAGGCTGGGATCCAAGAGGAAGTAACCGAATAATGAGCAGTCTAAGAGGGATAAAGTAGAAGATTCCAATGCTCTTAACTTTCTAGATCCAGAACTATCATAGCATCCCTTCCACCACATTCTATAGAGTAAGGCTTAAATAATCATAGTTTCAGGGGATGGAAAATAAACTCCACTTAGTGGCAGAGAATTTGTAGCTCTACTTTAATAGTCTCAAACCTTCAAATGTTATTTTCCTTGTGGGTTCTTTTTCTAGTTTTACCATACACTTTCTTTCTATTCATGCTCTCCTTTTCTCCATTATCAATCTGGACATTCCCTCCCCTGCCACACCTGCTATGTCCTTAGATCATCTACAAGACTTATATCATCTGGAAACATCATCAGTCTAATTCTCTAAATATAAGATTATATTAAAATATGTTGGATATGGATAAGACAAAAATGTTGCCAGTTGATAATTGTTGAAGCCAGGTAATGGAGGTATGGGGGTTTGCTATACTGGTTTCTCTACTTTTGAACATATTATACATTTCCATGGTAAAATTAAAAGAGGGGGATAATATTAGGGATTGGAATATACTCTTTTTTTTAAGTTTTTNCATCTGGAAACATCATCAGTCTAATTCTCTAAATATAAGATTATATTAAAATATGTTGGATATGGATAAGACAAAAATGTTGCCAGTTGATAATTGTTGAAGCCAGGTAATGGAGGTATGGGGGTTTGCTATACTGGTTTCTCTACTTTTGAACATATTATACATTTCCATGGTAAAATTAAAAGAGGGGGATAATATTAGGGATTGGAATATACTCTTAAGTAATAATCTTGGAGCAAATCCTAGCTGACTGGCAACACTCTTAGTAGCTTAATAACTTTTTAAACAAGTTTTCAAACTCCTGGAATACATATAATATAGACTTAGTCACAGGCAACCTAATTAAATGCACGATTTTGATAATATAGGACTCACTTAAAGTATGTAATTGCCAAAACCTTAGGAGGCAGAGCTGTGCAGTTACAGATAGTAACAGAAATACTTGCAGTAACAAAAAATGTCTGATTAAGACTTCATTAAAAAGGCTAAACTTTGAGCTATTTTATAGATAGAGACATAGAATGACCTTCATAAGGTGTAAGACCTGATACATGTTATTTATCTAACATGCTTAAGAATACCACCTGGCATATCATAAGTACTATGATAGTATCATCCATTGTCATTATCAGCAGCAGCAGAAGCAGCAAGAAGTAACTCTTCTGAAACTGGCCAATGTGACTTGGATAGGACTCTAATTATTTTTGGACGTGGTAGTGGAACATCAGAGGGCGCAGACCAAGAAGAGTGACTAAAGAACACCTAGTCTCAAATAAGGACGTTCATGACCCTGGAATTTCCATCCAAGTCTTGGTAGGTAACCAAACAAAGTCTTGGTAGGTAACCCCAGACTCCACTGCTGTGATTTCAACCTGCCAGTTGCAGTCTGTTTAGCTCATAAAGCTTGCAATGTCAACAGGATAATTAATTGAAAAGAATCGCAGTTATACTGAGAGTCATTGACCTGTATCTCCAAAGAGCTATATGTCCTTCAGGCTCTTGTTGAGCCATGGAGTTGCCATTGCCCTTGGGTATTTTTGTCTTTTGACTTCACTACCCCTGTTGGTGACTTGATGGAAAGCAGAAGGATAAAACATTACAGTTATTTTCTTTTTTGTAGTTGTTTATTGATTCTCTCCCCTATTAGAATACAAGTCCCATAAGGTCAGGGCCAATCTCTGGCTTGTTCTCTGTAATACCTCCAATACTTAAACCAGTGCCTGACATATTTGCTAAATGATCCTATGAGGAATGACTTATAGTTTACTAATGTCCTGACTTCAAGAAACCACTTTGGGTAATAGGCTCCCAAACTGGATGGATAAATTCTATACTTATTCACCATCTTGATTTCCAAAGTTGATGATAGATGTCATCTTCCAAAGTGTTAGCTGAATGGGGACCATTTCTATTTGGATACTCTTCACCTTACAAATAATCAAGTAGAGTGTGATCAGCCGAATGGCTTCATAATTTATCCTGGCATGGGCTTTGCTTATTTTATAGGAAAATAGAATTGTATCTTACAAGGACTCTACTTAAAGTTTTTGACCTCAAGATTAGTAAAACTTCACATCAATTAATATCTGGTATATATCCAAAATTAAGTCATGAAATATATATATTAAATTACTCTTCTTTCTACCTTTATTCACACAACCAAATATTAATGGTTACTGAAGTCATTAAATAATTAATCTAGGTCTACAGTGAAACACAGTTATGAATATAGTTTGAAAAAACTATAAAAAATTGAAAGCATGGCACAGTCTTTTAAAAACATGCTAACACTAAATTTTTATATAAAACAGTAATTGCCATTACTTTAGGCTGCCCAAAGCCCTTAATACTAACGTCTGGTAATATTTTTATAGTATTTTATAGTTTGAAAAAAAGACTTTCATACAGTCATTGCCCACTTGATCTTCACAATAACCACACACCTAATATATTGTTTCTTTTCTAATAAAACTGTACCTTAGGTATAATTGTTTCTGTTCTTCAGATGAAAAAACTGAGCACTGAGTTTCTTTTTTTTTTTTAAAGATTTTATTTATTTATATGACAGAGAGAGATTACAAGTAGGCAGAGAGAGAGGAGGAAGCAGGCTCCCTGCTGAGCAGAGAGCCCGATGCGGGCCTCGAACCCAGGACCCTGAGATCATGACCTGAGCTGAAGGCAGAGGCTTTAACCCACTGAGCCACCCAGGCGCCCAAGCACTGAGTTTCTTAATTGACGAGTCCTAAGTCATGAAGCTATTAGCATTCTTACATATTCCAAATATAAAATGTTCCCAGTCATCTTAATTCCATGTAATACGCATGTATTCTTTTTGAGCTTTATTTATTTATTTTCTAGAGAGAGACAGAATGGAGGGGCACAGAGAGAGAGAGAGAGAGACTTCTCAAGCAAACTCCCCACTGAGTGCAGAACCCGACCCGGGGCTCTATCTTAGGGCACTGAGATCATGACCTGAGTTGAAACCAAGAGTTGGACACCTAACTAGCTAAGATATCCAGGCACCCTTGTAATACACATTTTTGAAAGCATCACTCTGTGCATGTTATCAGACTGTCTACATATCAAGAGAGACACAGGTGATTCTAAGGTTACTGTCACCTGGAGATGAATGCCACTTGGACTAAACAGAGTTAAACACAGCTTACTCCTTAGAACCTATAGAAGAAGGGAGACCTCCTCTGACTCAATTTTCTTCTTTCTGAACGAGCGTTTAATCACCCCACCCCTCCAGATTAATTCACATCTGTTCCTGACGTAATGCTGTGGGTCAGCCTTGGTTCTGTCAAAATGAAGGCAGTATTACCAAATCCCAAATTACAGTATGTTTTACTAACCGGTTTTATAGACTAGACATTTCAGTCAGGCAGAAAGGAATTCCCACTGCACTTGAAAAGTAGCAGAATCTCCAGAACAGGCTACTGGTTCTGCCTAGCTCTGCCTTGTTCCCCGCCGCTCCCCACTCCAAAGACAAAGGAACAGGAGAAATTTTGTGAGAGGTGAAATCATGAAACTGACCTTCTCGATTTTAATTTCTCCTCATTTGTGGGGAACAGCAAGTAGATACCATGACCTTTTACTGTGTCATAGCAAGGGGTTAGAATCTAAAAATGAAATCTTCTTAAAGACAGAAAACTGATGTCTTGACAATAACGGAGTGAGAATAGAGGAAGATAAGAGAAGACAAAGTCGCTTTTCTATTTTGTTTTGTTTTGTTTTAAGGCTATTGCTTTATAAAGTTCTACAGAATTAATATAAATGTTCTTTGCAACTGAACGTATCCATTTTTTTTCTGGGTTTACCTAAGAAATCACATCAAAACTTGCTATTTTATTTCTTATAAAACCCCCATGAGCTTATTCACCATTCTGAAAAATAATTGAAAATGAGTAAGTGAAGCAGAAGGAAATTAAGGGAAGATACAAAACTACCAACAAGATACAAAATGCAGGACATTGTCTGAAGCCTATTACAAACATGTTTATTCATGCATTAAAAAATTGCCAGTTGCATTTTTTTTCTTGAGCATGTGTTTATGTTTGTGTGTAATAAGGGTCTGAGAATTATGACCTAACATCTGTAGCTGCTATAATTTTGTTTGCTCATCCATCTATTTCTTGACACACCCCATAGTTACTGTATGGCTAGGATGTGTCAGGGACTTTTCTAGGCACAGGCATGCAACAGAGGACAAAAGGGGAAAATTCTCTGTCTTCCTGCTCCTTATATCATAGTGCAGGAAATAGAAAATTAATAAGTAAACAGATATATGTGACACAATTTCATATAGAAATAAG
Organism: Ailurus styani; assembly: GCA_002007465.1. Taxonomy (NCBI): domain Eukaryota; kingdom Metazoa; phylum Chordata; class Mammalia; order Carnivora; family Ailuridae; genus Ailurus; species Ailurus styani. Next base: position 942,096 of record LNAC01000403.1, on the reverse strand, counting down.
TGCTATGGAAAAAAGGAAGGAGAATAAGTTGCCATGTTAGGTCAAGTCAGGAAAGGCTGTACGAACAGAAGACATTTGAGCAGAAGGTAAAGACTGAGTTTCTTTGCTGGAAAATACCACAGAACTTCATGGTTGGGTCAACGAATGGACACAGCACACTGATGTTGACAGCCGGGACCCAGGACTGACTTCCTTAATCACCAGGATCTCCTCAGATAGGAGGAGAAGGAATTTATGATGAGAAAAGTAATCTTTAACTGCAAAAACTCAACATAGGCAGTGGTTAGGATTCATTGTTGAACTCAGCATGGCATACTCACACCCCACAGCTCCTCCTCTGGCTCAGCTGCCAGGGAGCTCATTTATGCCAGAGAGCTTGGGAAATGTGCTACAGAGAGAAAGTTATACTAGCCATGTCTCTAAAAATTTCTTTCACCTCCACAGTCGATAAAATACAGCATCACTTGCATGGGGAAATTTTCTTTCATTGTATTTTGGTACCTGGAATAACTACCTCATTTAACTTCAGAAGCATCAAAGTAACAGGGTAACATGGTGATGGAAGCGTGTAGGCCCTCTCTGACACCCTCTGCTCTCTTTCTTCTGTTCCCAGGACCCCTTTTTCCTGGAGGGGAACCCATTCGGGGCAGGTCAGTGGAGCTAAATCCACTTTCTGTAATAGCAGCAATTTTTTTGACCCAGTCAGAACAAAGATGCCTCCAACAAAATAATCAGTGAAGGATGGACATGTGATATAAGCCAGATTTGTTAAAGTCTTCAGCAGCTTGTTTCTGTAAGAGCCTTTAGGAAAATTGATCTTTTTCTAAGACTAATCAAGCCAATTAGAGATGGGGGTGGTGCTCTCAATTGCCATTCATGACTGCCCTGAGAATGTGAAGAGGGAGAAAGAGACCGTCCTGATGGCATTTGTGAACCCTCAGATCCAGGTGTATCTGAAGACTTATCTGCACATCCATGTTCCCAGGACACTCGTCGATACATTCCTAAGTTTGTTTCAACAAGTTTGAGTTGGGTCACTTTCACAAACAACGGAAAAAGACCCACATAAGGAGAATCAGGGAACCATGGAAATATGAGCAATGACAAAAAATACGTCAGGGAATCAGCTGCTGGCAAAAGTCAACAGAATGGACCACACTGGAGAACAAAGGAAATGCTATAAGCAGGAGAGTGGTGGCCGTCTGAATTCAAGTGTCAGAGGCCTCAGAAATGTCATGAAAATCACAAGAAATGGTGAGTGGCGTTCCAGGTGTTCTCCTAAGAGCCTACCACAAAGGATTATTGTAGTTTTATTGTCTCTGTGAGGTTAAACGTTTCAGACTGGTAATGACCTAGACACTAGAGTCCATATTGTTGCTTAAAAACAGTTTTTGTTTGATAGTTCACATTTTCAGGAGGGCCAGCAGCAAGTCATGGGGTATGACTTCCATTTGGCACACATTGAATGGGTGCCAATTTTGTGCTAGGCCTGTGTGAGACAGGAGCTAGAATGACAACCATAGGATTGTGGGCTTCCTTTGAAGTTTTCCAAAATAGCTGCCAGTATATCACACCCCTTTGCCTTCCCTGCAAACTTATGAAGGTGAAATCTGGGTACCAGGAGGTTGTTTTACAGGAAATAAGACAACAGAAATATGAAACACTTCCTGAAAACTACATATGAAAGCAAGGAGGCAACTGATTAATTTTAGCTGACTTCTGTGTGTGTTTCCTGGAGTATCTTTAGCACAGACTGGAGACATCAGCTCTTTATCTCTCTTGCTCCAGAGGCAGTTCTGCCTCACCTCCCATCCATGGCAACATGGCCTCCGCAAAATGGAGGAGCAGGGCCAGGCAATCCTGTGAATTACCCCGCCCCGCCTGTGAGAGCAGCTCTGTCTCTCTTTCCCTGAGGGAGAAATTGCCCTCTTCCTACAACGTCTTATAATAAATGACTTTGCTCAAACAAGAACACTGGTAATAATAATACATGTGCTTTCCACGATGACATGCAGTGATAACACGGGACCACTTCCATGAGGAGTAGCAGAAGTCAGAGACGAGACTCTTCGAACTTCTCTCAAATCACTTCCTTTCCCCTCACCTCCAGATTTCCTACCTGGAGCTACCACTCTGCATTAAGTATGTGGGGATTTGATGTAAAAATTGCACCTGGCAAAGCAATGGGCAAAGAACGACATGAGGGATAGAATGGGGAAGAAGTGACAAATTCTCTGGGGATAAATCTTTGGTGATTCTGAAGGAAGCATCTGGTGTCAAGAGGTTAATTCTGTAAGACAAAGTATCACATACAACTGGTATAGGATTCCTACAAAAGGGGCACAAAGAACCCATCTTCGTTTGGATTGGACTTGTCTAACTGTGCCTCTCTCTCCTCCACTTACAATCTTACACTTTTTCATGATGTGATTATTGCAACACTTGAGAAATTGTTTTGCTGCTCCAATTGCAAGCAGGAATGTTGTTCCTGGGTTACTCTGGCTGTGTGACCAGCTACCTCAGAGAATGGAGGAAGTCCCCTCTTCTCTTCACCCTGCAAAATATGAAAGAAGAAAAAGGCCTGAATGTCATGGAGTCCTCTCTCAAGAGGACAAAGAACAGAGCTTCTCCGAGTTTCCTACGGGCATGCACACAGTTCATTTAAACACATTCAAATTAACAGACTGTGTTGACTGAAGGGTGCATTTCTCTCTGTTTTGGATAAAAACTAATTTAAATGTGGTGGTACCAGGCTGTGAGCACATTCCTACAATGAAGTAAACAAATGTTATTGCCTTCACTTAGGGAGTCTTGCCCAATTAGGCTGATTATAGTGATCACAGAGATGTATCCTGAATGCACAAGAAAGTAGTAATGCTCAGATTTGTTATATAATATTTATAGACTCTGTGGTAAAGCTTCAGACGAATTAAAATATACAATCTTGTATTTCCACGGACGAGGGGAATGTAATCCACATGTTTGCTAAAAGCAAGAGACAGAGCCAACAAATTCCCTGACATTTACGTTGATAAGACCTTCTCTGAGAAATTGTAAACTGCTGCTGTAAACCTCTATTTTAAACAACAGCGAACAGCTTTCCCTCTGTCACCTGGAAGTTTAACCCCAAATCACAATTCGGGCTTTGCTTGACTTTAGAAACTGCCTCTATCATTATTCTCTTAAGTGGATCAACTTATGAAAGCATATGCTATATGAAAATAACCTGTATGTTACATTGTATTCAGTCTGATTATTTTATTGTCTTACCCGAAATGTTATCAGGGAGCTAATTTACTTAGCTATCTCAAGGAGGCTTTACCCTGTTTCTGTGACAGTTTTAAAGGAAGTGTCAAGATCACTAAAAAAAAAAAACACAATTTTTCAAACAGCTACTCATTTTAATAATAAAAATCTATTCATATCATAACCAGATTGGTGGGAAAGCATGGTCTAATAAAAGAGCGGTGAGGCACAGTGAACTTTTGGATGAACACTTTAACCTCCCTGGGTTCCATTTTTCCTCATGTGAAATGATAGAGCTGTTGTGGGTGATTTCATAGATTTTTTCCAGTCCTAACCATCTGTAATCTTTGATTGCTGACACACCGATGCTGTGGGTGGCAGGCAGGTTGGGGGCTCAAGCCTGAGAAGGCTAAGCTGTGACATACCCTGGTTCAGTATGACAGTCATTTGTAGCTCTTTGAAAAAAAGAATAGAGTGTTCTTAGGAACAGGGATACAGACAGGATTGGAGGAGCTGTAAATGAATGAGATGGAGAAATATTAAAAGAAAGTAATCTCTTTTAAAATAAACCATTATTCCGACTATTTTTTGCGTAATATGTGTCTTGAGGAACAGGTCATTGTTTAAGAAAAAGCCTCCGTGGGTCTCTTTGAGTGTAAAAGCTAACCGTCGTTGTGAAACAGAAGAGAGTCAAGAGGATATCCACCCCAACCCGATGCCCGTCCCTTAACTCCACCTAAAAATGCAAGGAAGTAACCAGCATCAAAAAGGTGGTTTCCTGGCCAGCCATGCAAAACTGATTTCTGTGCTGCCTCTTCTACTTTCTAGCTGTGTAAAGTAGGGCAAGAGCCTTAACCTTTCTGAATCTCAGCTCCTCAAAGTGATGGCTATGTTTATTATGTTTTTGTATTAGTCAGTGACAATACCTACTTTGTCTTTCCTCTGACTTAAACTATGCAATTGGAAAGATTTACCTGTGTTGACTCAGGACCACCCATGCATTAGGACCGCAGATAAAGCCAGACCATGGAAAGCCTTTTGGTTTCTGAAGAAGGTGGAACATAGGAAGAAACAGGTAGAATGTGGAGACTTGCATTCCTACATTTATAACCTGGAGCTGGATTGCTAACAGACTGTAGGGTTTTGATGTTGGTAACAATACAGTTTGTTCAATTGTTCCTTCATTTATTCAAAACCATCTATGAATTGCCAGAAACAAGGAATATAGTGATGATTATGCATAAATTATATACTAGAAATGTTCAAAATCTAGTACACTGGTTCTCAAATTTTAGATGTACATGTATCACTGGAGAACTTGATAAAATATAAATTTCTGAAGATCTTCCCTAGAGATTTTGATGAATAGTGTTGATTATCAAGTTTTCTGGGTAACTACTGCAGGTGATCTGAAGATTCCATTTTGAAAAATTCAGACCTACTATTTATTCTCCCTTTTCCATGACTAACGTCAACCAGCTTCCCTGGAACCTATGGTTTCCAGCACGTTCCACGACTTACCTCCATTTGTCTTTATTCTGCCCAGGCTGTTGCCAGTTCTGCTGCTTGACTTCTGTGTGCATCTCTGAAGCTGCCCACAGGCTGGTGCTGAAAATCACTACAAAATTACACAAAGAATAGATAATATATGGGTTTGGCTACTCAAAGAAATGAAATGGATTACAGAGCCTTGGGGATATATACCACTAGACCTATGACTCATCACAGGACACAGTGAAGTGGAGATTGGGTAGTAATCTGATGAATTGGATCAGTGTAAGTTCACTTAAGTAGCACCAATCCCAATATGTTTCAGAGAACTTTTTAGACTTGAACTACCCTTTAGCGAAATAAAACTACCTATTCTTGCTGTCATTGTGTATAGTCACTTTTCACGTAAGGGCACAACTAGTTTTTAATTAGGAACCACTAGTCCATGATGGTTTATATCATTTAGATAAACAGAGAGATCTGTCAGTCTGAAGAGCAACTATCATGCTAAATGTTTCATGGCACATAAAAAAGTATAAAGAAAAATGCTCAGCTAGAAAAGCTAGGGTTAAGAGAAGCCAATCAAGTTAATCAGATTGATGCCGGATTTTGAGTTGAAATAATAAATCAATTAATCAATGCATCTACAAACCTCTATTGAGCACATGCACAAGGATGTATACCTGCATGTACCTAAGTAAACTATCCCATGGATAGAAAAGCACAGCTGGAAAATAAATTGGGGAAAAAAATTCTGATCTTTGAGTATTTTGTTTGATTCATTCCTTTTCATAATTGTAAAATGCACATGGGAATGAAATTTATGGTCCCCATGCAAAAGAAAAGCATAATCTTAAGTTAAGGAAATGATGGGACCAACTGCTGGTTTCTAAAATGTGGTTAGGATGTGTATTTGAAGAGGACCCTATCAGGCCTTTATTCTATAAAATAGCTAGACAAATAAATCTGAGGCATCTGAGGGTAATGGCATCTTGAGAGATAATGGATATTCAATCTGGGAGATGGGAAGGAGATAAAACCTTGGCTAGGGTATGTTAAAAAAAAATTCAGACTGTCTGTTAAACTGCTGGATAGACTAGTCCCTATAAATTTTCAAATGAGAGTGTCCTGGGTTTCATCCAGGAGGCTATTGCAAATGAGATACACACTGCTAAAACTTTGTGCAGTTCTTCATAAATTTTAGGGCCAGTTCATGTAACATACACCTCATGCCTGGGGTTAATCACCAGTAGTTCTTGGCAGAATGCAATTTTTAATACTCTTAAAGCAAACCCGTGAAAAAGTGGAAAAATCTCCCCAGAATTTTAATTCAGGGATGAGATAGATTCCTAATCCTGTCCACTATGAGATAGTTTCCAAATGTTAGAAGGAAAATTAGGGGTAATTTTTACTAGCACTTTTGTTTGTTCCAGGAAAATTGTACTTAACTTATTTTGTTTGCTGAGAGTATCTATCATCAACACATTGGTCATGGGGGTTCAATGTAATGCATTAAATGATTTTCAGGGCACTCCTAATCAGTATCACTACCCTTTGTACAACTTCTAACACGTATAGGAAAAGCAATTTTCCATAAATATGCCCTTCTCAAATATGCATTAATGTAGAAACATCAAAATATATTCCCTACTTTATAGTTTGTAGGAGGAATAAATGAGAAAAGTCTTTATTCGCTGTGTTCATGCTCTTTGTATCAATGTGATTTGGCTCTTCCTCTTATTAAGAGGTGGAATCTATTTCCCTATTTCTTGATTCTGGGCTGGACTTATCACTTGATCTGTCTCAGAGAAACATGGTTGAATGGGTAGTGTGATAGTTTGGAGTCCATGCGTCATGAGGCTTTCCCTCTTCTTGATTTCCTGACTCGGCTTTTAGATTAAGGCATGGCCAGTTTAGAGGATAGGAGACCAAATCAAGGAGATCCCAACCTCCTCAACTATCCTAGACAAGCCTGTAGGCAACTGACCTCTAAAGATGTGGAAAGCCCAGCCAAGAGAGACAGAAGCTCCGTCTTGACCTTTAGCAGATTGCACACATAGGAGCTGAGTCCAGAGGAAGCACCCAGTGACTCATTGACTATGGGCAGTGGTAAAACTTATTGTTTTAAGTCACAGAGTTTTAGGTTTTTAGTTAAGAAATAGCTCATTGATATTAGTTGGTTATCTTAAAAAAAAGTGAAGGGAAAGAAACAAAGATATAATTTTCTTTCCAAAAGAAGCAAAAATGTCTATACTGTGTTTTCAGACTACCCATCATAATTGGTGAAGGGAAGTGTTGATGTTTTCTTAGCTTTGGTTATAAGAAGTACTCATGGTGGCACACCTGGGTGGTTCAGTCAGTTAAGTGTCAGACAGACTCTTGGTTTCACCTCAAGTCATGATCTCATGGTCATGAGATCAAGCCCCATGTTGAGCCTTGCACAGGGCTCCACACTCAGCTGGGAGTCTGCTTGAAAATTCCTTCCCTCTGTCCCTCCCCCAACTCCCATGTGCACACATGTGTGTAATGTGCGTGTGCTCTCTCTCTCTCTCACTCTAAAATAAATAAATACATTTTTTTAAAAAGCAATGATGATGACAGCGCTGAGAAATTATAAACTAAAAAAAAATCCCAAAGAAATGTGGGTGGGGTTTATGCAGATGGGAGAAAATTTTGCATGCCTAATGATATTTTCTAAAAGGACTTTCAAATCTGTACTATACACTCAAGCCACTCATTTCATTATGCTATACATTTCATTAGGCTATAGGCTTCATTAGACACTTGAATCAAGAATCTCATTACACATTACAGACACACATCTCATTATGCCATGCATCTCATTAAGCTCCCAGCCAGGAACAGATGTAAAATAGACAAATTTCAGCAAGGCTTTGATTCCAGCCCACATGGCATTCTCATCAACAACGAAGTAATGGTGGACCAACAATTGGGTGATTTTTGAATGACACTTGACAAAGAGGAACCAGCTCAATAAGGGGCTATTAAACAACTGAGGAGAAAAAATAGCCTGGTGTCAAATTCCACTTCGCTGTCCACTCTAGGAATGTGTTTCTACTGTCAATCAGGAATCACCTATCAGTGAAGAACTGGAGATGGGGTGGAACAGGGCGTGTGCCTGTAACATTGCAGTCACCTGTCATGAGGCAGACATTCACCAAAGGGTAGCATCAAAGTCACCTTGTGTCTGGCTTCAGCAATTGTATCTGTTCTGTGTCCCTAGCTATAATCAGTTGCTTGGCATCTTCATGGATGGGTCCTCTGATGACGTCCCTGGTTAAGCAATACTTCTTAAGTCACAGATAATAAAAACCCAACTCACAGGAATTTGAGATTAGAATGTACTGAGGAGCCTAGAGCTGTGGCTTATTTCAAGCTTCGCTATATCCAAAGGCTGAAACAACATCACTAGGATACTGTTGTCTCCCAACTTCTCAGTTCTTCTTTGCTTTATGTTGGCTTCATGGTGAGCACACTTTCTTCATGCAACGGTTGCAGGTAGCTCTAAGCTTTCATCATCCTCACAGTTATTCTAGCAAAAAATAGTGCCTTTAAGAAGAGAGAACCAAATCCTAGAGGATGACTCTCATCTGGGTCAAATGACCATTCATGTTTGTTTCAGGAGAATAGGATAATCTAAGTTCCCAAGCCATATCCCCTCCCGTATATATATATAGTCATGGATTTAAAATGGAAGGAGGACTGGACACCAGTGGGAAGCCAGGTAAAAACAACAACGGCAGCAATGACAACAAAACCCATATCTAGGTCTCCTGCTTCATCCTGGAGGTTTTCATAGGCCTGGTAAGGGTTGTGCAATTTATGTGCACTCTGATAATTTGAGTGCTCTGTCCTTGGTCACCAGGAAAGTGCTTTTCACTAATATGTAAATAAGTGAGCTCTCTTAAGCAATCCAGGGGCTAGATCAATACCATAAATATTTCTTAGGTTCTTGTGAAGTCGCAAGATGTAAATAATAGTTACTCTGGGGAATTTAGGCTGGAGTAAACCACATATAGATAGTATGATTTCCATGTGCCATCCAGTCTTCTGTTTTGAATGGCTAAAATATTTCTTCTAACCATTGGCTCATGCCTCACTGTCTGTAGAAAGAGTTAAATTGGGAAACATTAAAAACACCAAAAAAAAAAAAAAAGAGCAAATGGGAGAAAATAGAGTTCATTTAATTCCCCACTCAAACACAAATGACATGTTGAGTACCTTTTTGATAATGAGTTTGGAGCAGGGAAGAGTAAAAGAGAGTCCTCAAGAAGAGCAGATATTTGGTAAGGGTAGAAAGGCAGGTAGGAACAGAGGGAATAAAGGAGAGGGGCCATGGGGAGTGGAGAAGGTCAGACAGTACCGAAGGCAAAATTCTTTAACTTCATGGTTTGCCTAAGGTGTCCCCAGATAATACCCTGCAACTCCGAATAAATAAAAATGTTCTCTGATCTAAAAGGATAATGATTTTGGTAGATAGCACTATGCAGTAAGTCTGACCAGAACCAGTTATTAAAGAATATTTTCACTAGATTTCTCTAGACAGTATTACACCAAAAAGACTGGGTTATCAATACAATCTTGACCTTATGGGTCCTTGTGAAGCTCTTTGCCTATAAAACCTTATAGTTTAAATATTCCCTCCACATTCCTTTGAGATGAAGTGCTCTATCATCAATTGTCCAAAGTAGACAAAGCAGTTTCCTTTTCTAGCTTAGCAGAATTTTTTTTTTCTAAGAAAAACATTTATCTGTAAGATGTTAGAGCACAAAAGAGGTTGGAGTACTGCTATGGGTCAAATTCTAACTTTGTATAGTAATGGGCTCCCTCTGCAGCCATGTTTCACTGAATCCAAAGGAATGAACTATGTCTGACTTGCCATTGAGTTTTACCCCAGAACACTCTAGAACTTGAGGAATTTTATGCCTTCACATTAACAGAAACAGCTAACTTCTCACATACTTTTTAAAAAATCCCATCAACTCTTATTTATTAAAAAATAATAAACACAAGGACTAATAAAACACAAATGATAGAATTTGAAAATGAGGGCGCCTGGGTGGCTCAGTGGGTTAAAGCCTCTGCTTTTGGCTCAGGTCATGATCTCAGGGTCCTGGGATCGAGGCCTGCATTGGGCTCCCTGTTTAGCGGGGAGCCTGCTTCCCCCTCTCTCTCTCTCTGCCTGCCTCTCTGCCTCCTTGTGATCTCTCTCCCTCTGTGAAATAAATAAATAAAATCTTTAAAAAAAAAAGAATTTGAAAATGACCCTTCTTTCCCTTTTGTTTGATATGATTTGTTTTGGGCTTCTTTAGTATTACTATTTCATTAAAAATGGTAGGTCCTCATCACACCATTCCTGAAAGCAAAAATCAATCAGTAAATAGCCTCACTCTTTTTTGGCTTTTGGAAACATAACCTCATTCTTAGGTTTAGTCTTCACCTACAGGTGATCAAGAGAGGGAGTTGTGTGTGTGTTTACAAGTCAAGGATACGTACCCCTAATAGACATTTTATCTCAGATTCAGAACGAGAAGCAAGCTGTCTTCTCCTCTTCATCTTAGAAGCATAATTTTGAAACTACAGACCAAGCCTGTAATTGCAGGATAAAAGATAAAAGTCCATTTGTTTACCTGTGAGATTTGCCTTCCACATTTCTTAGTACAAGGACATATGATTATGAAAGTCCATGCATTAACCCATGCACGTGGGCTTTGTGATGTGAATTAACGATAATGATAAGACAGCTCATGGTCCCATTTCCAAATAATGTTTAGGATATGATTATCTTTTTTTAATTGTCATAAGGACGTTTACTATGAGACCTGTCCTCTTGACAAATTTGTAAGGGTATAATACATCATCCTCAACTATAAGTGCAATGCAGTAAGGAGATGATTCTTTTTTCTTCCTTTTTCTATCTTGTTTATGGCAGGAAAAAAGAGTAAAGGAAAAATTAGGGACTATACAGGTAGTCAGTTTCAAAGCAATAGTGAGAGCCAAAAGGGTCTTGGCATCTGGTCGTCAACCTATACCTTTCAGGAAAGCCTATAGCCCAGAACACAGACACAGTCACCTGGTGGTCCATATGACTCAAAAAAAAAGTGAGACTTTAACAGAAAAAATATATTGTTGGGGCATGGGGTCCTGGATCTATGCAATGCCTGCTTTTCACAACAAGCCCAGGGTGACTTTCTTGTCTCCATTTTGTTGTGAAACTCTTGGCAATTGGCTTTCATTTTACATACGCTATAAATAATATTTAGATATTCAAAGCTAAAAAGATTTACTCACTTGGCTAAGGTGATAGCATATGTAGACCAAAAAAAAAAAAAAATAGGCGTTCTGACCTTTGGGTGAACAGTAGAACTTAAAATGCTATTGTTACAACATGGCATGGGAAAGCATGATTTAAATGTAAATCTTTTATCTCCAAAGCCATAAAAGACTATGCCTTGGGGGTATGAGAAAATGCAAGCTCTAATGTGGAGCATATAAAAAAAATTAAAACATTTAGTGCAGCAACCAAATCTGCTTTTCTGAACTGCATTTTTTGCTCATAAAATACTTAGAGTCTATATTATTTTATTTATATTTAAAATGAGCTGTTCTTTAACCATTTCATCTTCGGCTCCTTGGCCTCTGGTTCTAAAACTCAAGACATCTGCGCTCCCTGCAAACCCCACCTTTCTCCTTCTCCTCACCTCCACGTTCTTGATGCAACTTTCAACGTGCCCAGTGGATGTCCTCAGGGGCAGAGCTGACTCCTGGAAACTCTCCCGCCTGGCTCCCACCCTGGGAGCGGCACAGATAGCCAGGAGGGGCAGTGCCAGTGTCAATGTCGAAGGTCATATTTCCATTTTTACTTTCCTTGACCTGCCCCATGGCTTTGAGAGAGAAGAAATAAAATCTTGCAATTTGGATCAAGTCATAGGTAGGACTGGGTTTATGACAGGTTTGTATATGGGCCACAGATTGGACACAGTTGGAACTGAAGATTCTGCCCAGATTCTGCGCACCGTTTTCCATATGGCTTTGTTGGTGCTGATCATACTTTTTCCAAGCCCAAATACACCCTCCCTTTTAGGAATATTCTGCTGTTCCCTTGTGTTTCTCTGCCTGCTGGTTTATCTACTCCTGGCCCGAGTTTCCCTACATTTTTCCCTGATACCATGTGTGGACCAGACAGAAGTTTTCTCTCCTTGCCACTAAAAGAAACGAATGCCTTGTGCAGCCTCCGGTGGGGTCTTTGTTCTCTGGAAGCAATTCGAATTAGGAACCATGTCTTTTGTGTTCTCAGAACTGGCACATAATAGATAGTTGACAAGTTTTTTTGGTGAATGAATGAATGTATTTCACATACTTTCAAATTTTGGATTTATTTTTTTAACCCTTTGTAAGACATACTTTAAAACATTTCCTGTTTCTTCTGCGTGGAATCCTCGTGGGTGCTACATCTTCTTCCAGCTTCCCCCACATTCCAGATTAGAGGTGGTCCCCTCTCGTAAACTCTCACTGAACCCAGCGTTTTCCTTCCTAGCTCTAGTGCAAGTCATTACATGATGACATGCATAATGGAACATTTCTTATTTTCCCAGTTAGACTGTAAGCCCATGAGAACAAAGAGTCATATTTATCTTATTCCTCACTGCCTTTACAACACCAAGGCAAAGCTCGATGTGCAAAAGACATCATATTATATTTGTTAGATGATACATAAAGAATCAGCCAATGATTTTCTTTTTTTTTTAAGATTTTATTTATTTATTTGACACAGAGACATCACAAGTAAGAAGAGAGGCAGGCAGAGAGAGAGGAGGAAGCAGGTTCCACGCTGAGCAGAGAGCCCGATGAGGGCCTCGATCCCAGGACCCTGAGATCATGACCTGAGATGAAGGTAGAGGCTTTAACCCACTGAGCCACCCAGGCACCCTCAGCCAATGATTTTCAAGGTGTGCGCTTGTTTGCCTAGTTTTACCTAACATACCTTTAGCCACTCTTTGAAAACCCTCTCTAACTTTTCCCCGGAAGTCCCCACTACTGGGTCTGAATGGTTTTCTCTGCTCTGTGTTCTCCATGTCTCTACTTACAACGCTTTACAGTGATATTATAACATAATATTCACACACATAGATTCAGGACAATCTGAATACATTCCCTAAATATATTCTTGTCTGCCCATAACACTTTCCCCTGAACTCTAACCTCATGACAATTAAACATAGCCCAGAAGATTTTTCCTATCACTAGCATATGCACTAATATACATCACAATTATTCTATATTATTCTATCAGTTGATACTGTAAGGCTATCAACCCTGTTTGATAGGCAATGCCATTCTATTCTGTAGTTAAGGAATGTCAGGTCCATAACAGACAGCAGAGTCGTCATTGGTTCCATGTGTACCATATTCCAAGGTCTCTTGGGTCCAACATCGTGGTATCTTCCTATAGTGCTTTCTTTTTTTTCTATTCAAGTAATCACAGTCCTTTTTCTTTTTTTTTTTTTAGATTTATTTATTTGACAGAGAGAGACACAGCAAGAGAAGGAACACAAGCAGGGGGAGTAGAAGAGAGAGAAGCAGTCTTCCCTGTGAGCAGGGAGCCCACTGCAGGGCTTGATGTGGGGCATGGTGCCCTGCTCCTGGGACCCCAGGACCCTGGGATCATGACTGAGCCGAAGGCAGACGCTTAACGACTGAGCCACCCACTCATCCCTCAAGTAATCACAGTCTTGAACTGGACCCTGATTATCTCCACCTGAGACTAAGAAACTTTTTCATTTCTAGACTGTTTTCTTCTAAATGTTTTTTTTTTTTGGTTTCTTCTTTGTGTCTAAGAAATATTCATCCCTACAGCTGTTAAAAATTCCTGTAGTCACAGTATAGGGATTTTATTTTATTTTTATTTATTTATTTATTTCCTATTATGTTCAGTCAGCCACTGTATAGTATATAATTAGTACTTGATGCAGTGTTCAACAATTCATTTGTTAAGCCATGGGGATTTTAAAAAGGAAATTCCCCAAAGGCAAACTACTTAATAAAATTATCTTCTATCAAATATGTGAATAGATAATAGCTTTAATATATAAAGCACATAAATATGAAAATTCTTAAATTTATAATTAGGAAAACAGGTGAGACAACAAATATCTAATAAAAGGAGAAATAGAGTAGACTAAAAACACAAAGGAAAATATTCCTAATCATCAGCAGTCAAAGAAGTTAAAAGTAAGGAAGAGAATAGTGAAGGTTTGTTTGTTTAGTCGATTTTGCTTTTTTTCATGATCATAGTTAATGTTCACATTGTCTCATGAGAATTTTCATAGGTTTTCGGTCAGATAACCACCACCTTCAGCATCTTATATTAACAGTCATAAAAATGCCTGTCTAATAACCTTATCACCCTCATTTTAGGAATATAGGCTAGAGACCATTACAATTCAAATAAAATGTCACATATAAAAATTTTCTTCACCATGTTGAATTAGATGTTTGACTGAAAAAAAAGAATTTGAAAGTGGACTGCAGATTGTATAATTGTGTTGTGTACATCAATATTAACTTTTCAAATTTTGAATTTTTTTGTGTGGTTATACAAGAGAAAGTTCTTATTTTTAGGAAATATACACTGAGGTGATCAAGGGATAAAGGGTAGTTTTTCCTTGAATAGTTCAGAAAAAAAAGTGTGCATTTGTCTGTGTATGTGAGAGAGAGTGACAGAGACAGAGAGAGAGAGAAGAAATGATTAAAAACTGGAGAAAAGCAAATGGGAGTTCTTCGTAATACTCTTGCAACTTTTTCTGTAAAGTTGAAATTATATCAAAATTAAAAGTAACAGAAATGATATTCACTGTGTTATTTATAAAAGTGAGAAAAAATGAAAACAATCTACATGTTAAAAATAGGAGAAAGGCTAATTAAATTATGATACAGCCACATAATGGAAAATAAAGACATTAAAATTGTTTATAAAAATTGTTAAGAAGAATAAAGAATGTTTACAGAACATAGCAACATTAAAAGATCTGAATAAAAATTGCCAATGCAACATATTAGCTATGTAAAACCGATACAAATTATTGATTACTGGTGGGATTACTGGTGATAGTTTTTTTCTTATACTGTTCCTTATTTTCCATATATTTAAAATACACATGTAGTAATCTTACTTTAAAAAGCGGAAAATTTCAATTTCTAATCTTCATTTCTTTTCATTATCTATTTATTTGCTAAGAAAGAAGAAATCAATCACCTTTTTCCACAAAGCCCTTCACTAGACTAGCAAGAACAGGGTTCAATGATGTAATAAAATGCTATGTCTCAATGGTGTCTGTCTGCTTTTCAGATGCTTATCTACACCATGCCCTCTATTTGCATTCTAGATGTCCAATGCGGGAAAGTACATACTTTATTGTTTCCTAAAAGCTCAAAATCACATGGAGTAAGCTGCTTCTTGATAATGGTAATGTTTTCATTCTGAATCCTTGGTGTGGAGAATAGGAAGCACTGACTTGGAGGACAGGAAAACCTCAGTTTGAAATTTGATTCCTAACTAGCCATTTGACCTTGAGGAAATTTCTAAATCTCTCTGAGCCGTAGTTTCCTCACCCATAAAATTGGAATGTGAGTACCGTATAGAGTGGCTATAAAGATTGCGTAGGATAAAACATGTAGAGAGGGGTGTCTAGCACACCCCAGCACAGGAGACATTAGAGTCCTAATTGATATTATCTCTGGATTTTTTTTTCCATTCTGGGAGGTTGAGAATGGATTTCTAATTCCCTCTAACAGATGAAGAAGAAACCCAGGCTCCAAGACCTACACACCTATCTTGTCTCTTGACTCTTACTTTACAGTCATTAAAAGGTCAAAGAAGGGTCAAAGAGGGCAAATGAGAATACCCTCATGTCGATATCTTGAAGTGTCAACAAGCCCTATTCTTTCTTGAAATTCAAAACGACGCACTCACCTCTAAAGGAAGTGTGTCCCTATGTTTTACTAAAGATCAGGCAATAAAGAAATGCCACAAAATCAACCAAAGTATTCCCTCCCTCTCTTTTTCATTCTTCCTTACACTGCCACACATAGAGAAGTGACTTGCTGAAAATCTCCTCCTTTTGGACCTGCAAGTTTTCATAACATAGAATTGTTTTCTTCAAAGGATCATATCTGAGTCCACCAAGTTTTCCTGCTCCTCTTGCAAAGTTTGCCCATGTGAGGCTTCTAAGATCTGGCAACAATACAAATTTAAGGGGCAAAAATGTAAAAACACTGTACGACCTTTGATTTTTCTTCATTTCTCTCTACAAAGGAGTAAAACTAATTCATAATGTTTCTTACACAAGAAATAGTATAACCATTCAGCCCTCAAGGAGGTATAAGGAATATTGAGTCCGCTAATGGAAGATGAGGTCCCTTCTTAGTCCTTTCTAACAGCCACCTCTTGCAAAGAATGTCTTTAGGAAACTTTCCAAGAAGCAGCCCACCCTAGTGCAGACCTATCCAAAATCAGGTGTGGAGATCAAATCATTCTGGGACAGAAGCAGAGTAGTTGAACTGTTTTAGTAGTCAAGATAGTGATAAGAATGGGATTCCTAAGCCCAGACCATGTTCCCAGCTTCGAGGGCCCTCCTGCCTCACCAGAAATTCCAAGTCTTTTCTGGCATCCAGGCTCATCCCACAAATCCCAGGTTCCTGTCCTCTTGCAAAGCTCAACTGACAGTCTATAAATCCCTTGTAAATATTAGCTGACAATGAAATGTGCTCTCCTTCTCCCCAAGGGCATTTGAATCTAAGAATAAATAAACTTTCATATTTCCCGGAAATGAAGCTGTAAGGATGGAATAATCAGCACCAAGTTTGAGATTTAGTGTTAGTATTCACTCATTCCATGAACTTTATTCTAGATGTGGGGGGGGGGCTCCAAATCTCAAAGAATTTTGAGATTGTTTTCTCAACTGAAAAAAGCTTGCATTTATTCAGAAAGTATTGTGTCTGGTGATAAAAATACCCAGGCAGCTCTCTTCAGCAAGGTCTACACAGGGTTTGAGACGGGGGAACTAGGAATACTTGAGTTATAAGAGAGCACAGTTACTTACTATGTAGTTTCACGTCTCCTGTGAACCCAGGTAGGTGCTATGCCCATTTTACAGAGGAGTATGCTGAGATACAGAAAAGTTCACTGGCCTGGCTAGGGCAGAACAGCCAGTAGTGGTGGAGCCATTACTGACACAACCCCAGGCTTCTGTCTGCTAAGTCTGAGCCCACTTTCCTGGACCCATTGTATGCTCAGCTCACATCCTTTCAAACTCAGCTAAGCGTTTCTATGCTAATGATAGAATTCAGTCTTCTTAGGAGCAAGACCCATCAACTTGGCTTAAGTGATTCAAAAGTTCAGGACAAGTCTAAATGGAATCATCACAATGCAAAATGCATCCTAAGCCTTCTCCTTCCACCCCTCCAGGAAAATCGGAGGTCAGATAAGGAATGGATCCTTCTTTCAACCAGCCTGGTAGTCAGAAATAACACTGGAGGGTTTAATTCCCCCTCCCAGTCCTCATTCAAAAGAAGACCAACCGCAGATGCCTTGGAAAATCAATAACATATAAGTGATGCTTAAAAATCATAAATAAGGGGCAGCTGGGTGGCTCAATCAGTTAAGCATCTGACTCTTGATTCCAGCTCAGGTCATGATCTCAGGGTCATGAGATCAAACCCGGCGGCAGGCTCCATGCTGAAGCCTCTGCTCCTTCTGCTCTGTCCCCTGCTTGTTTGTTCTCTTTCTCTCTAAAATAAGTAAATTGTTAAAAATAAATAAATAAATATAGAAGTAATGCTTTTTTTTTTTCAGTTATTTCCGTTATAAAAAAAGAAATCGGGGCACCTGGGTGGTTCAGTGGGTTAAAGCCTCTGCCTTTGGCTCAGGTCATGATCTCAGGGTCCTGGGATCAAGCCCCGCATCGGGCTCCCTCCTTGGCAGGGAGCCTGCTTCCTCCTCTGCCTGCCTCTTTGCCTACTTGCGATCTCTCTATCAAATAAATAAAATCTTAAAAAAACAAAATCACTCTCAAAAATCAGGTGAAGAAGAGTCTGAGTTCACCAAAGTCTGTGGAGCTAGATCTTGAATATACTTCATTCTTTAAAACCTGCAAACGTCCATTCATTTATTCACTCAACAAATGCTTGATACCTACAATGATGTGGCACAGTCATACACCATCTGTGATACAAAGATGAATCCAGTAAAGATCTTGTTTTCAAATACCTCAAATCTTGGTGAAAGAGCCAGGGGAAAGAGAACCTCGAGTTTAGCATGGTCAAGTTCTATCAGGGAACATAGCGGGTCATCCTACCGAGACCCGGAGCCGTGGAGTAAAGCGGGCTACCCAGGCAACAAGGTGAGGAAATATTGGGGCTGACACCGGTGCAGTAGGTAGCCAGGTACAGAGAAACCCAGGAGGCTTCTGGGCACAGGGCGCAGCAGCAGGAGAGGCAGAGGCAGGAGGACTTTTGAGGAGCTGCACGGGATTGTGAGGAAGTGTGGGGAGAGGTGAGGCAGGAAGGGGAAACTGAGGCAGTTAAAATAATCTGCAAATTTTGAACTTGTTCTTGAGGGCCATGGGGAGCCTCTGAAAAGTTTAAAGCAGACCTGCGGCATATCGAATTTCGCTTGAGACAGGATCAGAGAGGATAACAAGAACGACACGGCTGATTATCGCAGGTAAAATTCACACGACAGTTTTCTTTGTGCAGGGAGAACATGTAAGAGGAAAGGACGCTGCCTTTCATCAGGTAGAATAAGACCTCATTCACTTATATCCTGCTACAAAGAAAATTAGTCTGGTTTAACCTATGTTGAACTAGAATTTACTTTCTTTGTTGCAAAAATAAAAAAGTAATTCAAGCAATATAATAGTGTGTGAATGAAATTGCGATGAGATTGTTTTTAAAGAACAAGCCCTTTTCCTGATTTTGTTGAACTAGTAGAGTATCCATTTACTTATCAAAAATGTGCTTGGATAATTACAAATGAGTATTATTTATTCATTAAAGCAGACCTGACAGGTCAGTGATCTTAAAATTGTAGAACAACATTTTTTTTTGCAAAAAAACTAACATTTCAGTAATTTAAACTGGCCTTTTTCCAATGTGAGGATTTACTCTACCAGCTCTAACTGATTTACTCACGACATTAGCAAGCAATTTTGGAATTGTGTAATCAAGATCTAAATGGATCTTAATAGCCCCAAAGAATTAATATGTCTGCTACAATGTGAACAATTTATTCCCTTCACACCAGTAGATTCTGGTTCAGTGATTATTAAATTCTCGATTATTTGTAGGAAAAACATTATATGAACAAAGTCGCCTTTTAGATTTGCCTTTTTTGTTTTATTTTGTTTATTTTCACTGGATCGCTTCCACTGATAGTAAGTCATTCATTTCTCCAATACTGGGCAGAGCTATGTGCCAGACACTGTGCTATTCATCGCAAGGTCCTGGATGACGAGGACTCAGCTCCTGCCTTCAAAGGGATCACCATCTGGTGAGGGATATTAGGATATAAACAAATCCTTATTAAATGATGCAATAAATCCCATTATGGAAGTTTACTCCAGGGGTTATGAGAATACAGAAGAGTAAGAACCCAACTGTCCAGAAGGTAAGTGAGGGAAGGTTTCCCAGAAGAGGTGATTTTGAGCAGCCTCATGAAAAACTAGCATATGAAAAGCATTTCAGGCAGAAGAAATGAAGACAGGTAACAACACTGAGTGTGTTAGAAAAAGTGTGATTAGTAGAGACTGGACAGAAATGTTCTGTGTAGAAAAGACAGAGGAGAAATGATAAGAATGTAGGAGAGGCATTCTTGTCCCATGCTAAGTGGCCTATTGGCAGATGTTCAACATCTGGACACAGATTTCATGCTGACCACCAGCTTCTGAAGACATGGCATGCTGTTTACTCCTGACCCATCGTTCCCAGAACCCTTTGACATCCTGATCAAATGATGGGGAAGTGATAGATTCCGGGATCCCCAGAAGTGAAACTTTTACTTATTTACTACTCTAATAAAATTGTGGTCAGCATATCTACTTGAATTGTTTTTGTAGTCCTCTACATGTATACTCAGATGAGAAAGAGAACCACCAGTGAAATTAAATACCGATCATTTCAATCACCAAAAAATGAACAAACATAATTCGAAGTACTGGGAAATGAGGTAGGGAAATCTATCCAAATGTGTGAGTGTGCATGCATTTGTGCATGTGTGTGTGCTTACTTTATTTTGCCCCCATCCATTTAGGCAGAAGTAGAAATTTTGAGATGTATGGCCAAGGAGTAAGGTATTCATCATGAATATGCAAAGATGAGTAGTTTCAAAGACTTGATTTGAGTATCAAGAGCAAACACTGGATGATTCAGAGCACATGAAGATTTTAAACCTAAGAGTGGGGAAGAATTCAAAATGATGCAGGAGTTCTTTTCTTTACTTGAATCTTCTCTGAGAAGAAAAGGAAGGACACAGGAAACAGAGAAAGGAGCCCAGTGTGGGATTCCTACTCCTGAGGCTAGGTCCAAGGTTGTGGAGTCAAAGCCCCAGAAGATATTTGGGGGTGGCGGAATAGAACTTAGCCAGGAAAAAAGAAACTTTCTTGGAAAAGTCATGCCATTCTCAGAAAAGTCAAGCTCTTCTGCAAGAGAGAGAAAAGGTGAGAGGGTTCAATTAACTAAAGGAGGGCCTGAGGGAGCTTCCCATTTCTCCATGGCTGCTGAGCAGTAGGGTAAAGCAGGCAAAAGTTTTTCATGTGACCAAGAGGGATACAGAGGAATCTAAGAGACCAGAGACTAGTGGAGGCTGGTGATGGGGCAAGAACACAATACTCGAACCCAGCATGCATGGCCTCTGCAGGAAAGACAGGCAGGGACAGCTTGAGCAACACAAGTAAAGGATGTTGAGACTGAACCCACCAGACTTGTCAGCCTCAGAAAAATGGCAATTTGGAAGATGTGCATGGATCAGTCCAAGCCTGCCTTGATCGCAGAAGCAGAAGGACTGGGGAAAGGGATACTGAATTGACTGAGTAGCTATCCAAAAGTGAGTGACTTTTAGACCACAAGTGATTGAATCACCTCAATTTCACAAACCCATGTTATCTGACACTGCAGAAATGGGATCTCATGAACCGAGCAGAATTCAGTCACTTAGAAATAATTTAAATTCCATTTTGGACACCTGAACTTATCATTGCACAATTTACTCTGCATCACATCTACTCCATCTTAAAGGAGGTGAGTGGAGCACCCAAAAAGCTCATCTCTAAATAAAGTGAAGCATCGGGCACCTGGGTGACTCAGTGGGTTAAAGCCTCTGCCTTCGACTCAGGTCATGATCTCAGGGTCCTGGGATTGAGGCCCGCATCGGGCTCTCTGCTCGGCAGGGAGCCTGCTTCCTCCTCTCTCTCTCTCTCTGCCTGCCTCTCTGCCTACTTGTAATCTCTCTCTCTGTGTCAAATAAATAAATAAAATCTTAAATAAATAAATAAATAAATAAATAAATAAATAAATAAATAAATAAATAAAGTGAAGCGTCTAGGATCTCAGCTGAGCAGAGTAAAGTAAGGGCAAGACAGCTTTGCTTTGGCTGCCTATCATGAGACAAGAGGGAGTGAATTGGTCCACACTGGAATGAAACCAACAAGCTCAAGTTCACTGGCACTTTCCGATACTCCTCATAGGGGATTAGCATCTAGGATGGAAATTTAAAATCAAGAATGTTAAGCTCCTTGGGGAAAGCTGATTCCCCTCCAATTCTGGCTTCCTGACAGGATAAGGAAGCTGAGGGGAGCAAGAACAAACAGCCACTTGGTTCTATGTTTCATCATGGGCGATCTGGGTGGAAAATGATTTGCCCCAGCCATCTGAGGAGTCTTCTGTGTATATAATTTCCTAACGGCCACATCTATGGTGCTTCTCATTACAAAACCTGATAAGACACTGGTGGGAAGACAGTCCTGTCTTAAAAGACATGAAGGATGAGCAAAATGTACAGTGACCCTAGAGGGTCCCCTCAAAACGCACTTTCATAATATGCCCAGATAGCAATAAATACCCTTTTCTGAGGGAGGGAGTACAAACTAGGGCATTTCCTTATGCCAAATGTGCCATACAGAAAAATTCTGTCTCACTCTGTAAATATCAAAACTTATTGCCAAAAGGAAAAAATGTGTCAAAAAAACTTCACATTATCTCCAAACTATACAAGAAAGCAACCTGGTCAATTGGTTGACTCTAGACGGATGTTTTTTTCAATGTAGTCATTGTGTTTAACTGGAAAAAGCAAAATTGATCTCCGCAAGTCAGGACTTAGAAACAAGTGTGTAATTACTAATTATACACTTAGGGGTTTATCCTCCCCTAGATACACATGCCCAACTCCCACCAAAATTAATCTGAGTCACATTCAAGTGTGGAGGGAAGATTAGGCTCCCTGGCTGTGACTGCAGAAGTAATGAAATTCTCTTATAAGTCCATGTTGCCCCATAATCATACTACAATATTGAAGTTCAAGTTTGTTAAGTAGCAAAGACTCAATACAACCATTCACTGCGAAGCCTTCCCAGGAAAAGACCCCAGTGTGTATTGAATATTTTAGTATTTTTGTAGAAGCGATTAGTTTTTTAATTACTTTAAGTGGGGAGGGGAAACCCTTTCATAATTATTCAGTTTAGGGGGAAGTTATAACTCCTTGGAGTTGGAGGCAGAGTAGGGAGTTGGATGGAAGCAGGATTTTACCAAATCCTTAATTTTGTCCTTTACTTTTCAAGTACATTAAATCAAATATTTCTTAATAAATGAAGGAATGACATAACATACACCAAAGTGCATGAGGTCAAGCCACTGCATGGTATTTCTTATGACAGAAAGCTGGAGGGCATTAACAATATAGAGGAAAAGAATCATTCTACTCTTTTAAAAATAGAAACTTGAATCGCTACTCACTGTACTTAAGCATACTTTAAGTTAATTATTTTCTGCTTATAGATTCATACTCATAGGAGGGAAATTAGAAAAATACAAGAAAAAAATAAAACCCCTTCAACTCCACCACCCATATACTATCAATGCTAATATTTTCCATTTCTGACTACTTTTTCACTGATATACTTTTATTTTTGCAAAATTATGATTCAGAATCTCTACAGTTCTGCATGGAACATTTTGACATTTATTAGGCATGGTTTAAATTTTATTTTACTACCTAATCTGTGAAGACATTATTTTAATCAATTTGATTATTGGAAGTATGATTTTAACTCCCCTCTCCTTTTGAGCTATTAATAGACCATTGACTAAGGGGTGCTTGGTTGGCTCAGTCGGTTAAGCATCTGCCTTTGGCTCAGGTCATGATCTCAGGATCCTGGGATGGAGCCCCACGTTGGTTCTCTGCTTGGTGAGGAGCCTGCTTCTCCCTCCGACCCCTTCTCATGCCTGTAAATAAACGAAATCTTCAAAAAAATGTTTAAAAATAGACAATTGATTGAGATCTAGTCTTATACTTAATACCATATATGGGAAATATCTGAGTATTTCCCAGAAGTGAGATTCTTGACGGCCATTTCTGTAGGTTTTCCTTTTTTTTTTTTTTTAACTGCTTTGCCAAAGTAATGCAAGGGTACAGGAAGTAGTTAGTAAACACCAGGGACGCAGCAACATGTCAGGTCCCTCGCTCACTTCGGGGCCCCCGTTGCCTTCCCCAGGCACAACTCCATTACCAGTTTTTTATGTGTGTCTTCAGAGGTCCTGTGACATGAAACTTTATTTCAAGGATTTGGGCACATTTTTACCCACGATTTCCCAGCACGTTTCTTGCCGCCCACGGCACCAGCAATGAGATTCCGACAGGTGCAGAATTCAATAGCAACGGACGGCAGTAGCTACTGTTTCTCTTTACAGCTTGCACTCTTGCTTTTTCCTTCTTGTGAGAGGACACGATAAAGAGCCAAGGATCAGAGCTGAGCCAGCCATAGCGTGCACCCCCAACACTGATACTGGTTTAAGGATGAACACGTGACCCAAGCACGTGATGCAGGACCTTCCCGACATTTACATCATTTCAGGGAAAATGGACTGGCTGCCTGCTGGCAGTGTTTATTGCGAGGCTGCCTTCCTGATGCAGCTTGCAGAGAGAATGAAGCCAACTTCCAAGGAACAGAACGAAGAAGTAGATGACAGCACCCAGCGGCATCATTTGAACACTCACAGTAGGTACTGACGTCAAGTCACTAAAGACAGCAAATACGCTTCACTCCTTTTTTTAAGATTTTATTTTTAAGTAATCTCTTTACCCAAGTAGGGCTTGAACTCACAACCCAGAGATTAAGAGTTGCATGCTTGGGGCACCTGGATGCCCCAGTCGGTTAAGTGGCTGCCTTGGCTCAGGTCACAATCTAGGGGCTCCAGAATCAAGGCTCACATCTGGGTGTCTGCTCAACAGGGAATCTGGGTCTCCCTCTCACTCTCCCTCTGTGCTCTCCCTTTCACTCACTCTCTCTCTCTCTCTCTCTCTCTCTCAAATAAATAAAATCTTTAAAAAAAAATCTCTAAAAAAAAAAAAGGGATTGCATGTTCTTCAGACTAAGGCAGCCAGGCACCCCTTACTTCACCTTTTTAAAACTAGTAGGAGGTACAGTTTTACCACCTACAGCTGAAAGGAACTTGACTTATACAGTAAGAGAGACCTTTTCATGTGTAACAACAACTTGCTGACAGCAAAAGGAAGGACCCAGACATCACCAGGAGGCCAGGGGCAAATACGGGTAGAGGAAAGCTCCCAGGGTTGGGTCTGTGAAACAATACACAGGCACCCACCAGTGATTTGGGAAGTAAGGCAAAATATGCCACAAACTCTGTCCATCTCTGTGCACCATGTGCGTGCAGGTGCGTGTGCACATGGGAAGACCGGCAAGTTCTAGCGAACACCCATCCACCTGGAGTAACCTCCAGAGTCCGACTCTTTGGCTTCCGGCCATTCAAGTTAGCTCAATGGGGCTTGTTATTTTCATAGGAGTTTTTTGTTTTTGTTTTTTCTCTTTTCACTTGAATTCCCCTGATTTAGAGAATATAGAGTAACTTTTTAGTAAGACTGAGCTCCAGAAACACGGATTTTAATATAACTCCAAACAAAGCCTGCATTACTAGGTGGGGAGAATCCATCTATCTCTGGAAACTGGTCCTCTCTGAAATTTTTTTAAGATTTTATTTATTTATTTGAAAGAGAGAGAGAGAGAGAGAGCACAAGCAGGGAGAGCAGCAGGTAGAGGGAGAAGCAGGCTCCCCGCTGAGCAGGGAGCTCACCGAAGGGCTCCATCCCAGGATCCTGGGATCAAGACCTGAGCCGAAGGCAGACGCTTAACCGACTGAGCCACCCAGGCGCCCCATGGTCCTCTCCGAAATTTGTGCTCAGAAGGCCCAGAAACCAAGTAATGTGCATTCATCTTTGGGTAAGGTGGCCAGGGCTTGTCCTCGGACGGAGCTGTGATGGGCTGAATAGAGGATTATCAACCTAGTTTCTGAAATATTTAACACAGCTCCAAGCACAAGTGTGCACACATGCTCGTGTATACACCCACATGCACACATATACTCACACCTGAATACACTCAATGCTCATACGCTCACATTTAAATACACACCAGCCTTGGTGAGTCTGCAGGCCACCATGGTGGTAACAGTGCTCACTGTGGGAGAGGAAGAAAGGACTGGAACTTGCCCTTAAGCTTCCAGTGGTTCATGTGAACTTGAGCTTACACTATCAAAGAAGGAACATGAAAAGTATGCTAGCATTTTGTCATTTCCTGACAATTATTATTTGTAACAAATCCGCAGGTAATTTGGACTCATTAATGCTCAGATGCCTATAATCTATCTGCTCTATTCAGCTGAGCTATTGAGTGCTCGAAGATCTAAAAACGTCCCCACCCTCTCAAATCTCTGCTTTCTGTCTTTTTGATACGAATTATAGGAGTAAAGTAAACAGAGGGCTCTGTTAGAATTTCCTTTTCTACAAATGAGCCATAAAATTCTCCATTAATCAGTCCTGGCTCCCAGGGGCCAGTTGTATTGTGGAGGTTTCCTTTTCCTTTTCTGATCCCCATTTTGTCGAAGAGATTATTCAAAAGAAAAAAAAAAGTCACATAGTAATAAGGCCCAAAGAATAGGCTTAGAAAAGCCAGCCTTTTTTTTTTTTTTTTTTTTTTTGGTAAGCAGCCTTTGGCCTGAGCCAGATTCTCACCAGCAAGCACCATTCAAAACTTTAAAATTTCTCTGTTCGCTTTTAAATATAAAATATCCTTCTCCCCTTCCTGAAGGGTATCGGTACTCCTATCTACTCAAACAGGTACTACAGGTAACCCTTTATTTAGCTGCATAAGAAGACAACCCCCACCCTGTCTGGAGCAAGAATCTACCAGCAGGGAAGTAACCAAACACTGGAGGAATTTATTCTGGATTTGGAATTTCAGGGCTTCCCCCACCTTGATGGCTACGCGAGGTGTCAATTCTGACAGTTCTTACATTTATCTTGAGGGTATTTCCTTTCAGGGACAGAGGAGGAAACAGGTATGAAGCTTTGAGCGGTGTGTGAGCAAAGTGGGCATGCTCTCCACCTTTTGGCTGCTGCCTGCCCAGTCCAACCTGCCGACCCGCATTTTTCCCACGAACCAGACCTCTTACCTTTCGCAAGATTCCCCCACATAAAGACAGACACTCCAGGACCGTCATCAATAGATAGGCTATTTTTACACAAATATTGTTATGAGTTCTCAGTGTAAGAGCAAAAAAGATTGCACAAAAACTGGCTTCCGTGAAACTGTAACAAAAGAACTTTCTTTGGTTTCAGACTGCGGAGGTTTTTGGTTTTTTTTTTTTTTAAGCATCTGAACCGCCCCCCTTCACCTCCCTTTATTTTTCTGTTTGTATTTTGTCCTTTATTTACACGAAGTGCAAACCTTCCATAAACTATCTTAAGGGATTTCTTTATTTTTCTCTACCTTTTTTTTTTTTTCTTTTTAAGCGAAACTGTTTGTCTGACCTGGGGGTGCAGGGAGGTGCGAAGGGTACAGACTATCCGGCAAAGATTTTTATTTCTAAAGGAGAGTCACCCCAAGGTTAACTTGGAAGCCAAACAGTTTTAAAAGTTTATCTCACAAAAGTTGAAGCTAAATGCTGTAGCATGGGGTTCCTGTGTAAAATATAGCTATTTCTTCTAGAAGGACCCCGTTGTTGATCTGAGGCGAGATGGCATCAAAGCTCTTTAAATAAGCTGAGTGTGACTAACCAGGAATCCCTCTGCCATGGTCATTAATGTTGTTTAGATATCAACCTTGGTAAATTAAATACCTTGGTCTGAATTGATTAATTGCTCCATAAATCTTCTTCTGAGAAAGTAGATGGGCCTCATAATTATTCTTCTACTTTGTGCAAGCTCCTCCAGTAACAGGGCACTTATGCACATAAAATTTTGGAAAGTCTGGACTTGCATTAGAAGTGACTCACTCACACCTAGTGAACCATTTCTCTCTTTCCGAGACGACAGAAGTGTGAGTTCCTCGAATCATTGAATTCGTTAGCACAAACATGTTGGATTTTGCTAACATACCTTAAGACTTTATTAGCCTACCTTATTTTATATGTCCTACAGGCTTTAGCAGTTTTGCACATTTAATTGAAACACATTGGCTTCCATAAAAAAGAGCTTGCTTAAATCAAAAAGGAATTTCTCATAATCTCTCTGATATTAACACTTGGCTGGTTGACAGTATCTGCTGCATCCCAAAGCGTTTCATTTATGCAACCTAGTTCTGACTTGGTATCTGTTTCAGGCAAACTGCGTGAAGTCTCTGGCTTTCATGTGTATAGGGAGGGGGGAGGTCAGGGGGGTAGGGAGCCGAATGCTAAGTCCAAACTGGAAGCCAAGAGAGACCTTCATTATGCATATTTTCATTGGCACCTGTGACACCGGGGAAAACCATCTCGGAAAGAGAGTGAATGAAAGGCCAGCTCCTCTGACGGGGGAAACCATGTCTGGATGAGAACCTGCTGAGAGGCTCCATCCGGTGCCCAGACCCCACTGACTTACCTGGGTTCCTAAGTAACTTAACCCCAATTTACCTCTGAGCTAGCCAACTACTGCTGAGATCCTCTGCGAGGCAAATCACATTACCCTTCTTTGGAGCAAACGATGCATTTCAGGACTAATGTGTGCAGCCCTGGCCTGATTCTCTGGCATGCCATTGGAAACCAGAAGCGATTCCTGCTAGGACAAGGTGGCCTACTCCGAGT
Source organism: Ailurus styani (assembly GCA_002007465.1). NCBI lineage: Eukaryota > Metazoa > Chordata > Mammalia > Carnivora > Ailuridae > Ailurus > Ailurus styani. Next base: position 913,995 of record LNAC01000403.1, on the reverse strand, counting down.
AGGTGAAAATCTCAGATAATCCTCATTCCCCATGTAGCTATTCTACTAATTCTTTCCTTATTGACCTTCACAGGGAGTAGCAAGGTTGTTCTTGGAGAGCGAGGCAGGGTTGCAAACATACTCACACTCCATCTCAGAGGTGCGAGGGAAACACAGCGCCTTCATTTCCCTGTGGGCGCTCGAATCTTTCGCATCCACATGCCTGCCGAGAAGTTGGGAAGAACGTTCTAAATAGAGTGTGAGTCAACAATTGAAACTATTTCTTTAGGCACTAGGTAAATGTTCGATTTATCAAATAGTCTCTCTTCACTCTCCCATCTCCTCTCGAGGATCTAAGGAAGGGGGACATACGTCACTGGAGATTTAGGGACTGAGGAGGGAAGAGTTAGGTCTGGACTATTCCTCTAATGCAAGGCTCTGAGGAGCATCCTGCCCTCCATGACTGGATTCCACTTCTGTTCCAGCTGATTCCATGGCCCCCAAGGTGGGACTCTTAATCCCACTCAGTCCCTGGCCCAGGTGCTCTGCACTGGGGCCTCAGCCTCATTTCCCTGCCATGGCCTCCTCATCTGACAAGATCCCCAGTCAGCCCCGGGAGCACACAGAAACTTCTGATGCCTCCCCTTATCTCTAAAGCCACAGAAGACTCCTAGAGCCACCACAGCCCTTGTGTTTGTCCAACTTTGTGGGTTCTGATGAAGCTGCCTCAGAACAAGATGGCAGCAGGGGCCAGGTTTGTATTTTGAAGCTCAGACAATTTTGAGGACTTTCTTTAAGGAATCAAAAGGGAAGGTGGTGATGGAATACAGTATTATGAATACAAAATTGGGTACATAGGTTCATATTAATTTAAGTGAAAAAGGATTTAAGATGGATCATAAAGCTTAAAAAGATGAAAATGAGCACAAACGATAAAAAAACAAGAAAAATAATATTTTTGTTACATTGCTGTCTGACACATCTATAAGATTTTCCCATAATTTTGGCCATATTTTTTTTATTGCCTCCTCATAGGGCAATAATTTTTACTATTTTCTATAGAGAGAATACAAATAATACTCAGTTTTGATTGACTAAAATTTGTTTGTAGTATTAGTAATTTAAAAAGTAAAATTTATCTTTAAACTTCTTATCGAGAATATCATATAAATTTGTAGGATTACTGTCCAATTTCTTTCATCTATGAATGCTACCATTCCAGAGTATTTCAAATTCTCTTTCTCAATGACTAATCTTAAATACTCTTTAATTGATAACATTGGTTAACCAGTTTGTTGTTGAGTTTCATGGAACAGTGGCATATTTGAGGTTTTTCATTATCAATGTCAGTATTTCATACTACATTAGCTGGAACTGTAATTCTTTTTCAATGTGTTTATGTAACTAATGTTTCTTCATTAATTGAATTACCAAAATATCCAAGAGTCTAGTCATTACTTTAATGCCAAATTCCTTTCTTCACTTTATATGACTTGGGGAAAAAATGTATTACAATTTGTTTCTTGATGGTGGAATAATTTCTATTAAATTCATGAAATACATGAAAATCGTTCATTGTGTAGCTCATTTATAATTGCCTATGCTGCATTATTAAGCAAATTTCTGGCAGGAGAGTATTTCATTTCTGAATAGCTATCAGTGAAAGTTGAATCCTCCATTAGAAATTTACATAAATGATGACAGAAAAAGCTTTTTTGACAGACTAACTTCTGGTCCTGCACCTACCCATTGTTTCTCTGTCACATGTTTTCCATACTGAGAACCAAAATATGAGAATTTCTGGCCCTACATCATGGTATCCTAAAACCAGTTAAGTCAATGTATTGTAACCCTGACCATTATAATGCAGGACGTGCAAAAACTTAACCTACACACAAAATAATTAGGAAATACTAAGTACATTTCACTAGACTCAAACCAATACTTTCCCAAATCAACTTTGCCTTAGCCATGTCCTAATATTGCCTATTGAAACTTTAATGCCACCTAATATGAGGGGAAGTTGTTGTTAATACATATTATTTTTATGAACACTAGGGCTTCTTGTGGGTCCTGCAGCTTAAGATTCATTACCTTCACTGTTAAGTCAGTTCTTGGTAGAACCACAAAGGTGAATTCTTACTGACAATGGTGTTTCCAATGGACATGGGTAGTGAAGGCAATCTAGTCAGGGTGTGGACATTACAAAGGATGCACTAGTTGTAGAGATTTTGAAAAGTATAATAAACCTGAATAAAAGATGGTCTGCTTTTTATCATTACACTGAGCCAGCAATTCTAAACAATGTCAGTGATTAAAATATTCCTTTCCTCCAAAAATAATATTTTGTTGGTCCAAATTCAAAACAATCAGTGCAATAAGTACTGGATTGTCATAATAATACATAGGTAAGGTTCAAATGAACACATACTTATTATATATCTTTTCACAAACATTGTAGTTATTCTATGTGGGAGTTTATATGGAGAATTCCCAATTATATGGTCAGTCCCCAAAACAGATTCAGCCATGCATATTCCTACTAGAGTTCTCCACTTTGAGGTTTTATAATAAGCATCTTAACTCAACATAATCAAATACAAGCACCAAATCTTCACCACAAAATCTGCTCCATTCACAGCCCTCCCCAACTTAATTGATAACAATTCTATCCTTCCAGTGGCTCTAGCCAAAACACTTAGAGACATCCTTGACTCCTCTCATTCTTCACATCCTGCATCCACTCAGCAAATGCTGGTGGCTTAACCTGCTCAAATATATCCAGAATCCAACCTTCTCTGACTCCACCATGCCACTACACTGTGAGTCTTTGTTGCCTTTCCTCTGGACTTCCCTCGTAGACTGTGTCTATCCTGATCTTCATCCCACCATTGGATCATCCTGGCCAACAGCCAGTGGGAGCCTTTAGAGTCATACACTGGGTCATGTCTCATTCTTGTTCAGAACCTCCCAGGGGCTCCTCATTACTCTTAAAGTGAAAGCAAAAAAATGTTTACAATGACTTAACAGGCAGGTAAAGCCAGTTCCTCCTGAAACTGTGCACGTATTTAAGAAAGGTGCACAAAGTTAGAAAAATGGCACCTAAAAACTTTGTTCGCCTGATACTCTTTCTGATAGTGTATCCTGAGATGATAATCATAAATCTAGTCTGAAGTGTATACATACAACAGCTGACATTGATTTGGTGCCTGTTATGTGCTATTTTTTTTTAAGATTTTATTTATTTATTTGACACAGAGAGAGGGATTACAAGTAGGCAGAGAGGCAGGCAGAGAGAGAGGAGAGAGGAGGAAGCAGGCTCCCTGCTGAGCAGAAAGCCCGACGTGGGCCTCGATCCCAGGACCCTGGGATCATGACCTGAGCCGAAGGCAGGCTTTAACCCACTGAGCCACCCAGGTGCCCACGTGCTATTTTTTTAAATGCTTTATACAAATGAGTAAGTTAATCCTCACACAACTCCATAAGGTACATATTATCATTGTCCCCATTTCAAAGGCAGGGAAGCAGAGGCACTGACAAGTACATTGATTAGCCAAGGTCCTACAGCCTAGAAAGGGTGTAACTGGGATCGAAACTCAGGCAGTTTATCTGCAAAGATCACGTACTTTACTTAGCCGAAAGAACAAATGAACTAGAAACCATGTAAATGTCCAATCATATAGGATTGGTAAATATAACAAGGTGTAGCTATATAATTATCAAATGCAATATTTTCTAAATCTATAATCATATAAAAATACCTGTGAGGTTAAGTGGAAATGCTTAGATTGTGCATCATAACTGAAATTTAACAACTGTCTAGACATGCATACATACACATATGTATAAAAAACAATGTCAGAAGGGAATGCCCTAAATGTTAGTAAAGATTGGTTCACAATGGTCCAATTACTAGATTATTTTTATTGTCTTCAACATATTTGTTCTTGGTTTATACATTTTCTTCTGCAATCATGTCTTTATTTTTACAACCAAAAGAAACCATCATTTTTTAAAAAGTTAAACTTTTATTTCAAAATTTCTAATTAACTATGTAATAAGTTTATTAAAAAGATATAAGAGGAGTTTCCCATTTTTTTTTTCTTACCAAGGAGGAGTTAGAATTTCCCTCACAGAAATCCTAAAGTTGGAAAGATCTCATTTACATAAAAAGCATGGCTTTAATTATTTTTACTGATTTAGGGAAAAAAATACTCAAAGACACAGAACTGTGGGATTCATGCCTCTACGAGCAAACTGAGACAACGAACTTGATTTCCTAGAATTCCTGCCAAAAGTAAGGCAACATGATTATGCAATTGAGCTAAATCAGACATAAGTGTATCACTAGGCTTTTTTAAAGTGTTGTCAATTACGTAAAGACTCTCCTTTCTACCTTTACAAAGAGCTTTATGTTGGGGGGCACCCCTGAGAGTGACTGTGATAAACTATTAAGTGAAAAGACAGAGTAGAAAATTGTTAACTTCACTTGAAAATCTCTTCAGGAAAGCCTTGGCTGTGAGGAACAGACTGCTCACCAAGCAGACTGCCTGAAATGCACAGTCATACATGTGCTCACTTCGGCCTCACCACAACCCCGGGAGGATACAGCGCTATTACAGATGGAGAAAAGGAGGAACATATCTTTGGAACTTTTCCAAAGGTACAGAGGTCCCCTTATCCACAGCTTTGCTGTTCGTGGTTTCAGGCACCCATGGTCACCCATGGTCCAGAAACAAACGATCCTCCTTCTGACCTGTCCTCAGAGGCTCGGTGGTTGCCTCTGAACACTTTGTCACAATGCCTACATCCTTCACCTCACTTTGTCTCATCAATTAGGCATTTTGGCATCTTGCATCATCCCAGGAAGGGTAAGGACAGTACAACAAAGTAATTTGAAAGAGAGAGACCATATTCACCTAATTTTTTATTACAGTATATTATGATTATTCTATTTTGTTATTAGCTGTTGTTACTCTCGTACTGTGCCTAAATTGGAGATTAAACTCTATCATGGGGACATATGTATAGGAAAAAACATAGTCTATATAGGGTTTGGTACTATCAGAGGTCTCAGATGTCCACTGAAGGTCTTAGAATGTACTCCCACAAATAAGGGTACATATGCAGCTCTGAAGTGGCAGATCTGGGCTTCAAACTCGGGCATTGAACTCAAGAGTCTCCCTCTTCTTAAACCACCGTATCGTTTCTACAGAAAAAGGAAGGATGCCCCCCACGTTACCCAGAAAAGCACTCATTGTACCTGGGTTTCTTCCGTGGGTAATGCCCATGGGAAGTTGGTGGGAAACAGAAGAAATCCAGAAGTCAGCATATTTTTTATTTTAAAATGGGAGCCATCTGGGGGCTGTGTTAATGCAGCACTTTCTCCACGCTTCTGTCTGCAGGAAGGTTGAATGAAATGCCTTCCTCCTCACAGGAAAGAACGCACAAATGAAACAAAGAGACACGGTTGCTCTCCTCGGTGAGCCGTTTGAAGGGCAGACAATTCCTGGTTCATCCATTACCACGTAAATAATTAAACACCCTGAGCCTGCGCCAAGGTTAGGAGGTCTGTGGAGGCAATTGCTGTAAATATCCTAAGTGTAAACTTGGTCAGTCATTAGCTCCTCCTAGTGGCTCTTTGGCCTTCAGTCAGTAGACGGCTAAGGAACTGCTGTCCTTGAGGGATGGGAACTCAGACTGATAGCCTGAAGTTTCCTCTGAAGTGATAAGACCTTTCTTCACCCCTCAAGGCAAGGACACCCCCACCCAGAGAGCGCTCTTCCACCCCTAAGCATGAAACCTGAATTGGTCCACAAACCACATTTGCATAACCATGACAGAGGATGGTATCGAGACATAAATGGCTTTTACTATAGTCAGGTGACTCTGGAAGTAGAGTTCTATTAACAGAGCCTGATCACAACTAATTTTTGAAGATAAGTAGAAATATGAATAATCCAAAAAGACAAGTAATACATTTAAATTTGACTTCAAATTGTATTTTATTCTTGCCTCTGAATGAAGACACATCTGTCAAATTTAAGTTTAAAAACTTCAAATAAAGTAACAAAACCATACCTGTAGGGGAAAAGAGAGAGAGAGAGGGAGAGGGAAAGAAAAATGTCTGGGAAGCTGTCCAGTTTCCCCAGCCTGTCCTCCTACTCATGTCCTCTGTGGAAACTACTTCACATTGTGAATCAACAGATCTCTCTCAGATGGATGCAAAGATTCACCACCCCCACCCCCAGCCTTGCTGGATTGGGTAAAGAAGTCCAAGTGTTTGAGTTTCAAGGGACATCTGGGCAATAAAAGTGAACAGAAGGAGCAGAGGTGTCAACAGAGCCCTAAGTGTAGAGTGGGCACCATTAATAAACTTACAGGCACGTTTGTCCTGGGGTAAACCTTAACTAAAATCATCTGCCCATAGATAATCCAGGCTATCAGCAGATAGGAGAATCCAAGCAATATTGAAAAAAAATAATTAAGGAGGTCTCTTTATTCTACCAGAATGCAAGTATTATTGAACAGGAAGATATTTCAGTTACCAGTCTTGCTACTATGAAGACGATCATCTAGTTTGGTAAGTGACCCATAATCACCTCCACACTGAGTACATACACTATCGACTTAAGCATTATTGTCAGTAGTCATTAAAATTCTACCTCTTTTCTTTCTCTGGAAAATGACATAATTGAGATGGAAAGGTTTTTCCAAATATTTGTCACAATTACCACTTCCCAGCATTGTTTAGAAACACGCATGCACGTATATGTGCAAACACCCACCCACGTACACCACTCCGGGGCAGCTTTAGAGCTTTAAGAAGATTTGGGGTTGTTTTAGAATCCCAGAAGCCCCAGAAAATCAGCAGCTATGCTGGAAGATCTTCCTGAAGGAGGGTGGTGTCTAGAAAAACTATAAACTCCGGAGTAAGAAATAAATCTAAGTTAGTATCCTTGCTCTACCCTTGGACATCATTTCCCCATAAGCGAACTGATGATATCTGCAAACTCCAGTCTGAAAGAGCACCGCTAGTACCTAATTCACAAGTCTGCCTGTGGGGACGGAATAATCCCATGTGTAAACTGCTTAACTGTGCCTGCGATCAAGCAGGTGTTTGAAAATGCTTGGGGTCCCGCTACTTTCCTCTTCTTGACAAGTTTTTGTTCTGCTGAACTACTAGGGAGGGAGGTAAAAGCAGAAATGGTCCCGAGAATTCGGAGATCTCTGGAATATTTTTCCCCCCTTTGGACAGTCAGGATCGTTGACAGGTTGGGAATTTCTTAGGGTAAGATTTTTTTTTTTCCCCCTCACGAGGAGGATTATTAGGTTTTATGGAGTAGTATCATCCCAGAATGGGTCCTCCTGACATATCCCTCCACCTGTCTCCTACACTCAGCCCATGTTTTCTGGAAATCTGTAGCTCTTTCCTGGGTTCCAGCCATGTTGCCTTGCTGGTTCATCCATTCACTCAACAGATATCATTGAGGATATTATGGCTACGGAGACAGGCTTGGTTTCACCTTCATGGAGATGATGTCCTTGAGGACGGGACAGACGAAAAGAATTAAGCAGTCATATGAGGAGTTTAATGATTGCTTGTGACATTGTGGCAAGGGTTATGATGAGGGAGGTAGTGGAGAGTGGGGTGAAGCGCTGGAGTGGTTGTCCGCCTAGAAAGGATGGTCAAGGAGATGGGGGCCCGTTAGGTCAAAGTGAGGACAGGCTTCCTCGCAGAGCAAGAGCTGTTCCTCTTATTGGCGTAGCTGTGCAGTGCGACCTTTGAAAAGGAAGCCGTTAGGGATAAGGTGCATTCTCTGATTCTCTTTACTCGATTCTCCTCCAGTTTTATAATCTTGAATTGTTCCCGGGGACTTAATTGTGTGTGTGTGTGTGTGTGTGTGTGTGTGTGTGTGTGTGTGTGTGTGTGTGTAATACATATGGTATGTATATAATTTTATTCATCTTTTATTCATGTCTTCATTCATTCACTTATTCATCCATTCATTTAAAATTGTCTCCATGTCGAGAGCTCTATTTGATAAGCTAGATTCTCTTTACTGGAAAAATTAGAGATGAGAGCTGTCTGGCCTCCTCCTGTCTTGCAAGCGTGTTGCTACTTTTTGATCTATGCAGGCTCTGGTTAACTTTGTCGGGCTTACCTAGCTCCTGTGGACAGAAAGCATGGGCCAAGTGAATGGTTACCCGAGTTCCTGGCCTCTCTCTGGGAAGCCCATACCGTACTTACCTCCTGCAGATGCTGTAAATCCAGTCAGGAGGTGACCCGTGTCCTCCTCACACCCATCCACGGAGGGAACAGGACTTCGGTCATGCTCTGCGGGGCACACGATACTTGCACGGGCAAGTACTCCCCTGGAGCTGGGCCTCATGTTCTGTAAGACCTGTCTGGGGCAAAGGGCTGTGTGCCCGCTGGGCCCCCCACCGTCATCAGGAGCCATCAGCCGGCCTTTCCTCCTACGGGGCAGCACTGCGTTTTCTTCCAGCCCATGCTCTGGAAGGCACACACTCCTTTTGGCACATTTCCACCCTTCTCCTCCTATTTCTCTCTCCTTCCCTCCGGCCCCACGCAGACGCTGTGCAGACTGACTCACGCTGCCAGGCTTTTGTACCAGGGAATCAATCAAAATTCCCTCCCTGCACGGAAGCCCTCTCTCCTGGCCTCCGCAAGGCTGCCTGAGCCTGGGTGGACGCCTTCCTCCACCTCCCATCGGTCTGCGCTCAGGCCTGTGTCTGAGCACTGGGGGCCCCAGCGGCAGCTGCTGCTCCGAGTCCTGAAGCCCTGCCAGGTCAACACTGGCCCGGCTGATTCTCCTTAGCACTCATCTGCTGAACCCAGACTTCCCCTGTTGGCTCTCCCTCCCTGTTTGAAGGGGCTCCCAGTCAGAAAGGGCTCCCTGAAGCCTTAGCTTCTAGCAGCTCACCCCTTGCAGCCTTCTGGCTAAAGGATGTTAGGTCAGCTCTGGGGTCCTCAGTTCACAGAAAGAAATTCAGTTCAGTGAAGCCTTGAAACACCCTCAAACAGCCTTCCTTGCAGATTGTACCTGCCGGCCTGCGCACTGTCTTTCAGTTTTGATTTTTCAGACTCTTCTTCCTCCTTTCTGTGAGGGTATGCTGGGCTCAAAGGCCCGGGGGTTGGAGGCATGTACTTCATTTGGATTTCATGAAAGCCTTTTTTTCTTTTCCACTTTCTTTTCTTTTGTTTCCTTTCCTTTCTTTTCTTTTTCCTCTTCTCCTCTCCTCTCCTTCCTTCCTTCCTTCCTTCCCTCCTTCCTTCCTTCCTTCTTTCCTGTTTCTTTTCCTCTTCCCCCTCCTCCTCCTCCCCCTCCTCCTCCTCCTCCTCT